>VZQC01005910.1:737818-981742 GCA_009823505.1 Rhizomys pruinosus
ACACATACACACACACACAAATGTACATACATATATCACCCGAGTTGGAGGATTTTCTTTCTTTCTTTTTTTGCTAAAAGATGTCATGTTTTTCCCCAAGGAAGTGCTTGAAGATTCCTCCTTGGCAAGCCCAAACAACCGTCAATCCTGCCCCTGTGCTCCACACTGGGGTCCCTCCCACCATGGCCACCTAAATGAGGTCCAGCAAGCATGTGTTCTGTCTTGAGTTTCTGTTTTCTTTTTAAGGCTTCTACTGGATCAGTAGCCGCCACTAAATGACATGATGCTAAATCAGTTTTGTTTTTTTTTTCAACTTGAAAGAGAAACAGGGGAAAAACAAAACAAAAAAAAGCAAACCTCGCCTCAGCACCAAATGAGGCAGTTCATGCTGGTTTTGGAAAAGAAATTAACTCCAGATAGAAAAATAACAAACTCGGTCCTGAGGTCTTTCCTATATATTGAAAAGGCCAGTTTGGAAAGGAAATAAGGAAAGGCAAACAGAAGCCCAGGTTTCCAGGTTTTGTACCATACCTGGGGAGGCCACGTGAGCTCCACGCTGCACAGCCTTGCCGTGGCGCCAGGTCTTCCTCCTTTCCCCACCTCCCCTTCTGAAATGGCACCAGCTGCTCCATAAAATGATCTATGGGGACTTCAAAGCCGTGGCAATTGCATGTGGCACAGGATGTACGCAATTAATTATGTGATGCTTAAATGACAGGGTGTAGGAAAAACCGGGAAGAAGAAAAAGGTGGGGGTTTTTTTGAAGAAGTAAAAAAAAAAAAATGTCCAAAGTAAACTGAAAGGCTGGGTTGTGTGCTTGCCAACAACCAGTAGCAGATAAGACCTCCAGTTCTGTGGAAAGTGGGGCCTCCAGGAGCCAGAATCCAATTTCAGAAACCACAAAATCAACATAAACGTGTGCAAAAATAAAAAGGTTTGTTTGGCGAGTTATAAGAAGAAGGCAACCAATGTATAAAACTCATGAACCAAAGTGACCCCTGGCCCACTGAAGAAGCCCTAACGACAGCGACGCTTGCGGCAGACCTGGCACCTCTAAAATAAGCAGAAACAAGACACGGCTGTCTCTGTTTTCTGTTATCAGCTGATTGCTACCTGTGTGAAACACCCAAATCTGCCACCTATCCCACGCCATACCTCCTACAGCACACTGTCACCCTTCCCGCAGGGGAACCCTAGAAACCCAGAGTCCATCTGGCAGGCAACTTTAGAGTCCAGCTCCAGTGGCCAGAAAACAGCTCCACGTCTCCTGTGTTCCTCACAGCATGAAAGCCATGCTACAAAAAAAGTAAAGAAAGATAGATGGAGAATGTGTATCAGACCTCTTCACGCTTCTGCTGTATTTCTAAGTATAGAATAAATTTTGTATTGAATTCTTATTTATTTTTAATTTTGTTAAATTAAACATCTCATCCAATAGCTCCCAATCAAACCCAGTCCCCCTCCATCAGAACTCATGCATTACAGTATCCAAGCTAGGTCCTATCCAGTCAAGCTCCTGAACCCACACATCCTTCTGTTCAAATTGATCTGCTGGAGTCTAGTCACCCCATAGAGAAATCTTAGGTAAGGCCTACTCTTCCTCTCCCAGCAGTACCCATTATCTTGGAGTTCTCAGCTGAGGACTACTCCCCAACCCAATTCTCTTTCTCCACTCTGAGACCTTGTCTGAGTTGGCATGGTCCCCATCGCTGATGCTGACGTCACCACAAGAGTGTGACACAAATAGAAGGCCACAACTAGCCGAGCATCAAAGAATGGGAGCCTCTAGAGTGTGTAGCCCTGGAGAGGACCCCTCTATTAGACCTCACCCAGCCACAGCTCAGAGATCATTGCGGAAGAGAGGCAGAAAGATTATAAGAGTCAGGGCTGCTGGACATAGAGCAGCAGTGATTTAGAGCTGACTTTCACATGTGATCTTATTTACTTCTATTTTATGTGTATGAGTGTTTTGCCTACATGTATATAAGTGCATCACATGTGAGCAATCTGTGCAGAGACCAGAAGATATCAGACTCCCCGGAACTGGAGTTGCAGATAGTTGTTAGCTGCCATTTCTCGAACCCCCACATTGTGCTATTAAAAATTATACACTCCAGCCAGGTGTGGTGGCACACGCCTTTAATCCTAGCACTTGGGAGGCAGAGGCAGATGGATCTTTGTGAGTTCAAGGCCAGCTTGGTCTACAGAGCGAGTTCCAGGACAGCTGGGGCGACAGGGAGACCCTGTCTTGAAAAGACCAAAAAAAGATTATATATTTCTAGGACAGTATGAACTTTTTGTTTAATTAGCTTAATTCTGGATGATTATTCTCTAACGTAAAGGGATGGATGGATGGCTTTAGCTTAAGATATCATTTATGTACCTAGAGCTACTTTTGTGTCTTTTCTTCCCTTTCTTTAGACTGTTCATCATTAAGACAATGAGACCTTTGCTTGGGTAAGTCCAACTTTATGTGCTATTTAGCATCAATCCTAGAGACTTTAAATATACAGGTGGGAGAACCCACAAGCTTGGGACCATGGGAAAAATGCATTAGTGTCTTGGTTCAGGAAAAAAAAAAAAAGATTAAAAGCAAAATTGTATTCCAGACAGGAAAAAAAGAATATGTAAAGGAAACCAAAACCAGCCCATAGAAATGACAAATATGTACCATTTTCCTATATAAAATGAATTCTATCTTTAAAAAGTATACAAAGTTGACTTGACAGACCTTAACAGATATGATAGAATACACACAATTCAGTGCAGAGGCATGGGGGGAGGTTGCACTCAGAGGAGGGAGTGTAAATGTGATTAAGATGTATGGTATGATAAGAAATTTCATTAGTCTGCAGATATGATGGAGATTGTGCTTTCTCCAAGATTTATGTCCTCTCCAGCCATGTGTATTTGACTGAGTTCATAGTGCCACCCATGGGTTCCGTCCAACTGAGAGGGCTTTAAATCCAATCAGAAAGCTATTGATTACCCCCAGACAACAGTGCCATTTCTGCACCAATAGAAGTAGTCTGCTGGCCTGATGGAAGAGGGGGTCTAAATTTGCTTGAGAAATGCTGTACAAAAAGGTACAAAAGTTCAATAACAATTTAAAAAATCAGATTAAGTTAAAAAAAATTTAAAAACATATAATGTATGAAATACACAAAAATTCAATAAAAAAGATATCTTTAAAAAATAGATATACCTGAAGTTGTAAGGCAAAAGAACTCAGGATATGGGAGTGGGAGGGAGTGGGGAGGGGGAGAAAGTGTGGGTGGATTTGATCAAAACACATTCTACTCAGGTATGAACTTCTCAGACAGTAAAAATTTTTTTAAATGTATTTCTCATGAAATACATTCTGATTAGCTTCTCTATTGCTGTGCTACTAACAACAATCAAAGGCAACTTGGGAAATAATGGATTTATTTAGTTTACAACAGATTCCATCAACAAGGGAAGCCAAGGTAGGAACTTAGGGCAGGAACCTGGACGACAGACCATGGAGGAGTGCTGCTTGCTGGGTTGCTTCCCTAGCCAGTACTCAGGCTAATTTCACATACAATACAGGACCACCTGGCCAGGGGTTCCTAGTCCACAGTAGACTGGCCCTTCCCATACCACTCGGCAATCAAGAAAATGTCCCACAGTCCAATCCACTGACGACAGCTACTCAATTGAGGGTCCCTCTAGCCAAGTGTGTTAAACTGACAAGTAGAGCTGACCAAAACTAGGTGGAAAAGCAGGAGGGGGGATTCTGAATATGATCAAAATGCATTATATCAACATCCTAAATCAATAAAAATATGTTGTCTATTTCTCTCAGCTTTAAAGTTATGGTCCTCAAATTGAAAATAAAATTTAAAGAACATTTAAATTGCATTTATTTATTCAGTGCGCATATATGTGTGTGTGCACATTCATGAGCACACTTGTAGAAGTCAGCAGACATTTCAGACTCTCCTATTCTACCATGTGCAGCCAGGGACTCAAACTCAAGTCTTCAGGCTTGGTGATGAATACTTACCTTCTGAGTGATCTCACTTAACAGCAAAATTTAAAGCAAAATTGTATTTCCAGAAAATACAGTCATTATCTACTGCTGTATAGAAAACTTGCCCATTTGTGGCTAAGTGTCCTCTATTCCTGTCCTAATGTCATCTCTTGAACCCACAGTGAAACCGTGTCTCCTTGTTCTAGCCAACGTAGCATAGAGAAAAGTAATACACAACACTCACAAGACTGCTGGGCTCTCTATGGTGTTCTGTATCTGGTCCTGACCATTCACCTTCTAAACACACAAGGTCTTAGGAGCCTCCCAGTTCCTAGGTAAAAACAGCATTTCCTGATGCTTCAGTATTACCTCCATTTTGGGGGTTGGGCCACCCTCTGCCTTGTACTTCCGTCCATCTTTAAGATAGCCTAGTCACATAGCACTCTTACTAACCTTCACGACTGTAGGCATGCTGTATTAGTTTTCTCATTGCTGTGACAGAGCAATTTAAGAGGATTTGCTTGCATTCGCAGCTTCCTATGCCTGAGTTTATCACAGCAGGGAGGCAGGGATGGCTTGGAGCTAGAGATATCACAGCGAGTAGGAACGCAGAGAAGAGTGAATGTCAGGACTCAACTGGTTCTCTTCTTTCTTCCTCTCCCCTCCTGTCTAGACTTTCACCCACACCTAGGTTGGTTTCCCCTCCCACCTTCAGTTAATGCTCTCTGGAAGCATCCTCCCAGACACACCCAGATGTTAGACTCACTAACCTCATGGATCATCCCAAATCCACTCAGGCTGATAATGAATATTAACTGGCACAAGCCAAGACCACTGTTCTTACCACTATTTCCAGACAGAGCACACTGCTAAGAAGACACATAGATATTTGAAGCCTAGAAACCATATTTATCTTTCTATATCCACCTACCAAGGATGAAGATTAAATAGTCATAAATGTTCAGAAAAGAAATTTGGTAAAGGGGATTTGGAAATGTAGCTGTTAGTAGAATGCTTGGGTTGCCTAGCATGCTTGACACCCTGGGTTCCATCTCTAGGACTACACAAGGGAGGCATGTTGGTGCTTGCCTATTTCCCCAACACTCAGGAGGTGGAGACAGGAGGATTAGAAGTTCAAGATCATCTTTAGCTATATAGTAAGTTCAAAGCCAGCCTGTACTATAGGAGACCATATCCCAGAAAGAAAAAGTAAACCCAAACATAAAAACTAAAATGAAAAGATATTTTCTTGTCATTTAAGCATTGTGTTTGTGGATATTGTTTAATTGTCACAGATCCCAGAGCATAGGTATCCAAATCAATGCCTTTATACAAACAAGGAAACAGAGAGTAATTAAATAAAATGCTTAAATTCTCTTAGCTAGTTAACAGAGAGGTTGACACTTGAACCCAGGTCCTCTGCCTCTAGTCGTCCTCCTTTGGGTCAATCCAATGAGGAATGGTTACAAGCAAAAAATACAGAGATTTCTGGCAGTATTTTGTCTCAGTACACACAGGTAAATTAGAGTATAGATTTATTTATTCTATAAGCACAAACACTTATCCGGATAGTTAGATGTTTTATTCTGCCTAACTTTTAAGAGAAATCCATTGTTAAAATGAAGCCATCAGTGCAAAGCTGGAAAAGGATTTAATTATTTTATTACAGAATATGCAGAAATGGAATTCAATCTAGAAGCTGTAAGAAAGCCACAGACCATGGTTTGAACTCATGAGGAACAGCATTGCAGAGAAGCCTACACTCCTCCATAAGGCAAAGTGGATGAAGCCTGATTGATTTCCTTACAGGAAGAGCAGCTCTGGCTCACCACTCCCCCATTCTTCTCCTCGAGATCCATCACTCCTGTGAAAGTCAGTAGAACAGAGAGCCTGGGTCAATGAGAAATTCCTTTGGCGAGATCATTTCTTCCAAAGGGGCTTGATTAATCCAATAATGCTACACATTAAATCAATTTACACCAAGAAAATGAAAGCCACACAGGGTGTATATACCCTCAGAGAGCTCCACAAATATACCCCAAGCCCTGCCCAAATGCTTCAGCTTCCTGCCACTTCTCTTATTTTACAGGGAAAATTAAATTTTAGCAGTCCAGTTCTATTTTCGTTTAGAATATCCATTAAAAGTCTGGCTGTAATATTTATGAAGAACATAACAGGGCCGCCAGGACCATGTATCAGCTGGAAGGCTGTCTCAGTTACAGACCTGCCAAGCAGCTCCTCAGACGTTAATAACAACAATAATTTAGAGGTCCAAATTGGAAGAACAGAGAATACAGAAAGAGACTATAATATTTTTTTTAAAAAATACATTATAATGAAACCTATTTATGTATTTAGAGTCCCTTTTTCTTCTATTAGTTTGATCCTTAGGTTACAGGGTTGGAGAATCAGGTTCAACATTATATTTAATAAGCTTTATAACAAAGGCCACAGGAAAATATCTCCAAGGAAAAAGTGAAACATTTAATGGAGAGTAATTTGAGATCCAAACTGAGAACATGATAATTACAGAAGAAATCTTATTTTATTTTACTTTTATAGTTCGAGAATTTCATACCTGCACATAATGAGTTTTGATTAACTCTGGTACATGTAGGCAGCGCTAAATCGCCTTAGTAGGTTTAAACAATGAGTATTTAAAATATATTTATTTAAGCCGGGCATGGTGGCACACGCCTTTAATCCTAACACTTGGGAGGCAGAGGCAGGTGGATCTTTGTGAGTTCAAGGCCAGCCTGGTCTACAGAGTGAGTTCCAGGACAGTTGGGGCTACAGGGAAGACCCTGTCTCAAAAAAAACCAAAAAAAAACCTGTTAAAATATATTTATTTAAAAATTATGTGTATGGGCTGGAGAGATGGCCTAGCAGTTAAGAGCGCCGACCACTCTTGCAGAGGACCTGGGTTCGATCCGCAGCACCCACATGGCGGCCAAGAACCGTCTGAAACTCCAATTCCAGGAGAGCTCCAGTTCCAAGGGAATCCGACACCCTCTTCTGTCCTCCGTGGCATTGCACGACACGGGTGCACAAAGCTGCATGCAGACAGTACATTCATACACATACAGAAATAAATAAAATTAATTAAAAAATTATGTGTATATGTGCATCTGTGGGTAGGAATGTACAACTTAATGTGGGAGCCCATGGAGCCTGGAAGAGACCATTGAATTGCATAGAACTGGAGTTACAGGCAGTTGTGAGTCACTGGACGTGGGTACAGGGAACTGAAATCAAGTCTAATGCAAGAGCAGTTATGTGCTCTTAACCACTGAACCAACTCTCTACTCCCTGTTTCCCCTCCTTATAGAATAAAATATGGACCATTCCATAAATAGTCATGGGAGCTAAGGGAGAAACAATGATTTCATTTGAAAAAGAAATATAAATGTTCTGTTTTGTTCTAGGCAGCACATACATCACTGTGGATAATTGATCCGTTAAAGGTAATCACCACCACCACCAAAATCAACATTATTTTCTTTTTCATCTTTATTTATTCATTGTTATTTTAGATATATGAGTATTTTCCCCTGAATGGTGATGTACATGCAACACTCCCAGAGACCAGAAGAAACCACTGGATCCCCTGAAACTGGAATTAAAGTCAGCTGTGAGCTGCCCTACGAGTGCTGAGAACCTGGGTTCTCTGCAAGAGCAGCCAGTGCTCTTAACTGTTGAGCCATCTCCCCGGCTCTTGGAAGAACATTCTTAACCCTGGAAAATGAAAATAGCTGAACACAGGCAAAGTAACTTGAAGACTAGGTGTAAAAATTAACCACAGAGATCCATGTTCTCTGTCAGCTGGGCTTTGTATTTTAGTTTAATAAACTCTATAGAAAGTCTCTCAAAATAGCAACAACTGTATCCATCAGTCTTTATATTCCTCCTTAAAACTCAAGGGGGTGAGAGAGTGAATTTTTTAAGAGCACGACACAGGTGCACAAACTTGCATGCAGACAGTACATTCATACACATACAGAAATAAATAAAATTTAAAAAAAGGATACATAGAGAAGGCATGGCAGAAGCGAAGTATCTTTCTTTCTGTCCACTTTCTCAAGTCCTTAACATATTACCTCTCTTCAACTGTCTCTCAGAATCGAACCTTCCCACTTCCCTTCTTACTACTTTCACAGACAACCCTCTAAGAAGGTTTCATTTACTCATGCAGAATTGGACTCTCAGTTTCTGACCTTTTATACACTCTGGGACACAGGGTAAGAAGGACTTTGAGACTGAAGAATTTTCATTTTTTGGTGGCAACCAATGAATTTCTTCCTGAAAGTTTTTTGTTATAGTTTTATTTTTCCTTTTACTGTAAAGGAAGAATGTCTCTCAATTAAACTACAGCCACAGGGAGAAAAAAAGAGGAGAGAGGATGGTGACGTGGATGAGAAGTACACTAGGACTTGTTTAGTTTTCAGTCAGGATATTTCCATATAGCAAATGCATATAGTCCTGACTGATCTGGATCTCACACTGTAGACCAGGCTGGCCTTTAAGTCACAGAGATCCATCTGCTTCTCTATCCCCAGGGCTGAGATTAAAGTTGTACCCCACTATAACCAGCAAGAAGTATAATACTCTTGTTTCAATTAATTCTTAATGGATCTAACTCTGTAGTTAACTTGAATTTGGTAGCACCCTCTATGCCAGCTGACTGGCTGGATCATAAAAGATTCAAATGGAGTAGCATGGTTTGCTTCGTAATGTGTGTGTGTGTGTGTATGTGTGTGTGTGTGTGTTCATGAACACAGATATTACAACTCTTTTACTGCAGAAACTTACTAAGCTAAATATCTTTGTGTGATGGAAGAGGGTTATGGTTTTATTCTACTTCATTTTCAAAGGAACTTTTCTGTTCTCTGGCCTCCAAGTTTAGGGGTTCCACCTCCATGGTGCAAGGCAGACTTGCCTGGATCCATTTGTCACTCGGCCTCCACAATGGCAACATGCCAAATGCTGTCTTGGTAATTTCTCTATCACTCACCTTTGAAGCACATTGGAAATGCTGGCTTTACTCATTTGCAATTCTCCAGAATGTCTTTGCATGATAATTGGACTATCAAGTCATGCCAGATTAGAAAATAAAAATCTGAGAATCGAAGTCATAAAACTTCAACTGTGCAGAGCTCCAGAAATGGGAGTCCCCTGCCCCATCCTCTTTCTATGCTATGTTCATTGCTTCTTAAACCAGAAGCACAATTCTGAGAACTGTGACTGTGAAGCCAGCAATGGCGTGCTTACTGCCTCTCCTGCCTAACAGGCTTAACCTGTTCTCCGAAGCTAATCATGGCAACAGCTGAGTCAGTGACGTGGGCCAATGAGAATTTGCCTAATAATCAGCACGTGGCAGGTCCCCGGAAGGAGCAGAGCAGATCACATATATACCGCTACCTTTTCCTGAATAAATGAGTCTGCAGCAGCTCACTATCCGCTTGCTTTCACCTGACTCCCGGTATCTGTCTGTTGACTCTGCGTCTCTCATCCCATTCCTTGGTCGTGACCTGAACCCCTCCTCCGGCTGGACCAGAGAAGGTTGCAACATATAACAAAGATGAATATTTCTAAGTATTCTCTTATGCTTTGGTGGGGGGAGAGAGAGGCCATTTGTCGTCAGCTTAGATAACTTGAATTTGAACCTGACTGTTTTTCATGTTTGGTGGGCTCAAGGTAGTCATTCAAACACACACACACACACACACACACACACACACACACACACACAATGACTAAATTAAGGTACATGGTCTGGGTAGATATGGTATTCCTCACCATAGCAACTTCTAGAAAGAACATTTAAGTCAGATCTAAACCAAGACAGTCTATATGAGGTAATGGGTTCAGCTTGAGAGAGTAAGTTATGGGAACATTCCTCAAGAACTCAGAACCTTTGAAAACCAGGCGAGATCACAAAGTGGGTATGTCCTAAAAGCCAGAAACGAGGTAAGAATTTTTGTTAAGTCATTGGGCCACCCATTATGGGGCCAAAATAGAAAGCCAGACATGAGGCTTGCTTAGGTTTCTAAGGCTCTCTGTCTTTCAACATATATCATAGAACATTCCTCTGGCTGCTTCCAGCTGAGCACGTTTAATGCACATGGTTCCAGTGAGTCTACATTTGCCTGGTGCACTACTACTGCAACACAGGAGGAAGGGGGTAACAGAGAAAAGCTGGGAAGCAGTCAATGTACAGAACATGCCTGTATCAGTCTGAGGCTATTTTGAATTCTACTGAAAGAATTGATTCTAGAAAGGCCCACCCCCTCCTACTTTATAAAAAGCTTGGCATGGTTGTACACGCTTTAGAGTCTGGAGCATAGATTGGAGGGTGCCTAGGACTTGCTGGCTAACAGACCAGCTCCAGGTTCAGTGAGATATCCTGTCTCAAGGATAAATAAATAAATAAAATGGAGAGTGATAGATCAAAACCCCCAATATCCTCCTCTGGTCTACACACACACACACACACACACACACACACACATACACACCAATCGACTATATAAAAATTTTTGCTGATATTCTGATTATCTGTGCAAGCAGATGGCCTCATTATAAAGTATATTAAGTATTTGTGACTACTACACATTATGAGCATTGTATACATTACTCTCCCAGGTGTATAAACCTTTAAGCCTATATCTCCAATGACAAAGGAATAGAGCATTTCACTTCTGGAAATGTGTGGTCTTAGAGAATCTATCCACAATCTTAATATTCTTCCCAACAGATTTCCATTTGTCAACTGATTTGTAGCTTTTCCAAAATATGCATATAGCTTGGTTTGTAATGATCTCAACTACAAATACCAATTGATAAAATGTGTTGAAAATCCCCATGATTTCAGGATTACAAATATAATTTCAATTCAATGTTTGTACATGAAAAGTAGTACCAGCCCTTTCTCTACCGTGAATAAGATACAGATTTCACTGTAACATCAGGGGAAAGATCTTAACTAATTGGAGTAAAATAAGTCAGTTTAGAGTACTGAGAGTGACACTTTAAGATTCTTCTTTTTTTTTTCTTCCAGAGCCTAGTATAAAAGTGTCCACGACCATTTGAGGAAGGTTAACCACACACTTTCTATTCTACAGGAACATGAACTGTATGCCCCGTGAGATCTTTTATGTCCATAAAAGAGTCTATGAAATGTTGGAGTTAATTCCCTGCTATCACCTCACACAAGGACCTAAATGTATTTGCTGGCTGGATTCCCTCTTGCTGTCATGGGGGTACCATTCTTCTAGTCACCCATGCTTGAAATTTTGGAATTAGTTTTCATTCACTTGGCTTCCTACCCTATGTCCCACTCATTTACAACTCTGTTTAGCTCTTCCATGTCTCTTCCCAGCTGCCCAAACCTACACTGTTGCAAGACCTCAATTCAAACATTTATTCCTTACCAGTTCAATTGTCATACCCTTGTAGGGATTCTTTCTCCATCCAATTGACCCCATGTATCGCCACCAGATTAATCTTTTGCAATGCTACTTTGATCTTGTTCTTCATCTCCAGTCTCCCTTTGCCTTTATCTGTGTGGCACAAGCTGGTGACTTGTTCAGCAACAAAACACTCATAAGATGAAATGCCTTTGGGACCGGCTGTCTGGTACAATCCCTTCAGGAAACAGTGATCTTTAGAACAGCAATAACCCGATCTCCTAATTTAAGAAAAATAGTTCATTTTATTTATAATCCCGTTTATAAAATTAGTTGAATATGAAAATATTTTTCACATAAAATCAATAATATCAGTCAGATTGAATATTTTAAAATGTGTGTACTTTGGGAAATGTTCATAAATTTCATAATATTCAAACTTATTTGCTCGATGTCCTTTATTATAATAATCTAAGGTTGTGTCTTATTGCTTCTCAGGGCACAGAAATATCTCCTGGAAAACAGTCATGGCCAGTTGTTTCCTCTGATCACATTAATTTGACCTTCCATTACCTTTCAGTGGTTAATTTTTTCAAGTCATTTACATTCCTCAGTGATGGGCTGGGGAAATAGATCAATTGGGAAAGGGCTTGGAGTGCAAGCACGAGAATCTAAGCTTTTTTTATTGATGGTTTGTGTATTTCAGACATCATTTTTCAGTTCAGTTTAGACATATTCCCCTTGCCCTTTCTCCCCCCCCCCCCAGTTCATGCTTTCTGCCATATATGTCCTGCATCTTTCTCTCAGTCTTCTCTGCAAAGGCTTATTGTTTAGGGCAGAATTTAACTATATCATTCCATTCTTTCACCCAGTCCTTATGTTGTTGTGGTTCCCTCCCAATTGTACTGCTCCAAATGTCATGTATGTACCAGAATTATGTCCTCCAGGAATAAACCGTATGTTAACTCCAATATATAATTAGGAGTTCGCATTTTTCCCTTTAATTTTATATTACTCTAAAATATGAATATATCTCTTCTGCCCATATACATTAATTACCATGTCTTAAAGTAAGTGGTAAGTTAATTCTAGGGATCATTAAGAGATTCACATTATAACATCACAGTTGCTTTCAGACAGAAAGAAATATAATCATAACATTGCTCAGCTTGCCTTTCAATTGGGGGTTTGGTACTAGCATCTACAAATAAGGGAAACCATTCCCCATTTTTTTTTGAGGAAATGTGTTACTTCACTTAGTGTAATGGCTTCAAGTTCCATCCATTTACCTGCAAAGTTCATGATGTCATCTTTCTTTACTGCTGTATAGAATTCCATTGTGCAGATGTACCACATTTTTGTTATCCACTCATCAGTAGAGGAGCATTTGGATTGGTTCCAGCTCTTCAGTATTGTGAAGAGAGCTGCAATAAACCTAGATGTACATGTATCTTTGTAGTAGGATGAGTCTTGTGGGTATATACCCAGGAGTGGTATGGCTGGGTCAGGTGGTTGGCTCATTTTGAGTCTTTTAAGGGTTCTCCACATTGCTTTCTACAGTGCTTGTATGAGTTTACATTCCCACCAGCACTGGATGAGTGTTCCTCTTTCCCCTCAACTTCTCCACCATTTGGTGTCTTTCGTTATCTTGATCTTAGCGGGTCTTATTGGGGTGAGATATCTGAGAGTGATTTTAATTTGCATTTCCTTTATTATTAACGATGTTAAACACCTTTTAAGATGTTTCTCAGCCATCTTTACTTCCTCACTAGTGAAGTCGCTGTTCAGCTTTTAAAAATTTTTATTATTTTTCTTTTATGTGTATGAACATATTGTCTGCCTGCATGGAAGTGCACAAACATGCATGTAATATCAGAGATCAGAAAAGCATGTTGGATCACCTGGAACTGGAGTTTCAGAAAGTTGTTAGCTGCCATGTGGATGCTGGGAACTGAATCCAGGTTCTTTGCAAAGAACAGCCAGTACTTCTAACCAATGAGCCATCTCTCCAGGGCAGAAGACCTCGGTTTTGGTCCACAACACCCATGTGAATACAGCTTGGCAGGAGGTGCATAACTATAATCCCTGCACTGGGAAATCTGAAATTAGAGTGCCTCTGGCTCACTGGCTAGCTAATGAGTTTCAAATTCAGTTAGAAGCTCTGTCTTAAAAAATAATGTAGAATGCAATTGAAGAAAACACCAAACATTTGATCTCTTACCTCTACTGTATGCTCATATGCATACACACACACACACACACACACACACACACACACACATCACAGAATGACTTCTATGCCACTTCTTCAATGATCGTTATATACAGTCCCAATGACAAAGGTTTGATTAGTCCTTGCATATATAGAAACCAGTAATTGCCAAACAACTAAAATAATTGAAGGTGCACTCTCAACTTACTTAGCACATTTCTAATAAGCACTTTCTTATTGTCTGCCACTGAAGTAAGAAAATAAGATGAAGTCCTGCACTAAAAGGCTCATACTGCACTTGCAGTAGACTGTTTACTAGATCCAAGTGTGCAAAGAACTAGAGAAGCCTATTGTGTTCTATTCAGAATTGATTGGTAGTGGCTAAGATAAGGTTATAGAAAAATGGAAAGATGGCTCAGTGGTCAAAAGCACTGGCTACTCTTGCAGAAGCCCCAGATTCAAATCCTAGCACCCACATTGTAGTTAACAACCATCCAGAAGTCCGGTTCCAGGGAATCTGATTTCCTCTTCTACTCTGCATTGTACGACATGGCTGCACCTTTATACATGCAAACATCAAGTCATACACACAAAAGTAAAAATAATATATTTAATTAAAAAATTAATCTCTCAAATCAGCTCAGAATATAAAACAGTGACCAATATTCACCATTAGAAGGCAAATTATTGCAAACTCTCTGCCCAATTTAATGGTTATAGTTATATTTTCTGACTGAGTTTCCTCAGACAAAAATCCTCCAGACACATTGTAAACTAAGATGGAGGATCTATATTAGAAAATGATATTGAGTGGCTCCTCAGGGACTTACTCTTCGGCTCCATAAACCCAGTGCTTTTTATCTCTTTTGGAGGTCTGATTTCCTCCACCTTAATCATCACTCCATCTCTCTGAACTGTGGCCAAACCTCCCTGCTCTTCCATGCTGGTCCCTTTCACAACTGGTCACTATGTAGAATGTACAGCAGAGGAATGTCACGGACAGCTGTCCTAAGTGGTAATGTTGGCCTAGGCCAGGCACCCAATACACAGATCCTCATTCACAATCTCTCTCCTCCCTGGAGTGTAAAACTTGGCTGTTGATCAAAAGACTTTTCCTGGCTTATTCATATGGCATTACATGAGGGTGATGATTTTTAAAAAATTCTCCTAGGCATACCACGTAAGTCCCCAAATAAGTACACCCATAGAGAACCAGATATTTAAGAGTTATGATTCCCATTATTTATTTGTTTAAATAAAAATAATACAGTAAAATATTTGAGATGCATATGTACATGTGGGCATAGGTTTATATACACATGTACTGTGCTACACATATATTAAATATTTGTTTATATAAAATTAAATAAGGCATGTAATAGTTATTTTTCTAACAGTTTAAGCTCTCCCCTCCTGTTTTATTTTATTTTATTTTTTTTTACAGTGGTGCATTTCTTACTTATGATTGGAGAGGGGGAAAAATGCCATCCTTGATCAAAAGTAAACATCCACATCAAGACTTCAAATTATAAGCCATCAGCATGATTAGCAGAGGAAAAGACATCTCTGTGATAATTGAATAAGAATCCAGGTGATAGCAGATTTTTTTTTAAGTAACAATAGAAGAAAAAACTGTTGGAAACTTCAGAGTGGATTGGTAAAGAAAATCATGACACTAGAATCATATACTAAGCTAATCAGTCTTTTAAAACAGGGATAAAACAATAACAGTTTCAGATATTAAAACAAAATTTCCACTAATAGACTGAAGCAAAAATATACTCCGAAAAGGAGAAAAAAACATTTCCAGGAGGAAATTTAAGATATAAAAAACAAACTGTAAAAAGAGAAAAAAAGATGAACATATACTACCTCTTATAAAACAAAGAAAGAGGTGTTAAAGCACAGTGACGAAATGCAAGAAATTAATAGCATGTGCAGGGACAACTCTTGTTGTAGGAAGTGAAGAACACCTTTGAAGATCAATGAAAAATGATAATTATTAATACACATGGTGCATGGAACAAACATTGATATCTAACAGAGTTTTCAAAGAGATGCCAGGAATTAGTAGATAGGGCTGGAGTGATGGTTCAGTGGTTAAGAGCACTGGCTGCTCTTGCAGAGAACCCTGGATTGGTTCTCACCCTGACATGGTGGTTAATAACTGTCCTTAACTCCAGTTCAAGGGGATCCAACATCCTCTTCTGACTGCCACAGGCATTGCACAACATGGGTGCACCTACTTGCATGATACCCTCATATGCATAAAATTAAAATAATAAAAAGAAAAAAAAATATTAAAATATACATATCCTAAAATACTTTCCCAAGACAATGCCACCAAACAGGGTTCATGAGTATATCAAAGATTTCTAGCACAAGATGATTCTAATTTTACATAATTTTCTAGCGAATAAAGAGTCTATGTCACAACCAGGAATTTCTGAGGCTAATCACGTAAGATTAAGAAAAAGGAAAGAAAAGAAAAGAAAAAAGAAAAGAAGGTATCTTCATAACTTGGATGTGAAAATTGAAAGAAATTACTAATGACCTAATGACGTGAAATATAATAAATTTCACTGTATCAAATTATATTTAACCTGGAAATGCAATAATGCAATGGTTGTTGGTGGCATGAAATACATAGACATGCTTCATGATACAATATACAGATTTAATGATCCTGAAACTCAGAGAAACCAAGACAGAGGTCCGCATACTTGCATCCACCAAATGCCTTAATGTTCATTGCAAAGGTTAATAGTAATGAGAGAGAGAGAGAGAGAGAGAGAGAGAGAGAGAGAGAGAGAGAGAATATATGAATCTAGGAGTTGAGAAATGAACAATAAACAACTATTGGCAGCCAATCACTGCTAGACAGGCTAAACAGGCTCTAGTCAATAAACTCCCACCAAGGGACATCTAGGTACAAAAATGTACCTCTATTGGCCTCAACTCCTAGATTCACATTCTCTCTCTCTCTCTCTCTCTCTCTCTCTCTCTCTCTCTCTCTGCACAAAAATGTAACTCAATTGGCCTCAACATGTATGACAGGATGCTATGGGGTATGCATATAGAGAAGGGGTATGGATATCTGGATATGATCAAGATGTATTATATGAAATGCATGAAAATTCAATAAGTATATACAATGATAAAAGAGAAAAATCGTATTGTTTAAATGACTACAGTCCATCCTATCCTACACTTCCCTTCACAGTCCTCATCAAAACTCTTGAGTCCATAAAACCACAGAATATACCAAAACAGAGTATTAGATGTAAGGTTCTTTTAAAGGACTATCTGCTGATATACTAAGATCTTAGTCTTTTGATCTCTCTTTTGTGTAGTAAGCAGGGCAGAGAAGAGAGGGTAAGAAGAAATGAGGAACTTTTGTCCAATGAAAAGACACGTCATTGTGGTGCACGCCTTTAATCCTAGCACTTGGGAGGCAGAGGCAGGCAGATCTCTGTGAGTTCAAGGCCAGCCTGGTCTACAGAGTGAGTTCCAGGACAGCTGGGGCTACAGGGAGACCCTGTCTNAAAAAAAAAAAAAAAAAAAAAAAAAGACACGTCCAAGATATTTAATGTGATACAGTAACAAATCCAGAGAACCCAACTGATGCAACATTTAAGTGAACAGGCTGCATATTCTCTCTTCCTTACTCAAATTCTATCTTTAAGTGTATTTTTCCTATTTGGTACCTTGTATATAAATCATAGAATCACTTTCTCATGTCATTTCATATTTCTGAGTATTTTCTTAGGCCCCTCTGCTAATTCCTGGAATCTCTCCATTCGGAGCTGGAGTCATAATCTGATTTGGCCAGTCGATACCAAGGCAACTGCTTGTGTGTTTTCTTTCCACTGGATCACAGGATGCCAGCATGAAGCTTGAGAAGTAGTCAGAGGGGAGAAAAAGATGTCTGTTTCTTGAGCGGCTGATTAAGCAAGACAAAGTCAATTAACATCTGATTCCTTACAGGTTTCTGCAAGCAAATTGTTCCAATTACCCCAAACCAGTAAGCAAATTGTGAGGTAATTAAGAAGAGTAGTCATGATTCTAGCAATCCAGCCCTGCCACCGTGCAGTCAGAAAATCTGTGGATAGATAGACTAAAGAACAACTTGAAGCTTGTGAATTTTGTTTGCAGAGTAGTCCCTCATCTAATAACAATGTTGCTGTGAAGATGGAATGCCCTTACGCTTTATTTAACTCCGGCACCTTTCCAATGACACATGCTTACCTGCATTTTATGTTGTTTTTAAAATTAGATTATTGCTTTCATTTAAATATGTTTAAATATAAAACAAATACATCATCTTTGCAAAGTGTATTAAGTCTTTATGCAGTCACAGCCAGGACATTTTACAATGCTGTGGAATAAAAGATAGAGTCCACTGTTACTGTTTATGGTCTATAACAGGCAACATAAAAACAAAGTCCACATTAGTTATGTAGACAGCATAGTTTAAGGAGCCTGTTAATTTTGTTTTCACAGGCTACTTAGTCATTTCAAAATAAAGCCTAAACAAACTACCAATATATTTTCACTGTTTGTCACCAATAATTAAGACTTAGTCTCCTTGGTGAAGGTGTCTATGAAAGCATAGTCACCAACATTTCTTTTATTTAATATTTTATTTTTTAATAAGTGTTGGGTTTGGAAAAAGAATTTCCAAGCTCCTATGAGAAACTGCATCCTTGCTAAGAAAGAAAAGGTCATTGTAACTTGTTTAATTTTACAGTTTTGTATTTGCCAGATATTTCAAATGAAGTTGAGGGCCCGTTGTTTTTACAACACAAAGTAGTCCATGTATTGTCAGATGAGCAATTTATCAGAAAGGAAAGTCAAAAGAGGGAACTTATCAAAGTGGTGATATTATTTAGAGTTGAAGAAATAAGTTAATCCCCTTCAAAGGCCTGATATATGATGAAATTAACCTTATTCTGCAGATCTCAGGGAAGATAAGGCAATCTTATCACATGTTAATGCATGATAAGACATTGCATGTTTATTTTGTATTCTTGTTTATGAGTTTGTGTTTAATTTATACACTATGATTTTCTTCCACATATTTTATTTTTTAAAAATATATTTAATGTATGTTGAGTCAATAAGAATAGTTATTTATTAAGTATCTAGTGTTCACAAGAATCTCTACTGGGTGATCAGAATACATTTACCTTGCATGCATTCTATATGGTAAAGGACATTACTTACATGATGTACATTAGAAAATGAGTTTGGCAATGTTTATGTAATTTGTCCAAAGCCATACTGTTAATAAATGTGGTACAACCAAGATTTAAAAGGGTCTTTTTTGATATATATGTTTTTTCACTAATGTTGTTTTATATCACATATTGATGGTTATATTATATTTTAAGAGATTTGTTATATAAATACCTATTAATTCTCCACCAAGGGCTGGAGAGATGGCTTAACTGTTAAGAGCACTTGCTCATATAGAAGACCTGGGCCTAGTTCCCAGCACCCTCATTAGGTAGTTCACAACTACCTCTAACTCCAACTCCACAGGATAATATTCCCTCTCTGCACAACTTCACACACACACACACACACACACACACACACACACACACACACACACACACACACACACACACACACACGTGGTGCACCTATAAACTCATGCCCACATAAAATGAAACCTTTACCTATGGAACAGGACCTACTTTTTCCAGTATTGGCTATAGATCAATGAAATAAAAACAGAGAAAAAAAAATAAATTACTAAAAAGTTGAAGTTTGGGGCTAGAAAATGTTACCTACTGAGAGCAAAGAAGAGGACAATAAAGAACAGAAGAATTGGAGAGGAAGGTTTGCACTTTGACCTGTGATAGTTAGGCTTGGATTCTGTGGAAAGATGAAATGGGTGTAGATAGACAGGTGGTTGGGAAACTGGAAGCTCCAGAAGGCATAAAACAACATGAGCCTAACTGAAGGATGAGATAAACACAGAAAGAAAACATCCTTAGAGGCCAGTATGGCTTTGGAAAAATGAAGCACTCAGAAAGTATAATGGAACTGTCTATGATTGAATTTGACCTGTGTGGAAATCTACTTTGTATCAAATGATAGCATTGGTATTCTCTTGAAATGTAACCATACTTACTCATTCTTTCTAACATTGTTGATTGAGCTCCTTCTGTGAACTAGCATTCTTTTTTTTAATTTTATTTATTTCTGTATCTATATGAATGTACTGTCTGCATGTAGGTTTGTGCACCCGTGACGTGCAATGCTGCGGAGGTCAGAAGAGAGTCTCAGATTCCCCTGGAACTGGAGTTCTCCTGGAATTGGAGTTACAGATGGTTCTTAGCCACCATGTGGGTGCTGAGGATCAAACCCAGATCCTCTGTTAAGGGCGGTCGGCGCTCTTAACCGCTAGGCCATCTCTCCAGCCCCCGTGAACTAGCATTCTTAAACATGGCACACATTTCTGAAAATGATAGATTCATGGTTTCATGCACATTACCAATGATCATGACTAAGAAATACATATCTCACTATTTAGACTCAATTAATCCTGGAAAACTTACATCATACATGAGAACGTCCTCCATATGTGCACTCCTTCAGTGATTTAACTCCAAGCCTGCACACCGAGTGGGAAGAGCAGAACAAGATGAGACTCCATTTAGTGATGCTATCCAGTTACAGTCATTTATCTAAAACATGATTAGGATCTCTATGGTTATAATAACTCTTCAGGTCATAAAACAGGACACTTAGAACAGCTTCACATTCAAATGTAATGCTTTTGATGACCTCTCATTATCATATTTTCCACTAGTCCTTTTTTTAATAATAGGATACACAACTAAGAAGGAAGTTGGAGGAATATTGCCTTAAGTAGAGCTTAACAAATGGATACCACAACTCCGTCAACCTTCAGATTTCAACTACACACCCATTGGTTTGTTTTAAATGCACAGTGATGTGACCCGGAAATGAATAGGATGACCTTACTGATCCCAGTGAGCCAAAAGATTTAATAGCTCGTTCACAGACACTGAACAGAACCATTAATGGAAGACCATCTGAATACGATCTGAGCCTGCTTCTTGCAGGTATTGGCAGAAAAGGCTCAGAGGTGACTGCCATTACTGCTGTGTAGACCCTGCTCCCATTGGATCTGACCCCAGGTCCACATTTATCCTCTGATATGCTTTTTTTTTTTTTTTTGTCTTTTCAAGTCAGGGTCTCCCTGTAGCCCCAGCTGTCCTGGAACTCACTCTGTAGACCAGGCTGGCCTTGAACTCACAAAGATCCTCCTGCCTCTGCCTCCCAAGTGCTAGGATTAAAGGCGTGTGCCACCACACCTGGCTTATCCTCTGATATTTCTAAAACACTTTGGCACTCTCAACCAACCCTTTTCACTTTAATGCCCCAGCTATCTAGCCTCTTTGGCCAAGGTTTTCAGGAAGATATCTTTAGGGGCTCCTTCAACCTTGCCTGCTAATATAGTAGGCAGATGAAGTCAGCATGTTAATAAGAAGGCTAGAAATTCATCCAGCTCCTATTAGTCTCATGATTCATCCTATGATGGCTCAGAGATCTTTCTGAACAACGGTGATTGCCATCTGGTTTCTTTGGGGATGATAAATTCAGCAATAAATATGGTTCTTGGTCTTCTGTCTCTCTAAATCCAAGTCACAAATACCGTGAGTCACAAGTTCCCGCCCAACAACACAACAGCTTCTGAACTCAAACGATCCTTTGACACAGCCTATGCTACCCAACCTCAAGTTTTGTCTAGGCAACATTTCTTTTGGATATACTACAGAATTTTTTTTTTCTTTAACACACATGCACACACGCTACACACGCTTTTTTTTTTTTAAAGAAGTAGGGGCATGTAGCCAAATAAACTACGTTAAGCAGTGGGTTCCATTTTAGGTGTTGACAGTGTATAATAAATCCAGGCCTACCTAACATTTACAGGAACATTATAAAATGAGTGAAATGGCATGAGCTGGTTGCCAGGCCAACCAGACAAACACAATAAACAGGCAGCAGTGACAGGGGTAAGTTACACCATCTCTCCTGTCTGAAATATATCACTTTACATTAGTCTTTGACTACTTTGAAAGCTCTTTGTTTTATATTTTTCAAAATGCTCTTTTACAGTGCAGATTAGCATTAAATCTTTTCAGATGAGGAAGTTTCTTTTATTTCTTTCTTCATCTTTTTTTTGCTTCCTTAAACTTGCACAGCTCCAAAAAGTGAACATTTATTTTTATTTTAACCCTAATTAAAAAAATAAATTCAAGTCTTAGGAACAATGTTAAGGCTCAAATCGTGAAGGTTCCCTTCTGGCAGATTAAAAAGAAAAAAAAAATCCCTAGACTAGAAAGAAAATAAACAATAACAGTAGTTAGTATACTTACTTGGTTTAAATGTTCTGTTAAAATGGCAGCAATTCTGCCTGGCTGTTTAACTCTTTGGAAGCTAGTCTGCACTCCGAAATACTTTCTGTCTTCATGTGAGATACATTTTATTACAAGGAAAAAGTTACAGAGTATCATTGCTAGAAGCATATTGGAAATAATTTAGCCCAGAATACTAGTTTGATAGAAAGGAAAAACATACATGCAAATAGAACAATCGAGCTACTATAGTATGTCCTAGACATTAAGGATTTCAATACCAAAAACCCCATGTCTCAAAAAAATCCCATAGTCCTGGGTTAGTAGAAATAGTTGCTTATATGCTTGAAAGGTATTTTATAGCATTTTGTTTTGCCAGGCATGTAATACAAAACTGTGTGTAAATTATAGAAAAAAATGTTCTTACCTAAAACTATTCAGAGATCTTACTGTCCTAAGAAAGGCTCATGCAATCCATACACTCCACAGATTTAAAATCTATTTGCTACAGCTTGCTCAGTGGTTTAGTAGGAGACATGGATATTCTTGTATCATGTTCAAGTTTTTTAAATACTTTATCACTAAAAATGTCTTGCTATGTGGGCAAAAACTAGTATGTGTCTTTCTCATTGGTTCACTCTCTGCCTGCTTGCATTCCCAGGGCTTTGCTTTAAGATGTAGGATTTTAAGAATATGGGTCATGATTAGAGGACAGTCGCGATAAAGTATACTCTGCCAGAGCACGTTATAATACATCAACATGAGCCAGCAATGGCTCTGTCATCGCCAAGGCCATGTTCAAACTGGCATTTCAATGAGAATAACAGAAAATTTATTATGCCAGTCACAGCAAAGGCATCACATAGTTTTCAACGTACAGAACTTTAAGTCAGTACTTTAGGTTCTTTTTTCTATTTTTTTTTTAATTTCTGTGGCTCAGTAGCCACTCCTAAACTCCAGATTTCAAAAGTTATACTTTTCATAAACTTCCCAGCTTTGACATAGTTTGTTATGTAGTATAATAGTGGTGAGATAGAACCAGAAGAAACTAGCAAAGTACAGAGAATAAGGGTCACTGGAGCACTCAGCCACAACTGAGATCCTGATACCCCACCCTAACTGAATGGCTATGGACCATCAATAGCTTCTGGGAAAGGGACAGTCAGTCTTATTTAAGGGTGTGTCTCTTGGTAGGCCATACTCTTGTGGATGGGCCCATACCCAGGAGCATACAGACAGCTCAAATGGGTATCCATGGGTTATTAAAACAAGAAGACAGGAAGTTTGACTAAGTAGAGAAGTGGGGATATATCTGGGACGAGTTCAGAGAAAGAGTTGAGTATGAACCTGGTCAAAACACATTGTAAAGGGCTGGGTGTGGTTGTGCAATATCTTTAATCCCAGTACTTGGAAGCCAGAAGCAGGGAGATGACTGTGTGATTGAGACCTCCCTGGTCTACATAAAGAGTTTCAGGTCACCTCCGGCTACAGAGGGACATTCTTTCCCAAAGACGGAAAAACAAAAAAGATACATTGTATAACTTCTCAAAAAAATTATATAGAAAAAGAGATAGCCTGTAGAAAAAAAAAAAGCAGAAGACTTTCTTGACCCACCAGGCTCTGTAAAAGTTGTAAAGGTGTTTAGATGTCCCAACTGTTAACAGTCTTTATAGGGTTTGATGGTGACTTTACTGATGCCTGTGTGCTAGACCACTTTGTTTACCTGTTCCCTCCCAGCTGCATGGTCACCCTCTCTGTTGTTCCAGCACCTCCCAATATGCTCAAGTCTAGCTACTATTCTCTCAAAATAACAATAAACATTATTATAGGTGATTTACTCAAGGGCAGTAGTTAGCCTTCAGAGCATGTTGTAGGAGTACTATGGCATTTCTTTTCAGTTCTAAATAATTATAGCTAACTAGGACAGCTACAGCTCAGGAATCAATTGACTGATCAATATGTTATTTCTAGAACTCCATCCAACTGTGTAATACATTACATTTCTAGAGATACTGTGTGTTGAAACAGGCACATTGGAAAACTATTGCAAAAGCATCACTTGTACATTTTAACAGATCAAATTTCTTCTTTGTTGTTTTTTTATTTTTTTATCTTTTATTGAAGTTTTGTGCATTTCATACATCACTTCTCAGTCCAATCCAGACTCATTTCCCTCTCCATACGCCCCTCCTCAAGTTCATGCAGTCTGCCATACATGTCCTGCTTCCCCTTCTGAGTCTTTTCAAAGTTTTTCAAAGCTGAAGATTATTTTGGGGGGAAGAACTCTACTGCTTCAGTCAGTTCCCTGTCCCAGTTCTTTTGTTGCTGTTGTTCCCTCCAATCCACATTGTTTCAACATATGCATTTATGTATGTCACACATGTACTAAAAATCATGTCATCTGAAAATAAACTATGTTATTTCCAAATCATATTTTGGGATTCACATTTTTCCCTTTTAATTTTATATTGCTTTAAAATATGCAAACATACCCTCCACCCTGGTACCAAAATTATAAAGTCTGAAAATAGGTAGTAGGTTAATTCTAGAGCCCGTTAAGGGAGTCACATTCTAAGAGCACAGTTGCTTTTAGAAAAAGAGAAATATAACATTAATGTTACTCAGTTTGCCTTACTCGATGCTAGCATCCACAAATGAGGGACACCATTCATCTTTTGTTTTCCTGGAATTGTGTTACCTCACTTAGCTTAATATCTTCTAGTTCCATCCATTTACCTGCAAGACTCATCCTACCATAGAGATACATGAACAGCCATGTTTATTGCAGCTCTCTTCACAATAGCAAGGAGTTGGAGCCAACCCAAGTGCCCCTCAACCAATGAGAGGATAGAGAAAATGTGGTACATCTACACAATAGTAAAGAAAGATGACATCAGATCTAATTTCTAACACCTTTTTGCTAAGTGGCAATTCTCTCTTGAAGCGAGTGAACTTAAACATTTAAACTTCAATTTTATGGTCTTTGATAATTTCAGAATTCTGGAACACAGTGAATGTTTATGAATCAATAAAATAATAATGGATAAATGAAAGACGTCATTAAATGACCTAGGAAAAAGTGACAACTTATTTCTATTTTAACAAATAGGCATGGCAATAAATATAATATTAAAACACAGGAACAAACTTATAAAGTTATTAGAAAACAAATAGGAAAAAAAGGCATGTTCTACTTCAGATAAGACCTGAGTCTTATTTCACTGATTACTGACTTAGTACAAAATGGGGTCCACTTAGGCTACTGAAGGCAAGAGTGTCAGTGACTCTCTAATTACTTTGGCATCCATTTACTGAATGTGATATAGCCATTCCCACTTCCCACTTCATAGCTTCAAACAAACAACAACCAGAAAGCCTTAGGTGAGACAGACATGTTGGTGACCGAGCATGGCTTCTCCCATTTTGACAGCTCTACAGAAAATAATCAGTTGTAAGCTCAAAATAAAGGACATGTTGGCTATAATGCCCTGAAATACAGGGAGACTTATTTCCTTACCCCAAAGTTTAAATATCACTTTACTTAGATGACAAATAATTTGTGAGACTGTATAAAATACTTTTAGCTTTCACAAGTTAAATAATCAGGCTTTGAATAGCTTCTCATGGTGGATTTATACTGCCGCAGTGCATGAACTTTCTCCTGTGTTACTTAGGTTCATCTCCTCTGTGTTATTTGTCTCCAGTGCCTTTTTCCAGTCCCTGCTCACCAGGCTGTATGGATGTCTCCAAAGGAAGGGTGTGGTGTGCCTGTGACTCCTGCTGTCTTGCCATTTTTAGCTCCCTGCAACCTTTCCTGGCTCCCACCATTTATGGACTGGAGCTCTCTGGCTTTGCCAAATAACAAGCGCCTGGCTCATGAACCCTGAGGTAGACTCCTATGAAATGGAAACATGGCCACTGCACCATAGGAAAGTAAAGAAGGGGCCTGAAATTTCAACGTGTGAAAAGTCAAGGTTAATGGAGTGCAAGATTTTTACAAGCAGACCGCCACCCTGCATGACTAATTAAACCATTGAGGTGCAGATGGCAGGCAGCTTAGAAGATGCCAATTATAGATTCAAATGTTTTGTCTGACCTGCTTTCCTAGAAAGATTAAGTCCTAATGATGACTTGTTTTAGATGAAAGATACCATTTCATTCCATCAGATACAGTGTGTGTGTGTATGTGTGTGTGTGTGTGTGTGTGTGTTGTGTGTGTGTAAATTTGCTGCTGCCTTCATAATTCACCAAGGGCAAATTCAAGTTCTTTGTGGTTAACCTGGGGAAAATCAAGTGTATCTATGGGAAATATTAAAATAAGTTTCCATACTTGTATTTCATACTTTGGCATGATTATTCAACTTTGGTTTTAAACATTTTAATTAAAAGATGCTTTTGTGGGGCTGGAGAGATGACTCAGGACTTAAGAGTATATATTACTCTTGCAGAGGACCGCAGTTCAATTTCCAGCCCCTGTATCCAGAAGCTCACAATCATCTGTAACTCTAGGGGATCTGACACCCTCTTCTGACCTCAGTGGGCATCTGCACTCATGTACACACACACACACACACACACACACACACACACACAATTAAACAATAAGGGGACTGGAGAGAAGGCTCAGCAATTACAAGTGTTTCTTACTCTTCCAGAGGACCAGAATTCAGTTCCCAGCACCCACATCAGGCAGCTCACAACTGATTGTAACTCCAGCTTAAGGGGATTTGACACTCTCTTCTGGCCATCATGGATACATACACACACACACACACACACACACACACACACACACACCTGCACATAAGTATTCAGTGTTGAAGCCCCCCCCCCCCAGGTCTTGTGAGTTAAGCAGATTTATCTTGACTCAGATGTCTCAGGTCTTTCACTCCTCTGTACTATTATATGAATTTCTGACAAGGAAAGAAAGTATTGCTTACATCATTGGCCTCCTGCAAATGCGCTCATGTGTGAAGAGTATACAGATTTTTTTTTATATAGGGTCTCATGCAAGCACGGGATGTCCTAAAGCTTCTAATCTCCTGCCTCCACCTCCCCAGTGCTGGGATTTAATGTATTTTATGCAGTTCTGGGGCTCAAACTTAGGGCCTCCTCATGCTAGACAAGCACTTCATCAACTGAGCTACATTCCCCAGCCTAAGAGCTCTCAGATTTTACATATAACATTATAAATGTAGATTGACTCCACTGCTAAGTAATTATGATTTATGAGAGAAGAAAAGATAACAAAAATTGGCTCTCTAGGAATACTGTACTGTCAAGGGTACCAACCAAATGCTGTGAAGCACATCTACAGAATAAGAAAATCACCTCAGGGTTTGCTTTGTGTTTTTCGAACAGCTCCTGAGCAACACGTTCTGTGAATTCAAGCAGAAAAAAACAAAAAGAATTGTGTAAAGTCTTTCCAGAGTCAACTTTAATGGGTGGTGGAACTTTGTACCTGGCCAGAGGTCAAAGATAATTCTGAGGTTTTGAAAAAGGAAGAAAAGAATATTGATATAATCAGGGAAAGGAATCAGAGGAAAGTTCTTTTTTTTTTTTCATTTGCAGAATTTAAAGCTATGGAAATTTCTTAGTTTCAGCGTGAGAAAAACAAACTTTAGAGATAAGCCTCTGTTCGAGGTATGTGGACAAAATGCAATGAACTTCGCAGAAATTCAGGTAATTGTCACAGATAAGTTCTGCTCAGATTGGAAGAAATGTAAAGTTTTTTTGTCTAATGAGCAACTTGGGGAGGTAGATTATATGATAAGAAAACTTAGCCAGGTGTTGTGGCACTGGCCTTTAATCCTAGCAACCAGGAGACAGAAGCAGGAAGATTTCTGTGAGACTGAGTCTATCCTGGTCTACATAGTGAGTTCCAGGCCAGCTGGGGCTACAGGAGAACTGAGAACAACTTACCAGGAAACCCCAGTCCCCAATATACAATATTTAAATGTACAAAACATCATAATGTAACTCAAAAGGATATATAATTATTACCTGTCAACAAAATTCAATATAAATAAGTCAATCAATGACTCAAAAAAAAGGAATAAATTTCTGTTCTAACATAAAAGACACACGCTGTAAATCATCTAGTGAGCTTAAAAGAGCTTGGAGGTAAAGAAGAAAATAGAAGTTGCTAACTCCAGGAGGAACCTTCAGCTACAACAGCCTACGGAAATGAATTCAGAGAAAGCGGGGTTTTCTGGTGTCTGGGGAAACCATAACAGGCAATTGTGTTTTAGAGTTAGATGGTGTGTTCAGCTGGGGTTCTGGATTTGGCTCCCAGTTTGAGAAGGGAGCAGAAACTGACCACGTGGAAATCGGTGCTCAGAACAACTCCATCTGAACGCAAATTTTCCAGGCAGCTTACAGCTGAAAATGTCAAATTGTTTGAAAAGCAAACTCTTTGACAAGGCAGATACATATGATGAAGTCTTCAAGATGTTCCCTCAGAACAGAGCATACCATTCGGCTCGGTAAACACACGCCCCCTCCCCAGAACAGAACCTCAGTACTGTCTTAAGAATCAAAAGAAGAAGAGGAAACATCAAGACTTAAACACAGGAAACCAATCCAGCATTCCCATCATGCAGTTCTGACTACATATTCTCAAGCTGCTCAGCCTCTTCTACCCTAAACTCTGATCAAATAGTTGCAATATTTGAGAGCTAGTATAGAGGTAAGCCTCACGGGTATTACAAAGCTATGGCTCAGATAAAAGTAATGTATTCAGCCTGACCTTACATGCTCCTTCTGTGAGCTGACACTCAAGTCTGCAAAGCTGCAATATGACATAAAATAATAATAATGATAACAGAAAGAAAAGTCAGCCAGAACAAAATGGTAAAACTTCAGGGAATCTGAAAAATAATAGCCTGATTATAGAGCGTCTAAAAGTGAACTCTTAGTCCCTTAGAAGACATTTGTGGTTCCTAGTTAACTGCTTGGCGCATCGTTTGTGGTTTCTTCATTCTGCCTCATCCTTAAAACATTTAACGAATGTGAAGCAGTCCTGCTTTTTCTGTTTCCTTCCCCATTCAGCCAGATGAAGGGAGTTCATATGTACTCTCTCAATCCAGAACATAGTCAACCACTCTTCTCCCATCTTATAGTTTTTGACTTTCACCTTTGTCTTGTGTTTATCTAAATAATAATCTGAGCTGTTTTACTAATAAACATGGAGGCGCTGACAACTGTAAATGGCTACTGGCTCTGCATCATTGTTTTCCAGTACTCATTGATGTAGAGAAGGCAGTGATGTGGACAGAAAGAGAAGCCAGTCTTGCTATTCCACAGTTTGCTGTTAACAGCTACACCAAGGCCTATGCAGTTTGACCATTAGGACTATCAACATAGCATCCTTTTGGAGTTGAATACGGTGCACACTTGGAATCCCAAGTAAGGAGAAGCAGGTGGATCACAAGTCTGAGGCCAGTCAGGCAACATAATGACTTTATTGAGACATGAAGAAAAGGTAAAAATGAATGACAGGTTGAAACTTTGTCACGATTTGTCACCAATATCAAATAAAAATATAAAGCAAAAGAATAATATAAAAATAACAATAGAAGATGGGGCTGGAGAGATGGCCTAGCGGTTAAGAGCGCTGACCGCTCTTACAGAGGACTTGGGTTCCATCCCCAGCACCCACATGGCGGCCAAGAACCATCTGAAACTCCAATCCAGGAGAACTTCAGTTCCAGGGGAATCCAACACCCTTTTCTGACCTCCACGGCATTGCACGACATGGGTGCACAATCTTGCATGCAGACAGTACATTCATACACATACAGAAATAAATAAAATTAATAAAAATTTTAAAAAATAACAATAGAAGTTAACATAGGTATCCTATTTGCTTACAAAGAATAACTCTGGGTGTATAAACATGGGTGGTTTGCATGTGTGTGTGTGTGTGTGTGTGTGTGTGTGTGTGTGTTTGTGTGTATGCATGTTTGTGTGCAAGCAGATGTGTGCACTTGCATATGGAGCCCAGACAAAATTCTCAAAACTGTTTCCTCGAGGTACCTCCATTTTTATTTGTTAAGATCGGTTTATTTACTCTATGTGTGTATGTATGTGTTTGCATCTGTGCACACCATGATGCACGTGTGGAGATCAAAGGTCGATTGGCTGGAGTCCAGTTCTCCTTCTACCATGTGGGTCCAAGACCTCAAACTCAGGTCTTCAGGCTTGGTGGCAATCTCCTTCACCAGACCAGGCATCTCACTGACCTCCATTTGTTTGTGAGACAATGTCTCTCATTGGCCTCAAACTCATGGTCTCACCTAAGCTGACTCATCCACAAGCCCCTCTGGATCCTCCTGTCTCTACTTCCTCAGAGCTGGGGCCACACATGCAAGCTTTTGTTTTTAAATGAGCATTTGTACATCCGTACAATGTTTCCCAATCAAGCCCAGTGTCTCCCCCATCGCCCCCCATCAGAACTCATGCATTACAACATCCAAGCTAAGCCCTATCCAGTGAAGCTCGCAAACCCAGACGTCCTTCTATGCAAATAGATCTCTGGAGTCTAGTCAGCATATCTAGGAGTCCTAGGCAGGGCATACTCTTCCTCACCCAACGATACTCAGTCTCTTGGAGTTCTCAGTCCAGGCTCAGTTCCCCACCCATTTCTCTTGCTCTGCTTTGAGACCTTGTCCCAGTTGGCACAGGTCCCATGGCTGATCCCTACATTGCCACAGGTTTACATGTGAAAGCTTACAGTCTATTGTAAGTCACTGCTTCTCTATGTTCATTCACCAGTCCTGGCTCTTACAACCTTTCTGCCCCCTCTTCTGCAATGATAGATGTGTCTCTTAGGAATGGGGATTGTTCAGATGCATATGTTCTGTGTTAAACCAGTTCTCAGATTATGCAATGGCCTCCCTCTTTTGCATAGAGTGGCTTTATTATTTATTTATTTATTCATTTATTGGTCTTTTGACACAGGGTCTCCCTTTAGTCCCAGCTGGCCTGGAGCTCACTAGGTAGACCAGGTTGGCCTTGAACTCACAGAGATTCACCTGCCTCTGCTTCCTGAGTGCTAGGATTAAAGGCATGCATCACTACACCTGGCTCCAGTGTAGCTTTTTTGATGAGTAGCATAAGATATGCTTGTCTGTAAATACAAGATTCCGTAGTTAATGTATGGTAAGAAATTTCATGTGTTTAGAGATATGATCCCGATAGGCTTTTCTCTCGGCTCCGTGTCCTCCCCAGCTCTATGCATTTGGTTGAGTTCATAGTGATTCTCATGAGTTCACTCCCATTGAGAGGGTTCCAAGTCGATTAGATAGCTGTTGACCATCCCCCACACGACAGTGCCTGTACTACACCAACAGATCTAGTGTGCTGAGCAGCTCATCACGGTTGCTAGATTTCAGTGCTGGGTTGTACCATTGATTGATGTTTCTCTCATAGCAGTGTGCACACTGCCTAGCATTATGAGCACTTAATTTCAGATACAAAGTTGGCAGGTCAGTTCTTGTTCCATTAATCTAAGTCTTATCCCTGAAGCATCTCTTGTTCTGAACAGTAGGGTCTTATGTTCTATTTTTGGTAGATAATCAAGAGCTTTGGAGATAGGCTGCTTTGTTTTGAGAGTCTTTTAGATTGCTCTCACCAACCATTCAAAAGGTGGTATCCTCTCTCTTGCCACAAAGCCACTACGTTGCACAACCTGTGTACTAATGTTCAGACAGTCTATGTGAATTTCTCATGGGGTCTCAGAGGCATTTTTCTTTTCCTTTACCTCCATGTATCCTTTCCAATTTCTTAGCTTCTGGTGTTATATCAGGATATATACTCATGTAAGGGGGTTGGTGCTACGATCCACAAATGAGGGAAAACATACATCCCCTGATTTTCTGTCCTTTACTCAGAATAACATTCTCTAGTTCCATCCATTTACCTGTGAATTTCATAATTTCGTCTTTTTTTACTGCTGAACAGTACTCCATTGTGTAGATCTACCACATTTTCATTATCCAGTAAATGGTGGTGGGACATTTAGGTTATTTCTATTTCTTAGCTATTGCGAAGAGAAGCAGCAAGAAACATGGATGTACAGGTATATTTACAGTATCATGAGTCATTTGGGTCTATGCCAAGGAGTGGTAGAACTAGGTCCTATAGTAGGCTCATTTTTAGTGTTTTTAGAGTTCTCCACACTGCCTTCAATAGGGCTTCACTAGTCTGCATTCCCACACACACTGAATGAGTGTTCCCCTTTCTCCGCACCCTCGCCAGCATCTTGTGTCTTTAGCCAGACCGATTGGGGGTAATATGGAATCTTAAAGTGGTTTTTATGGAGCAGTTTTTAAGGTGTTTCTTAGCCATTTTTATTTCTCCATTTGAAAATTCTCTGCTCATAACTGTGGCCCATCTTTTTATTGGATCGTTTATTTCCTTGCTACTTTGTGTATTCTGGATTCCAAGTTCTTTAAAACATGAGTTCTAAGGATTGACTTTAGATCCTTATAATTTCAAAGCAAGAACTTTATGAATCATCTCCCTCAGCCCCACCAAAAATAATTTCTACATAACTTCTCAAATGTGTACTTCTAATGTGTTCATTATACTATTACAGATGGGCAGCACAGGACAATTCTGACATCTTATTCAGTAACATGCAGGCTTCTTTCTAATGATGGATCAGGTGCCTCTAACTCCCTCTTGGTCTGGATACTGAGGCTCTCTCCACTCAGGAGCATTGGCTTCATTGGTAGTGATAATCTTCATGTCACAGCTTAGCCTCCCCACCTGCTTTTGGACTTTCCCCAATTCACTAAGTACTTCCTCATCAAGCTCTTCTATTTCAAGAACAAGAGGAAAATGATAGAAATTGATATGCACCTGTGTAATGTGGGGACCCAACAAGCAAAACAAGGGGAGAGATAAAATAAACACCTTATTATAGCCATGCTGGGCTAAGGTCCAAGGAGAGATCTAAACGCTTTTGTCTACGGAAAGACAAACTCTTGAGGCTGATAATGGTTAGTCGATGTCAAAAGTATAATAAAAGTAAAGTTCTTTAAAAACAAACTGCAAAGACCGTAAAATCACATTCCTTTCAGCTTTCCTGTTCAGCGGCTTTGGTTATACCCGTGCTTTGGAGCAGACACCCAGGGTAACAGGGGACAAGAAGATTGTAAGCCTGTCAGGTGTTTGGATATGACTGCCGGATGTAAGGCTATGAACGTAGGTGTGGTTTTTGTCTCTCACTCTTTCATCATAATCCATGGGAAGATTGGGAGAAAAGGAAAATAAAAGATTTGAAAATATGCTTTGTTTGAGCTATAAATCTTCTTTGCTTCATGGCTACAAAACTTTCTACATTCTATGACATTTTTCATCTTCTAATTCTTAGTTGGTTTGCTTATGTGTTGGGTGATTGTTAACAGAGTCACATAGCAAGATGGAGATTTTAGTTTACCATTTCCTAAATGATCAGTATATTAAGATCTTAAAAGAAAAAATAAAGGATGAAAGACTTAAAATCTATTTAAGTGTTAGGGTACTAAAATGACAGAAATCATCATAATTTGCTTTAATCAAGTGACTAGGCTATGGGACACACATCAAAATGTATTTATGCAAGTTTTATCATTTCTTATTGAAAACTAATAAAAAGGTGATCAATTCCTAAATATAAATGTTTGACAGTTTGTCAATATAATATATGGAATAAAACAAGACAGCATCTCTGGCCAGATACCTTAGGATAGGTGCTTACAATCTCTGAGATCTCTTTCTCCTCCAGGAAATAAGCAATGACCGGATTCGCAGAGAGACATCAGCTTCATGTTAAGTGTGACTACCAAGGTCCCTGGCAAGCCTGCTGACTGAAAAGAAAGTGTTTATTGATTCAACCTTTCCATAACCCTCTTCTAAAGTAAACAAATCTTAAAGAACTAAGCAAAACATCAAATTTCACTCAACTACCATGTGGCCCTCTTTACATAAAGAACTTGGCATGGACCTCTACTCTAGATCAGGTCCCAGTAGAACAGAAGGCCTGCCTTTTATGTGATGTCATGTGTGTCTTAATGGACAGCCATCTCCAACGCCCCCTAACATATTCTTTCTCTTTATTAACAGTCAGCTAAAATTTGAATGCAGCCTCATATAATAACGTTTAGGGCATGGCATGTTCATTATGTGATAAGTTGATAGAGTCTCTTCTCTCATAGAATGAGAGAATCCGCAATGGTGTAAGCTTCTAAGTATCATGACATTTAGCTAGGGTTCCAAATCAGCATCTTAAAGCTGTACTGACCCCCAGCTGCACACCCTCCTTACCTTTGCTAGACTTTAGATTTTACCCAACATGCAGAAATGGATGAAATGTTGTTATATTCTCTGAGATAAATGACATAGTAAGTTCATTGTCATGTAGTAGAAATAAAGACAGCTGTATTTCAGAGATAAGTTTGGAGATAAGCATGCTTTTGCATTTGCATTTCATTTAGTCATTCAAAACATATTTATGGGCCATCTTGTAGAGGTCAGATATCATACTAGGTGCTGAAAATACTGATATCTAAACACAGTATCAAATGCACATAGTGATAATTCCTAGAATAATGTTGTAAAGATGATGATCTGTTGATAACATATGAAAAGAATTAGTAGCCAGGTATGGCAGTGTGTAGGAAGCTTTCTTTTTATGCCAAACAGAGACCTTCACCACCTGAACTGTGGCCAGAGATGCTAAACTTTCTCCATGCCACAACTTGAAACATGACGGCCACAACAAACCACAGCACACAGTTGACAAACACACGTCATATATCACAGAACAATTCCTCTGAAACATAGCTTCCTTAAAGGTGCCATTTCCCATCTTGCAGAGCTTCTAGCTTACCAAACTGGTCTCCATGCCCCACGTTTGTGATCCCATATGTAGGCAGCTTTCTTTTTATGCAGAACAGGGACCACACAGCCTTGCTAAGGGGAATGAGAACACAGTGCCGGCTTTGCGGACACTGTGGGGAGCTGACCCCTTGACACAGAGGCCAGGTGGCTACTTCCCGTAGCCCAGCCTGAGTGGTACTTCTAACTCAGGCCCTTAGCCTGGACCCACGAGACACATGTTCCACTCTTGGTGGTGACTTCTCACCTGTCCAGAGCCTGGAAAGGAATTTCAGGCTGATGGCTGAAGGCCCATCTTCAGCCAATGTCCACTCACAACACCAGTTACCCAGATTGGTGGTCCACAAGGGGAACCTATTTCCAACCCACTGGCCACCCAAATGAAATGCAGGCCTAACTTAGCCTGTGTGCAATAATTAATAAAAAATAATGGCTGAGAATTCTGTGATGATGTTACTATGAAATTCAAATTTATTCCTTGCTATAGCTTGCTTTTATAAACCAAATGATGTCAGTTCCCAGGGCCAATCATAAGACCCCCAACTCCATGCCACTGCACACCATTGCCCCACCCAGCATCATGCTCCTCCTTGGGGCAGGGTCAGACCCTCGGCCATGCAGTGCCCTGAGGCATGCTAGCTGGAAAGCTAGCCTGCAATTCAAGCTGGATGTCCCCATAGCAGTGTGTACCTTTAATCCCAGCATTCAGAAGGCTGTTCTAAAAGTGAATTCTAAACCAGCTGAAGTTGTATGGAGACTGTGTCTCAACAAGACACACAAAAAGAATTGGTGGAAAAGGAATTTTGTCTTTAATGCATTTGTATTTTGTTTTAGAAAGGTATTGTTTTAAGGATTTTTTTCAGTACATAGGTCATTTATTTCTGTTGCTCCCTAAAACAATTTAGTAATGTGTATCTGTGTGTGGATATGTGCGCAGGCGTGCAAGTATCCCTGAAGACCAGAATAGGAGTTACAGGAAAATGTATGCTGCTCAACATGGGTGCTGGAAACAGAATACTGGTCCTTTGCATGAGCAGCAAGTGCTCTTAACTAGTAATCTATCTCTCCAGCCCTATATGAAAAAGTTTTCATAGTGCAACAATAATTCCTCCTTAGGGAGCTTTCTATAGAAATACTGCCATGTCCTTGATTGATCATAGAGCTGAAGCATCTAATATATATATACATATATATATTTTTTAAGCCAATTTTTATTGAAGCTTTGTGCATTTCATACGAAATTTCAGATGAAACCTAAAGTGCCCACCTCCCTGTCCACCTACCCCACCAGAGCTCATGCACTCTGCCAAACATGTTTTTCATCTTTTTCTCAGTCTCTCTCAAAATTCTCCATGCAGAAGTTTACTGTTTCAAGCAGAAGTTCACCATTTCAGTCAGTTCTTTGACCCAGTCTTCTTGTTGTTGTTATTCCTTCCAATATGTATCACTCCAAAATATGCACATATGCATGCCACATATATCATAGGTTTTAGCATCTTCAGCTTATGATTTGTTTTTTTTATTCTGGGTGCTTAATGACCATAGATAACAGCATATATATATATTTAATCTATCTAAGGCACATCTTGTAAGAATGACTTTCACAATATGAATATAATCTGGACTAATGACTTTTACCTAACCTTGCAACCAAAAATGTTGCTGATTATAATGCAAATAAACGCACTGAAACATCTGTTTCCCTATGACCTGGGAAAAAGACCTTGATCCCTCAGGGTCCTACCTTGTTCCCTGGTGAAATGTGGGTGTGCTTGATTAAATTAAATTAATATCAAAGCACTGAAAGCTACATGTTTCTCATTGAGAACAATGAGAAAATTTGACAAGTCTGTCATTTTGTGTGTGTGTGTGTGGTGTGTGTGTGTGGTGTGGTGAGTACATATTTGATATTGTAGGCCTAGAGATTAAAGGGTATGATTTTCTGATAAAATAAGAGTAGATCTTAGTTTCTAGTTCCCTAATTCATGTTAGAAATAGTTTTTTATTTATTTTATATTTATTTATTTTTTATTTATTTATTTATTGTTGGTCTTTTTTGAGTCAGGGACTCCAGTTCCAGAGGGCCTGGAGCTTGCTTATGTAGACCAGGCTGGCCTTGAACTCATGGAGATCCACCTGCCTCTGCCTCCCAAGTGCCTGGATTAAAGGCATGCACCAAGGCGCCCGATGATTTAAAACAGCACTTTAAACTTTTCCCCGGATAGAATAGCTAGGTATAAAATTATAAATTGTTAGTGTAATAACAGAATGTTGTGAATAATTTTAATTTTGTCCCTATTCTTCTGTCTGGTGTAATTATAAAAAATATGATTTATCAGTGGCAGAAATGGTACACTGGTTGCTTGGGTGGTTTATCTGATAAGAATGCCTAGATATCATGTTTACTATGGAAAAGAGAGTCTGTAATTTGGATATATTAGTCAAGTCTCCAGTTCTGGATGAACCCAGATATGATTGATTTCATTCTTTTTTTTTTTATGGTGATGTGTCCAAAATTGTTGATGTGTATAAAGATATAACATGTAGATATGAGAAGGATATACATTGATTTATAAACTTTATAAACATATCTAGAAACCTGTTTCTATAATGAGAAAGGGTAGTAAGTAAACACACAGACATACATATAATAGATAAGTAAATAAATGTAATAAAACTAGATAAGCAAGGTACAATACTTGGGAAGGGGGGTTGCAGAGATGACTCAGTGATTCAGAGCACTTGCTGCTCTTCCAGAGAACCTGAGTTTAGTTCCTAGCATTAATGTCAGATGATTCACAACTGACAGTAACTCCACCTTGAGGGAACCTAGTACCCACTTCTAGCTCCTCTGGGCAGCTCCAAACACAAAAATAAAAATAAATCTTAAAAAAGAAATATGTAATAATTTTTTAGTCAATTTTATTGCCAAGACTATTACTCTGTTTAGGGAGTTTTCTCCCAAAGTGTGACTCATTAGAAAGTAAATCATGATATCCCACTCCATTCATTAGAAAATAAATCATAAGATCATGTACCCTACTAATAACTGACTGTGAAGTTAAGGAAATGATCAGTGGGCATTCATGACTACTGAATTTCCAAGCATAATAATCATGAATGTGTTTTCTAAAATGAGAGGTCTTTCTAGATTAGACTACAGATTCTACTCTTATTTTTTGATCTTAGTTAAGGTATAAATTTCTCAGTAATTTAATGTTTTCATCTGAAATACTCCATAATATAATCTATGGCTAATCACTGGTATTACATAAGACAGCATGGTTAAACATTTTAGAAAAGAAAGCAAGATGTGCTGTACAATACCTATCATTGCTATTAGAGTTGATTTGTGTTGGCATAAGGTCTGGGGGAACATAGGGTGGTATTTTCTCTCTCCTATAAAGGTAGAGAGAGAGAAAGGGGATAGAAGAATGACCGAGGGAGAAGGCAAGAGAGAAAGAGATGAGAAAGAAATTATATCACAGTCCAAGAGTTAGATGCCACACTAAAATACACAATAATTGAGGCTATATTAAGAGCAGAGGTGGATGATACTCAAGTATAAAGGTTAAGTGAGACATGCAGTTACAGGAAGCGGACACATGAAATCCCAGTAACACATCACATGCAAATACTCATCCCAGGAAGAAATGACCTTTCGGTTGACAGAAGGAAAAAACTGGGATAAATCTACAGAGGGGTGTCTAATAACTCAGTCTCATTGTCCTCTTAACCTCTAATTTTAACCATGGCTTCTTACTGGTTAAATCCAACCAGAACCCAGAAGAAATAATATAATGGTATGGATATAGATCACCTTCCTGGAACAGATAGAGGTGATGGAAAGTGTATAGGAGTTCATCTGAAAGAGCAAAACCTGGAGTGAGAGCATCTGGGCACAGGGATGGAGCATCTGTTAGATATACTGCCTTCCCTAGTATCTGAATTTCTTATGTTTGGTTATATGGAATCATCTTTTATCTTTCTCTCACATTCCCCTTATGGTCTGAGCTATAATGAGTGTTTTCTTTGAGTACAGCATAAACATTATAGTAATAGTAACCATGAGATACGAATATGAACTTTCTGGCTACAAATCAGCCACACTGTCTCATTAACCCATGGTTCTGTCTGGTACAGCAATTCTAAGAGGACATGTTCAACAAAACATGGGCTATGCCTTGATATATGTAACACACAGAAACATTAATATTTTTGAATCATAAATTCATTATTCTCTTTGGAAGAAAGAAGTCACTTGTACACTTCATATTAATGTCTAAATTTCACCAGTATAGCAAAGACTGTCCTCAATTTTTAAATCTCAGATGAAAAATTTTATTGCCACTCCATCCTTATTTTGTTGGGAATGGGGTGCAGTGAAATATATATATATACACTATAACTTATATAACTATTTTTGATATTTTTTATTAATTTAGTTTTTTTGTAGCTTTGTGGCATTTCATTACATTTTTTTCCTATTCAAGTTCAGGCTTATTTCCCTTTCCCCTCCTCCCCACCCCCACCCCATCCCAGATCATGCATTGCTCCATAACGTCCTGATCTTTCTCTCAGTTTTTTTTTTTTTCATTTTTAGCTATAAGAGATATCCGAGTACAAGCATACAAGCTATCCTTCATGCAAACCTATCTGCAGGCTGTTGTGCCCAAACCCCTACAGCCCCACCATCCAGTGGGGGGTGACAGGTTGTTTGTTCAATCAAGTTGATCAAATGAGTGTCCAGACTACATTGCTGTAGTTTCACCATTCACCCCAATCGCAGCCCTTACATTCTACACACCCCCCTCTCCTCGCATCTGCGCAGGTTGTTCCATAGGCTTAGAAAAGGGCACAGGTGGATGAGAGGTAAAAAACAGTCCACTCTCTCTGGAGCTGTTGACTTGGACTTCGGTCAATTCTGGCTTGTTTCCGTTTCATGGGCTGACAGTTTGTCCAGGAATAACCTTTTCCATACTCAATAAGTGAAGAACACAGCAATTAGATAGTATAGGTATTTAGCAGCACTAATTAGGGTAGGTTACTTTAAGCATAGACACATGTTTGGATATGTTAATCCATGAATTACATATTCCTCCCCTGTTAAATATGAAAGGTCTTACTGTGGCTTATAAATCTCCTAACCTGTAGAGGATGTAAGCTTGTGGCAATCAGCCATGGGTTATTTACTCCACGGAGAGAGCCAATAGCCAATAAGATTTGGGATATACAGGACATGGCTGCCTCTGCTGCACAGTATTCAGGCAGTGAGGTGTAGCTGGTGCTTGATGGTGGAGTCTTGCTTGACTCAGGGAGACCCGTATTTGTTTTGGTTTAGTGCCCTTTGGTAACATCTCTTGCATTACCAGAGGCCATCTGTACATTGCATGTGTGGTCTCATAACATCCTCCCATGTTAACGTCGTCTTCGGCAGCAGGATCTTATTGCCTCTCCTCCGCAGGTACCCAACTTAGAGGCAAGACGCCCTACTTTTTGTGGGGCCTTGGATCCCCTGGCCAACATCCACCTGGTAGAATAATCCATTGCTGATGTCAGAGCTCCTGATTAATATATTTTGCCTGAGTGCATAGCCCTAGGACTTTGTATTATATTTGGTTCTGAACAGAGAGTAATCCTCTCCACAGTTCCCATGTCTATTAGTCAATTAAAAAAAGCAGTTTTAACCGGTTTTATATAGAGAATTACCTCTACAATAGTTGTCCAATTTACAGTTGGAGAACGACCTCTCTTCATCATATTTCTCCTTGTTTGGGGGGACAAGAAAGTCTCTCATATCGAACCTTTGTGGCACCTAGATGGTAAGTTTCATTAGGACTCATTATAACTAGTTTTACATGTAGGATCCACAGAGGGTTCGATGTTTATGGCAATCTGAGCTTTTCTTCCTTTCAATGTTCAGAGGGTCAACCTTTCCTTGCCACTTTTTGGTACATCCTACTCAATGCAAACTGTATCTTTTTCTCAGACCGTTTAGTTGGTGACGTTTTGTCCTGTTGGAACAAACAAATCTTTTCCCATAGTTAGTTTTAAGATTTGAATTGCAAGGGTTTTGATGAAAAGGTTTCATGTCTTTCTGTATCCCCCCCCCTTTTTTTAGCGTATGAGCTCTCCGGAAGACAGTTGTATTATACATAACTATAGGGTGGAAGTCAGGCACAGATTCATCAAATTCACCCATGTTGTTTTGGGTGACTATATATGATTTTTTTTAATTTTTAACTTAAATATCTGTAAAGAGATTGTACAAGGTGATACTGTACAACAGAGAAATTATAGAGACATTTGTATGTGTCATCCCAAAGTTATTGCTCTATACAGAGTTTATGTAAAACAAATGTGGCAACAGCGATTTATATCTCCACTTCATTTAACTCAGATGCATTACCATTTTATCAGATTCTGTAAAACAATGTTGTTTAATATACACAATTTACTTTTACTAAGTCCTAAAACACCATGTCCTGTAGACAGTGTCTAGGAAAACTGGGTACTTTGCTGAGCTCACGTCAATTAAATATGCCTTAATCGAATATCCACCCGTGTCCCTCTCCCACCCATCCCGCCTTTCCCAATCAATTCTTCCATCCATTTTCTGATGCAGTTTTCTGTTGTGTCTTTATCTATGCATCCCTCTCCATGAGAAATATTTATATCTGGGTTGTTGGTACTAGCATCCACATATGAGGGACACCATTTGTCGTTTGTTTTTTCTGGGACTGTGTTACTTTCACTTAACAATATGTCTTCCAGCTCCATCCATTTACCTGCAAAATTTCATGATGTTGTCCCTCTTTACTGCTCCACTTTATAATTCGCCACAGCTTGTAATAGCTAGTACGCAAAATTTTCTTCTAATCCACATCCGTAGAGCATTGAAGGGCACCTGGGCTGGTTCCAGCTTTTTGCTATTGTGAACAGAGCTGCAATAAACATAGCTGTGCATGTATCTTTGCAGTAAGTTGTGTCTTGTGGGTATATACCCAGGAGTGGTATGACTGGGTCAAATGGAAGGCTCATTTTGAGTCTTCTAAGGGTTCTCCACACTGCTTTCCATAGTGGCTGTACAAGTTTACATTCCCACCAGCAATGGATGAGTGTTCCCCTTTCCCCACAACCTCTCCAGCACTTGGTATCATTCATGTTCCTGATCCTAGCCAGTCTTATTGGAGTAAGGTGATATCTCAGAGTGGTTTTAATTTGCATTTCCTTAATTATCAGAGATGTTGAACACTTCTTAAGATGTTTCTCGGCCATCTCTAACTCCTCCTCTGTGAAGTCTCTATTCAGATCTTTGCTCCATCTTTTGAATGATTCATTTGTTTTCTTTCTTCTTTGTTTTTTGAGTAGCTTGTATACTCTGGAAATTAATGCTTTGTCAGATGTATCTGCTGTGAAGGTTTCCTCCCACTCTGTGGGTCTTCTCCTCACTTCCTTTATTGCTTCCTTTGATGTACAGAAGCTTTTGAGTTTAATGAGGTCCCATTTGTCAATTGTCGATCTTATTTCTTGTGCAGCTAAATATTTTTGATATTTTGACTTTCCAAAAGGAAGACTTTAGCAAAGGGAGATGTTTCATCTGTAAAGAGCATAATCTATTAATGGCAACCGATAACTACTGGGAGGAGTTGGTTTTCTCTAAGATGTGATTCTAGATAGGCTAACCAGGCTCTCATGAATAGATACCCACTGACCGACTGACATTTGAGGACATACATTTGGCTTGATAGGCTTTAATGTAGATGAGTGACTATATGAACTCTGCCATGGTGTATAAGAAGAGTACACAGAGGGCATGGGGTTTAAATAGGATAAAAGAACATTGCATGAAATTTACAAAAATTCAGTAAAAATTATAAAAATATCTATAAACCTTATATATTTATTACATTTTAAAAACTTACCCATAATTCCTAACAACATTGAATAGTCAGCATTTAATTAATTGGAATCAAGAAATGTTAATAAATTCCCATACATGGCAAAAAGTAGACAAGCTCCTCATTTAGATGAATCAGTATTATTCTGATTGGTATATGAAGCTATTGTTAAAAAGGATTTAGGAAGAAATGCTGAATAGAAACACTGCTGTCTATAATTGATGAATAAAACAATTTGAGAGAATCACTTTTAGAAGCAATAGGGACACAAATCAAAGAAAGTTTAAGTTTATGGATGAACCCATGCCTAAAGAACAGATATTCAACCCAAGTAAAGTAGACCAGGGAGAGAATGAAGATGGAGAGATATATCTGAGTTGACAGGATCTTGACAGGCTTGAATGATCTGTTCTAGTTTCTCTTTAATTGCTGTGACAAAATACACTGACCACTACCAACTTGGGGAGGAAAGGGTTTATTCAGTTTACATCTCCTGGGTCACAGTTCATCACTCAGGGAGCCCAAGGTAGGAACTCAGGGTAGGAACCAGGAGGCAGGAGCTGGAGCACAGGCCATGGAGGAATGCTTCTTACTGGCTTGCTCCTCTGGCCCTTGCCCAGCCTGCTCTCTTATACTGTACAAAACAACCTGCCCAAGTTGGCACCACCCATAGTGGGTTGGGGCCTCCCACATTGCTCAAGAACCAAGACAATACTCAACAGACATGACCACAGACCAGTCCAAAAGAGGCAATTCCCCAATTGAGGCTCCTTCAACCCAGGTGTGTCAAGTTGACACTAAAGCTATCTACCACAAATGCTACATATGTTGTTCAATCATTTTCCTTTGCAAAGGACTAGTCCATGTTGGTTAAGTCCATCCAATGGACTCTTATTGTAGAAGGCCATCCAGAAACATATATAAGATATAAAAGAAAATTAGTCCGCAGAATTTTTGAGCTTCTTCCAAAGCTGTGAATTTGAACACTCCTAACAATCGCTTTTGCTTGGAAGAGTCAAAACTCAGCAGCTGTTTGAGGCTTCAGGTCTGTATTCGTATTAGGGTTTAATTGTGAGGACAATCCTTTCTCTTGTGTTCAGACTCTTGGCATTCCTATCAAAAGCTATCTGTGACTGTAATTGCTAATCCAGGGGTTTCAACACAAAAATCTCATCCTGACTCAGGGCCCCAAATTTTGCATTTCATTTCAATCAAAGCATTGCAGCACTCAGGAGGCAGAGGCAGGCAGATCTCTGTGAGATTGAAACCAGCCTGCTCTGCACAGTGACTGCCAGGCCAGCTGGGACTAAAGGAAAATTCTGTATCAAAAAAAGACCAAAAATAAAAAGGACTTTATCGCTATCAGGAACACCAGCTTTTCTTGGTATTACTTCCTCTGGATGAAGAAACCAAGTAATTCTGATATATCAGTATCCCGCCAAATCAGAGTGTTTTCAGAAAGAACATGAACAACAACAACAAAAGAACTGGGACAAAGAAGCAACTGAAACCCTAAAGTTCTCCCCAAAATAATAATCCTTTGCTTTGAAAAACTTTAAAAAGACTCAGAAAAAAAGATACAAGACACGTATGGCAGAATGCGTGAACTCGGGTGGGGTAGGGGGCTTGGAAAGGGGAATGAGTCTAAATTGTACTGAGAAATGATGTATGAAATGCACAAAACTTCAATAAAAATATTAAACAAAGAAATAAATCTGAACATTGAATGCATACAACTGAAATGTGGCAAGGATCGAATCTTTTTTAAAATTTTTTTATTATTTATTTTCATATGTGTATGAATGTACTGTCTGCATGCAGGTTTGTGCACCCGTGTCGTGCAATGTCGCGGAGGTCAGAAGAGGGTATTGGATTCCCCTGGAACTGGAGTTACAGATGGTTCTCAGCCGCCATGTGGGTGCTGGGGATCGAACCTGGGTCTTCTGCAAGAGCAGTCGGTGCTCTTAACCGCTAGGCCATCTCTCCAGCCCCAGGATCGAATCTTTTATTTCTAGCCATAGGTACTTCTGAGAAAAGATTCAAGTAAACCTGATAGCTATCTGGGTGGAAATAGATTCTACCCCGAAGGTCTCAAGTGGTAATGAATGGAGGGTGGGTATGAAACCATCCCTTGGGATTTTTATAGATTAAAGTATCCCAGAGCAGGATGGTTTAGTTAGTTTTATTTACGTAATATTATTTTTAGTTTTTGTTTTTATTAGTTATGGTTTTTTAAGATTTTGTTTTTTTTGTTTTTTTTAGCATAAGCATGATGCTTGTCCTTCTCAGTGCCCTTTTAAGATTGCCACAGTACTTTAAGAGGAAACACAAAAAAAAAAAAAAAAAAAAGGAAGCATGATGCTAAGAACAGGAGGGGAATCCCATCACCTCAAGTGTGACATAAACTTTCAATAATGACTGTCTCTAGCAATGATTGAAAACACTCCACCGCTGCTGCCTAAGAAGTCTACGTGATTGAAGACGCTGCACAGAGCTCCATTTGGTTCCCTGTTCCCTTTGCATCCACCTAAATGTTGCATTTGGGTTCGCTTCCCAACTTTTGCTTATACTCGGCTGTGCTGGGTAGTTTGTATATCAACTCCACACAACCAAAAGCCACTTGAAAATATGGAATCTCAATTAGGAATTTCCCCAGATTATTTGGCCTGTGGCCAGTGCGTAAGAGATTGCCTTGATTGATGATTGATTTGGGAGGGTGAGGGCCCCCAGGACACTTGTTGAGTGGCCCCGGGCCCCCACCCATCTCTAGGCAGTGAGTCAGTTGTTGAGTCTGGGCTCTATAAGAAAACTAGCTGCCCACAGAATGAGAGATTTTTATCAACTCTACTTCAGACAGGGGGCTCATATCTAGAAATTACAAATAACTGCAGACAGGAAATAAAACTGGAAAAAATTGCCAGTAAACAAATGGGTAGTGAAATGAACAGGCATGAAGAAGAAGAAGAAGAATATAAAAGAAGAAGAAGAAGAAGAGAAGGAAAGAAGAGCAGAAGCAGAAGAAGAAGAAGACGAAAGACGAAGAAGCAGAAGGACAGAAGAGAGAAAGAAGAAGAGAAGAAAGAGAAGAAGAACAGAAAAAGGAAAGAGAGAAAGAGAAGAAGCAAAGAAGAAGAAGACAGAAGAAGAAGAAGAGAAGAAAGAAAAGAAGACGAAAGAAGAAAGAAAAAGAAGAAGAAGAAGAAGAAAAAAGAAGAAGAAGAAGAAGAAGAAGAAGAAGAGAAGAGAAGAAGACGGCGGAGGGAGGAGGAGGAGGAGGAGGAGGAGGAGGAGGAGGAGGAGAAAAAAAAAAGCTGAGCATGAGCCCCATAAGGAGGCAGTAAACAGCATTCCTGCATTGTTTTTGCTTCAGTTTGTGTTTGAGAACCTGCCTTGACTTTCCTTAGTGATGGATTGTGGACAGGTTGAAATAAGCCCATTTGTCCCTTAAATTGATTTTGATCATGTTTGTTATAGCAACAGAGCAAACTAGAACATGGGCTCCTCAATGGACCATTCTCAAGCTGTGTCTATCCAATTTATGAGCTTGAGAATACCCAAAGCACACCAAAACCCCAAAGATCAAAGGGTCCTTGGGTGCTACACATCACAGAAGGCTGAGGGCATGGCTTCTCCTTGCTCTGTGGAGTTCGTAGGTGTCCAGGCATACAGTTTATACTAATGATATTCACAGAGTGCACATAAATGAACACACACACACACACACACACACACACACACACACACATCTGCCTTTTTTATACTAAAATTTTCTGGAGTGAGAACCATATTTGACTAATTAGTGCTCATGCAGGCAACCCTTGAAACAAAAATTTCCAAAGTAAACATTTGAAATCTCAGCATGGCCCGTGTGTCTGGATGAAGTTGTCTTAGATTTAGGACTAAGCAGAGACCTCAGTGGGGGGCAAAGAAAGTGGTTATGTTGTAGCAAGGCCTTTAAATCGAGTGAGAATTAAGTCAGCTTATAATAAATCACTGTTGACACCCTCTCTAAAGGCTTCATGCTCTCCAAAGCCAAGGGGAATTTGTAGTTGGCCAAGGAGGAAACTCCATAAATGTTGGGTATTGCTTGAATGTGCAGTCTTCCTAGGGAAGCTTCTGTAGGGTTTTCAACACACAGTCTGAAAGAAACCCCACCGAGAACATTCCTCCCTACTAAAATAAACAAAGATGGATTAATAACTTATTATCATATTTGACAACCGGAGCACTGGAAAATGTGTACAAGCAGGAGGCTCTGTCTTCAGCTTGATTGTTTATTGGATCTACCAGTCTTTTTCCATAACAAAACAAAAACATCAAACCAGGTGGTACAATGTTTGGGCACAACATTCCTCATTTCTATAGTTTAAAGAAGAAAAACATTTTTCCCTTCGTATTCTCAAGTAAGAAGAGATGGCTCGGCAGGCAGAAGATCGCTAGCTGCTCTTCCAGAGAATCCAGGTTCAGTTCCCAGCAACCACATGGTGTCTAATAATGATGTGTAATTGTGATTACAGGGGGGGCTCTGATGCCCACTTCTGGCCACATGCAAACATGTAGACAAAACACTATACATAAACTAAAAATATATATTTTTAAAAAATTTAATAAATGCACTGGACATAGTGATACACATCTTTAATCCTAGAATTTGGAAAGCAGACACAGGTGAATATCTGTGACTTTGATACCAAACAGGTTGGTATAGTGATTTCCAGACCAACCAGAACTACAGAATGAGACCCTGCTTCAAAATAAACTTGATGAAATTGAATATACTATTTTATATTTATCATTCCTAAACATTAATATTTATATTGAAAGGCCATTTTGAATATATTATGATACAAGATTTTAGATAGATAGATAGATAGATAGATAGATAGAGATAAATGATAGATGATACATCCAAAGAAAGATTGATAGATCAATATATATTCTGAATGACTTCATGTTTAATGGTTCTACTATTCATTTTTATAAAGAATTCTTCCCATTAAAATTCTGATTTCATTCCAATAAAGCAAGGAGTAGAATTAATAGGCTTCCAAAATAAAAATCTGGTGTTTAATCATATATATATATATTTCCAGTTGGTTAGAACACTTCAATGCATGACATGTATTTTATAGAGTAGCAATTATTATTTTCTCATGATACACACTGTGGCATTTTGGTGAGCTATTTTGGCATTGAGGATTCCTAAATCTACTCAGTAGGCTTCTATTAATATCATACAGTAAATTTAACTTAAGCTTTGGTGTTTGGAGAACTGCACATCTGAAGTTTCCTGTAGGAAGAAATCACTATGATAACATCTAACTCCATCTACAACATGCCTACAAGATGCCTTCAGCTTACAAAATGCTTGCTTGATTGATGAAAAGATTGATAACATACATATAACTTCATAACATTCTTTAGAATAAACAGGTCTTATAAACCAGATGTATTTTTTATGTATTAGAATTATATTCTTATCTCCTTTGAGTGATCTGAGAAAAATAGACCTGTCAGAGAGTGATGTGATTATTTAGACAAAAGATGAATTGCCAAACACTAAATGCATAGTATCCACACTGAGCTGTGGGTGGTGGTAATGACAGAATATGATGTGGTTATGTCACATCAATGGACATTCCCATGTGTGATTTTGCTAGGCTAATATTTTCCTGTGATGTCTTCTGTGTGAGTGTGTGTGTGTGTGTGTGTGTGTGTGGTGTGTGTGTGTGTGTTAGTCACCCTGTTCTTTAGAAATCATTCTACTGAGTCATGGCAACCAGTAAGACAAGTTCTTCAACAAATATGCTCCATTCTTCACAAATCACTCTCTGCTCTTTGAGAATTGACTTCCTCCTGAACAGTACTTATGAAATGAACCATTTTTTCCCCTCTTCAGATCAGGGAATTGCAACAAATTCACCATATTTATTGTCAAATAATGATATTTTAAGACAAGTAAACTTATGGGCAGTACTTCTATTTGTGTGTACATGCGGGCATACATATGCATTTCTGTGTGTGTACACATATGTGTGTGTACACATGCATGTGGAAGTCATGCTGGGTAGACTGGTTTGTCAGGGAGCTCCAGAGATCCTCCAGTTCCTCTGTTCCCTATGTACTGGGACTGTAGGCATGTGTACCAATATCTACATTTAGTGTGGGTACTGGGTCCTATCTCAGCTTCTCATGCTTGAGTGGTAAGCATTTACCCATAGAGTTATCACCCAGCCTCAAGAATAGCATTTCTGATGACTGATAATCAACTCTGCTAAGCACAGATTATCCAAGTATCCTAAAAGCAACAACCTTCCTATTGCCAGTAATTTGACTTGCATTTTCTAGCTTTCCCTAATCATATTGGCAGTTGAATCCTGTACATTTCATGAGACTGGAGACAATTCTAGGCTCTCCTCAGTGATCCTAATACATCTGAGAAATATGAAAGCCAAGTAACTCTTGACACAATGAGGCCTGCATTCCTCCCTCAAATAGAGCCTCCAGATCCCTCTCAAAGGCTGCTTATTTTTCTTTGTACCAGCTTTTCTCAAACTAGGTGATAACGGGTGTATGTTGAGAAAAAAAAAAAACTTCATTTAGAGAAGATATTAACTCAAAACATAAAAAGGAAAAGAATTGTAATAAGTGCCCATATCGTGTCTATCACTTGACACTCGGCAGAAGCTCAGATTTGGTGTTCCCTTGTGTGAAGTTCTCGAACCCTTCTACACCTTTTCTCCCACCACAAACTCTCTGGTGCCTTCTGTAAACACTGCTTTTAGGCATCACAATGTGCTGATTATCGAGTCTCAAGAAGTTTGGAAGAGAATAAGGTATTCTAACGAGGAAGCTTATTAGAGTTACGGGTAATTATGCTATGTATTTATAATACTTGCTATCCTGATAGTCCTATAATGACAGAGGTGATGGTATGAGGCCATTGTAGAGGAACTAATGTCTTTCCATTATAAAGAATTTGTCGGGTTCAAAGCAATAATGTAAAATATTCCTGCTCTGTTTTTACATAAAAATATTAAAAATGAAATTTATTTACAAAAACATCTACTATAACTTTTACAGATAAAAGAGCTGATTTTTTGCAATATCAATAAGTAATTCGCACACATCAGTTAATTTCTTTTAAAACATGTTAGAATTTAAATCACTAATTTCTCTAAAAGTTAATATTAAAACTAGCAACTAATACTAATAAAATATAAAAAAGCATGATCACTCTTTTCACTGAGGTAAACATTAAAATCTACAGCTGAGTACTTTTGTTACTGTACTAAAACTTTATTTTTAGATATTTCATTCATCTATATAGGGAGTCAAGAACTTCTCAGGTCTGGGGTTTAATCTTCATTGCCAACTTAACTGGGTTTAGAATCACCACAGAAACACACCTCTGGGTTTACCTATGACAGTATTTCTAGAAAGTTTTAATGGGGGTGAGAAGACCCACTCTGAATATGAGTAGAGTATTATTTCCCAGGCAGGGGTCCTGAACTGACTATGAAGGAGAAAGTGAACTGCACACAAATTCATCTCTCTCTGCATTGTGACTGTAGATTCAGTGTGACCAGCTTTCTTAAACTCCTGCCTTCAAGACTTAATCATCATAACTGAAGCTGTGGCTTAATGAGCCATTCCAATTTGGAGTTTGGAAAACCTTAATGCCAAGAGAAATGTGGACAATGGAGGTCTGATTCATGAGGTTTCAGAGGGGAGCAAGGACTGTGTCTAAGACCCAGCTAGGAGTGATAGTGATGAAGAAAGAATGTTAATGTGTTAAAACTTACAGACAAGGAAGGAACAGAGAAAGTAGTTCTAATTATTAAAGAGATTTGAATATTTAACAAGAAACCTAGTTCTCAGCCATGGGACGACAGGAATGTTGTCTTGAGAGGTAAGACTGCAACCCGTCCAAAAGCTGCAACTTGTAAAACTGCAAATTCATTTGAAAGGAGAAAGCACAAACAGAGGGCACCTAGGGAAGAATTTTTGTATGGTCTGCCTTGAAAACAAACAGAGACTACTGCTATATCTAAGTAAAATTCACTGAAAGAGAGACATTTCAGCTCCTCAGGAAGAAGCATTTTTAGCTCATTCCCTGTTGTTGTGGATAAAGTTTTATTTTAATTAATAAATATTAATGATTGCAGATCATAAATCTCAATATCTCTACTTGTTCTAAGATATTATTTCATTAAAGATTATAATAACAACAGCAATATCACTGAACCTTGCATGCTATTGTGCCAACCACATGTCAAGTAGCATATGCCAACCACTGGTACAGTAGTAGCAATACTGCATGACAGTAACCAACTGCCTTTTGAGTGGCTTTGAGGCATGCAACTAGGAGTTCTCACCTAGTAAAATAAATATAGTCAAGACCTATAGCTAGGGAGACCATGGGCCCTAGGGGAAGACCTATTGATGATCTTTCTCTAAATATTTATGTTTTCTAATTTTTTAATTTTATTTATTTCTTTTATGTGTATGAATGTATTGTCTGCAGGTCTGTGCACCTGTGTGGTGCAATGTCGCGGAGGTCAGAAGAGGGCGTCAGATTCCCCTGGAACTGGAGTCAAAGATGGTTCTCAGCCGCCATGTGGGTGCTGAGAATTGAACCCAGGTCCTCTGCAAGAGCATTCGGTGCTTTTAAACGCTAGACCATCTCTCCAGCCCAATATTTATGTTTATGTTCATAGATTTCTGCTGTTCCTGATCTTGGACAGATAAACGTTTTATTGCAGTGGGTAGTAGTTGATGCAGAAGTGTATTACTCTTCAAAATGTAGAGAATAAGTGATGGTGAATGGTCAGTGGTAGATGGGACATCTATAGCACCACCCTGGGCTCAAAGAAGAGATTACAGAATAGCAGGCAGAAAAAGGTGTAAAAGGTAGAGGGTAGGCAGAAGTGCTGTGGAGTGTTTTCATCTAGACAAGCCATGGCTGTTTCACACATGACCACACAGCCACTGAGTTTAGCTATACAATACCTCTGTAAGATCAAGCCAGTTAAAGATGGCAGCTCTAAGTAGCTGATACCTGCTATAGGGGACAAATCACATTTCTTTATGAGTATGGCCACTTGTAAGTTAATCACACCCAGTGGATGACTCCAAAGCCATGAGCATATATGGACAATACCCTCTGGGCTCAGGGGAGTAAAAATAAATACATAAATACACGAAAGGAAGATTGGAAGGGGCAAGTAGCAAGGGATAAGGGTCAGTGTCATGAGAATGCATTGTGTATCTGTGTGAGATGTTTCAAAAAATGAATAAAAATGTTTAAAATAGATAAAATATTCATACATCTGTTAGTCAAATATACGAATGGTCTCAAAGTAAGTAGCAGACTTATTTTGCATAGTCCAGTGTGGAACCTTTCAAATGCCTTTGATTAGGCATAGATTTCACAATGTAAAAATTGTTTCCATGAGCCAAGTTCCTTTTTTAAAGTGCTTTTTTTTTTTTGGACTGGACCATTTGCTAAGTTATATCTCTGAACTCTCCATGGTACATCTTTCCTTTCTGCAGTTATGACCCTGTAGTTCTGACCATATTGTATTTTACATTCAACTATTTTTGTGTTCTGGTTCATATAAAACGGTGCTATTTATTTATTACAAGATCTCACATTTGTTTTATCCATCACAAGCTAATGTTAGTATAAACTAGGCCCTGGAGATGTAACATCATCTTTAAAGAGCTGCCAGAAAGACAGAAAGCTGAGAATCAATAGCTTCAAAAGAACCAAGATACATATTCTGAGTCTCCAAGTTCATATTTCTTGCATGAAGCTAAAAGAATTGTTTAGATCCACAATCCAATTTTTAAATGTCTAAAAGAAGCCATTGGACTACAGAGAGAATACGCTATGCATCATGATGACTAGGTAGCAATGTCTGCCCAGTAGCTCTGGTCAGAGCTAGCCATAAAAGCAATGTAAGTGGTTTTGTCTCTGTCTTCATCTGCTATTCACTTTCTATCCACCCAACAGTTTCAAAGCAACAATACTATTTGGAAGACAAATCATTTGAATTTTGACATGTAGATATCTCCTAAACATTACTCTTTAAACAAGATAATCTATGTCTCTAAACCTGTTGTAAAGAATTATAAAGCTATCACATGAAATAAGCTGACAGTACTTCCTAATAACATCTAAGACTACCCAGGCAAGGGAATATCCCAGGTGTACCTCAATTTTGTCAATGGAGTTATTTGCATCCATAGCTTTCCTAGGGTCTCAGTACCATGTCAAAACAAGCCAATTTACTGGTGGTTTCACTGAGCATTGTTATATGTCTGGCATACTAAACACCACAGCTTTAAAGAGCATTGATTACATGTAACTATTCCACAGTATACAATATGCAGACATGAAATCATTACTGTGGCAATGAATTTCTTTTTTTGTGTTTTTTTAATTAATTTTATTTATTTTTGTATGTGTATGAGTGTACTGTCTGCATGTAGGTCTGTGCACCCGTGTCGTGCAATGCTGCGGAGGTCAGAAGAGGGCGTCGGATTCCCCTGGAACTGGAGTTCTCCTGGAACTGGAGTTACAGACGGTTCTCAGCTGCCATGTGGGTGCTGGGGATCGAACCCAGGTCCTCTGCAAGAGCAGTCGGTGCTCTTAACCGCTAGGCTATCTCTCCAGCCCGACAATGAATTTCATAAAGTGCTAGACTCAATGCTTATTTAATAAAATGTTAAGGCTCTCTCTCTTCCTGTGATTTCAGATAATGGATATTTATGTTATTGTTGCAGGCCACAAAGAATTGTGTTCCATAGACTTATGGAGCTAAAGAGAGAGGGCTCATTCATAAAGTGGTTAGCAGGTAGCAAAGTAGCATCAATATGTTTGGTCTCTAGAACCCAGCTAAGAACTGGAGCATAGTGCTGTGCTCTTGAAATCCTACCAATAGGTTACAGAGACCTGTGGAACCCTGGAGCTGGCTGATCAGCTATCCTAGAAGAATTAAATAAGAGGACCCTAGGTCAATGAGTTGCCATGTCTTCAAACACAAGGTGAAGGGCTCCTGAGGACTGACACTAGAGGTTGAGCTCTGACGTCACATGCTCCTACACACATATCAACATGTGCATATACAAACCACACACATATACACACACAATAAATATATTCTTTAGATATATTTTTTTTAATTCCTTATCTTTATCTGTACATAGCCAGTTATCTATCTGAATCTTTTATTTTAATTTTATTTATTTTGTATGTGTATGAATGTACTGTCTGCATGTAGGTCTGTGCACCAGTGTCGTGCAATGCCGCAGAGGTCAGAGGAGGGTATCGGATTCCCCTGGAACTGGAGTTAAAGACAGTTCTCAGTCACCATGTGGGTTCTGGGGATCGAACCTGGGTTCTCTGCAAGAGCAGTCCGTACTCTTAACCACTAGGCCATCTCTCCAGCCCTAGCTGAATCTTAAAACGAAATCTTAAGATGAACTGATGCCAACTGGTAGCAAACAGTCCTCAGTGGGGGAGCATCGAATATTATGGCAATGCTTGGAAGGCAGTTCTGGATATCCATAGGTACTTCTATAAATTCCCATAAGCAGACAGTGCTTTAGAAGAAACCCAGCATTGGAAACCAACCACAATCACCACAATAGCAGGATCATAAACATGTTCTAATCAGCCCCCTCCTCAAACAGAGCAGCTTACATCCGTTTTCTTTCCTGTAATTTTGATCATTGTTTCTGTCTTAAAACAACTTGGTCCAGAGTCTTTTCAAGAGCTGAACAGGTGGCTGACAGTACAGCATCAGAGACAGCCTCTGGGAAGCTAATGACTCTCTGACACAGCTCCCACAGAGTCCCTGAGCTGTCCACACCAAAATACAGCTGCGCATATGTGTTCTCTGCCCAAGCATGCTTTCTACGCAGGAGCTGTTGAAAAGCTGTCCAGCTGGCACACTGTCTGTTTACCACACTGCCTTGACTTCATGATTTGGGGCCCATTCTGTTTGGGTTGTGTAAGCCAAGGTCATTATTGCATAAAGCAGGGTTGCACAGATTGCTGTTTCTGAGGTGGCCTTGATGGTCTCTGTTCACAGAAAAGACTTGTGAGAATTAGGTCTGGGTTTGGGACGTGGCAAAGCAAACTTAGAGCTCTGTGGTTGAATGCAAAAAAAAAAGAAATCATCTAGCAAGTTGAGTCATTACTGAGCCATATATAATATATATTATATATATATATATATACACTCTGGCCAATAGGGTTTGGTTTGTGTCTTCAAATGTCTTTCTGTGTGGGTCCACTGGAGCCTGGTTAACCCACCAGGAGTCACACCTTTGAAAGAGACTGACTGCCCCCGTCTGTGGTGGTTTGAATGAGAGTGTCCCCCATAGGCTTTAAGTATTCAGACATTTTGTCCCCAGTTGGTGGCCCTGTTCTGGGAGATCTTAGAAGGTGTGGCCAATGCTGGAGGAAGTATGGCATTGGGGGCGGGCTTAGTGAGTTTAACAAGCCTTGCAGTCTCCAGTCTCTCTCTCTCTCTCTCTCTCTCTCTCTCTCTCTCTCTCTCTCTCCCTCTTGACTTCCTGTGCTCATTGGAGATATGAACCTCGGCTTTCTGCTCCAGCTTCTGCCACCACGCCTCCCACCACAATGGACTCTAATTCCTTGGAACGTCCATCGTAAGCTCAAATAAACTCTTCCTTTTATAAGTTCTCTTGGTCATGGTGATTTTATCACAGCAACAGAAAAGTGACTACTACACCCTCCTTGCAGTCATCAGTTGCTAAAGTTCCTCAGCTAGGGTTAGGGCTTCATAACAACTCTTTCACATCTATGCTGGGTTTTTGTCTAGCTTGGGCTTAAATGAGATTTATGAGTGCTGTCACCATTGCTGTGAGTTCATGTGAGTAACTGACCGGCTATCTGGAAAACTCCGATTCCTTTTGGTCATCTATCACCTCCTCAAGCTCTGGCAATCTTTGTTTCCTCTTCTTCAATCATCTCTGACCCTTGGGAGACAGAAGTTTGATCTAGGTGTCCTATTCAGGGACAAGCACTCTACATCCTCCTGTTCTCTACACATTGGCTAGTTGTGTCTGTGTTAATCACCATCTGCTTTGCATGATATTAAATGTTAATATTTTTTTAATTTTCACTTTTTTATTGATGCCTTATGTATTTCATACATCATTTTCTAGTCAGTTCAGGCATATTTCCCTTTCCCTTCCCCCCACCCCACCCCACCCCATCCCAGATCATGCATTCTGCCATAACTGTCCTGCATCTTTCTCTCAGTTTTTTTTTTCATTTTTTAACAATAAGTGATAATTTATGAGTATAAGCATCCTTCATGTAAAACCAATTTGCAAGCAGTTGTGTCCAAACCCACACAGCCCATGGGTCCCACCATCCAGCAGGGGGTGCTTGTATGTTCAATCAAGTTGATCAAATGAGTGTCCAGACTACATTGCTGTAGTTTCACCATTCACCCCAATCTCAGCCTTTACATTCTACCACGCCCCCTCTTCCGCAGGTTGTTCCCTAGGCTTAGAAAAGGGGCACAGGTGGATGAGAGGTAAAACAGTCCACTCTCTCTGGAGCTGTTGACTTGGACTCTGGTCAATTCTGGCTGTTTCCTTTCATGGGCTGACAGTTTGTCCAGGAATAACCTTTCGATCCTACTAATGAAGAACAAGCAATTAGATATATAGGTATTTAAGCAGCACTAATAGTTATGGTAGGTTACTTTAGCATAGACACATGTTTGGATATGTTAATCCATGAATTACAATTTTCCCCCCTGTTAAATATGACAGGGTCTTACTGTGGCTTATAACATCTCCTAACCTGTAGAGGATGTAAGCTTGTGGCATCAGCCATGGGTTATTCCTCCAAGGAGAGAGCCAATAGCCAATTAGATTTGGGATATACAGGCATATGGCTGCCTCTGCTGCACAGTATTTCCAGGCAGGTGAGGTGTAGCTGGTGCTGATGGTGGAGTCTTGCTTGACTCAAGGAGACCCGTATTTGCTTTATTGGTTTAGTGGCCTTTGGTAACACTCTCTGGCATTCCAGAGACCATCTGTACACTTGCATGTGTGGTCTCAATACATCTTTCCTATGTTAACGTCAGGTCTTCGACAGCAGGGCCTTATTGCCTCTCTTCTTGCAGGTATCCCAGTTTAGAGGCAAGGAGCCTTAAATGTTAATATTTTTACAGACCATAAGACAGTTGTTTGCTGCTAAGAGTTTTCTTTTTCTGTTATTCTTTTTAAAATTTCCCTGGGTAAAGGCACATACATACGTACATAGACACACACACACACACACACACATATGTGTGTGTGTGTGTTATTGAGTGGCTATCATTGAAACATTAAGTGAAAATTACCAAATGCATTCAATTAAAATTCAACATATTCAACTTACTCTCTTCACACACATCAGAACATAATTGTTCTTAGATTTTTGCAGTATATCTCAGTATAAGGCATTTACTAAGATCTACATAATGTATGCAAATTTTGGGTTTCTTTATCCTAATATGGAAATTAACTTTCCCAAAACAGCCATGCCAACAGCTTCTTATGGTGAGACAGAGTAGCACACTGAGGCAGGTAAGATGCATTGTAAAACACAATGGCATTTCATTATAGCAAATTCTGGAATGCTTGCAAAACTGTAGAACTATTGCTAACTAGATTTAGAAAACATTGTATTTGTTATTTTCCTTTTATAAGTATGTATGCATTGTCTACATGTATGTACATGCACCCATGTAGTGCAATGCCCATGGAGGTCAGAAGAAGGCACTGGATCCCTTGTAAGTGGAGTTAAAGACAGTTGTTAACCACCATATGGGTGTTGAGAATCAAACTTAGGTCCTCTGCAAGAGCAACCAGTGCTCTTAACCGCTGAGCCATCTCTCTAGCCACACAACAACTAGATTTATCAGTAGTTAAGGTGTTTTCAGCCAATCCAGGTGAGTTTGATCTTCAGGACCCACATGGTAAAAGGAAAGAGCCAATTCACACAAGCTGTCCTCTGACCTCCACATGGGTGCCATGTCCTGTGTCTGCACACCACTGAATAAACAAGTGCAAAAAGAACAGAAGTCACATTTCCTCTTGTGATGCCTGATGCCCTTGAATTCCACCATATTGCTATAACTAAACAGCTTCTCTTCTGCCTTTTGTGCTTTAGTTTTCCAAAAAAAACAATCAAACAAAAGTTCAGAAAGCACACAGTGCTTACCACATCTGCCTCCAAAGTTACCCAAACAACCAAAACTCACTACTCTTCTCCTTACTTACTTGTGCTATTTAAACAGACACAGCCTGTTCCACCTACATACTTTGCATGATCTCTCTCCTTAGCTGGACTGCACTTCTATCTGTATGACTTATTGTTCAGTTGCAGTTAGTCCTTTGTTCAAAGGCAATCTTTTAAATATGATCATTATTATGAACACTATAAATACCATCCTGTTGGGGCTGGAAAAAAGTTTCAGCACTTAAGTACACATACTGATCCTGCAGAAGACCCTATTTTGGTAACTAGCTCCCAGGCCAGGAAGGTCAAAAATCCCTTGTTAAGTCCAGCTCTGGGGATCTGATACCCTCTTCTGGCCTCTGTGGGTACATAAACCCATGTGCACATAAAACATATGTAAATAAGCCTTCAACAAAAATACAGTCCTGTTTTTCATCACCTCCTATTCTTTCATAGTACTTTATTTACATTTTATATTGACATACCAGTTTATAGTTACTGATTTTCTTTTTATTCCTCCAAAAGAATGTAAGCACTATAAAAACATTTTTTACTTACTGATATATATGTAGAAAAGGTTATAGTATAAAATAGGTGCTCCATTAATATTTTGAGCATTTGTTGCATGAGTCTATAAACTCAGCACTCTGAAGCTGGAGATAAGGTCATTACAAATTCAAGGTCAGCCTGGGCTACACAGGAGCTGGAATGTATCACAGTAATAGAGTGCTGGGATAGTATGTGCAAGTGTTTGATCCCCAGAACTGAAAAACCACATATACAAGCATACACACACAACACACACACACACACACACACACACACACACACACACACACACACGTGTGTGTGTGTGTGCTCAATAACCACATATATCTACATGCTCTAATTTGATCTCTCAAAAGAATTCCTCCTATTAAAATATTATTATTATTATTATTATTACTTATGTGCATAAGTATGTCTCTGTTGGGTAAGTGCATGTGAGTACACTGGCAGGATGCTAGAAGAAGACATCCAATATCAGATCCCGGAAGCTATAGTTACACACAGTTCTTAGCTACCATCTGGGTACTGGGAACTGAACTCAGGTCCTCTGCAGGAGCAGAATATGCTAAGCCACTTCTCAAGCTCAACAAGAATTTCTTATGAGTTTCAAATACCCTTTTAAAATAGTTTTTAATTCCCCTTATCGAAGTATTTGATCCAATATTAGAATCAAAGACCTTGACATGTGATGCAAATACCCCTTCATTCCTTCATCTATTTCCAACTGTAACATGACTTTCCATTTAGAGGACTCATTGTTTCATAAATTTCCATGTCCTTCCGCACCTAGTCAGGAAATATCCCTCATAACTTGGCTGGGATGGAATAATTCCCTTATACACAGGGCTTTCAAAACTAAAACTGAGGAATTCCAAGCCAACCATGTTGTGAACTCCCTTCCCAACTAGGCACATGATCCTTTCTTCTCCCTGGGAGGTCCTCTGCCTCTTCTTGAAGGGCCAAGCTACCCTGTTTCCTGTGATAAGACAACTTAAGCCCCAGGTCCTTTGTTGTTACATCCACAGTCCATGATGCCTTCCCCACAGTCAGTCACTATTCTTGTGCATTATTTTATCAAACATTATTCTATTTCATATAGATTTCACTCATGTGGTTAGATATATTCTGCTTCTTTTTTTTTTTTTTGTATTTTTGAGACAGGGTCTCCCTTTTAGTCCCAGCTGGCCTAGAGCACACACTGTAGACCAGGCTGGCCTTGAACTCACAGAGATCTGCCTGCCTCTGCCTCCCAAGTGCTGGGATTAAAGGTGTGTGCCACCACGCCAGGCTATTTTTTTATTATTTTTTTAATATTCTGCTTCTTAAGGGAATTCACTCCTAGGAAGCAGGAACTCATCACCTCAGAATTTCTCTTTATACTCATCTTGTGCTGGGTGTGAAATGTACAGAGAATGCAACAGGTTTGTTACTATTGAGAGACACATGATACAAAGTAGTTGGTCTGGGGAGATGGTTCAATGGATAAAACACTTGCTGTGGAAACACCAAGATTTGGAGTTCCGATCCCCAACCCAACATAAAGGCTGGGTGGGCCAGGCAGCCAGTCTGTAATTCCCATCTAGAATGGGGGAGACTGAGGCTCTCCAAAGCAAACTGACAAATAAGACTAGTCATATTGGTTAGCTCTGGGTTTGACTGAGAGACCTTGCTTCACTGAGTAAGGTAGAAGAGCAATCAAATATGATTCCCAACATAAACCTCCATACACACACACACACACACACACACACACACACACACACACACATGCGCGCGCACACACACACACACACCCCAAAATGGAAAAGTGAAAAAGAAAACCTATATGATAGCCAGATTAAAAAGTACAAATCCTAGGATATGTGGTTTAGCAAAACTTATATTAAGGAATCGTTTTCGTCTAAAAGGAAATTTTAAAAAGCACAGATCTAGACTGAGATACCCACTTTCAACACAGATCTGATGTTCATGACTCTCTTGTTGCATCCTGACTCTTACAGAGCACAGCCATGATGTGTCCTTGAGAGTACAGGGCATGTTGGCATCCAAACAATACCAAAGTATGTTGTGAAAAGAAGGAAAATGTGAAAACTTGATAACTTCTAATACAGTGTGTTCTGACACTTGGCAGTACTCTGGTAGCTGAATGAAGTTTTCATCTAGCTATTTTGGTACTGTGTAGCTGTGGCCCAATAACTGGTGCAGTAGGAACATTGCCCCAGAAATGTTGTGTTTTACTGGCTTAGCAAGGAGAGGAAACTCACACGTGGCTTGCCAGAAAAGCAACTGGCTTTAGTTGCTGCTATTAGGCTCCTGCTTTTTAGGAGCACTTAATTTAAAACAAAATTGTGGGCTTCGCTCCCACCCCAATGCTTTGAGACGCTGTAATAAGCAAATGTTCAAAGTGTACTTTATCCAACCAAGTGGATACGTTTCTTGTTCGAGCTCCATCTACAACAAAAAGATTTTCATTCGGTGAGCAGTGATCCCTGATTTAGAAATGAAAACACACCCTGGTGCATTCAGAGCTTAGGCACAGAAACTTCTGTGCAGCAAGTCTTAGCTTGACAGAATAATCACTCTGGAAAAACAACTTACAAATCACACTCGCCACCAAAATTGAAGTTTGGTTTCCTAACCGGCTTGTCCTGGAAGCCAGGAAACAATATAAGGGATTGTTAATAGAGGTCTAGGGTTACTATCTTATGCCTGTTCTCCTAACACTCATTCTGCCTGGTTGCTCTAGAGCATGGACTGAATCAGTGTTTGAAGAATGGTGAGTTTAATCCCTTCCCTGCTTTCAGTATCTTAAAGGACTATATTGTATTTCAATGAATATAAAGCTTCAAGAATGAAGGTTTTAATCTATGCTTTATCTCCATGAGAGACACACTTAACTTAATATAGGAATATACTGGGAAACAGTAAAAAATAAATGCCTCTTAAAAGGAGTGAAATAATAGAAGTTTCTTTTTTGGCTTCACTAACTGTGCCACAGCTTCTTTCATCTATGTAATTAATGCCTGAGCTTTTTAGTGGGAATGTTGTAGATAATATAGAATCTTCCAATATCTACTGCTACTGATCTTATGAATGGTAGCGTCAATATCACTACAATGCCATGCTTACTGTCTGATTACTTTACAATGCCTGGTGCCTTCTGAGGAACCGTTGTATCCTACTCTTCCTAGAGTTGGTGATGAGATATTATGATGTGTGAAACATGTTTGTGTCTTCCTTGGTGTGACATGTACCTGAGAGAAGCTAGTTAAGGAGGAAAGATTTATTTCAGCTCATGGTTTCTGAAGTTTCATTCTGTGGTTGACTGACTCTGGTGCTTTTAGATTACAGACCAATCACAATGGAAGGACATGACAGAGGGATGACTGCTCACTTCATAACAGAAAGAACCAAGTGACCAGAAGAGACCAGAACTAGAGAGCCTTTCAAAAACACACCCACAAAGACTTATTCCTATGTAACACTGTTATGAATCTGTCAGTGGATTCATCTACCTCCTAGGCGCCAAATGTCCTACACATGAATGTTTGGAAAGGGATGCTTGATGCCTAAATCACAACACAAAATATCTCTCACTGTTGTTTTCTTTTTTTTTTAATTTTATTTATTTTTGTATGTGGATGAAAGTACTGTCTGCATGTAGGTTTGTGCACCCGTGTTGTGCAATGCCGTGGAGGTTAGAAGAGGGTGTCGGATTCCCCTGGAACTGGAGTTAAAGACGGTTCTCAGCCACCATGTGGGTGCTGGGGATCGAACCGGGTCTTCTACAAGAGTAGTCAGCGCTCTTAACCGCTAGGCCATCTCTCCAGCCCCCTCACTGTCGTTTTCTTATGGATGGCTTTTTTTCTGACACTTTAAGTACTATAATATCAACACAATTTCTAACCATGAAGGGATGCTTCATTGTAGATCTGATTTTAACCATTTGTGAAAATGAGGAAGGAGAGGATTTTTCTTAAATGAATTGCATATAAGTTAGAATAAAGGATTCATGTAGGTCCCTTTAGGATGTTAGACGCTTACAGTCATCAACACTGTGACTCTTGATTTATCATCAGTCACCATTTGGTTTTTCAGAATTGAGGTTTGATAATTAAAGCAAGTTATTGCCTGAAGTGATCAGAATGTCTCTGGGACATCAGTTAAATCTTACTTATTCCTACTTTTGAGATAAACACAGCAAGATTATAGGATAGAGATGAGCCTCCCCTCTTTCTTCACTGTAAGATCCTTCACTTTTTTTCTAATTTTTTTTAATTTTATTTATTTTTTATGTGTATGAATGTACTGTCTGCATGTAGTTTTGTGCACCTGTGTGTGCAATGCCACAGAGGTCAGAAGAGGGTGTTGGATTCCCCTGAACTGGAGTTAAAGATGGCTCATCCACCATGTTGATGCTGGGGATAGAACCCTGGTCCTCTGCAAGAGCAGTCAGCACTCTTAACAGCTAGGCCATCTCTCCAGCCCCAAGATCCTTCATTTTTATAAGATCACCCTAGTAACACTCTTCGAAGTGAAATAAGTCACAGTGAGTGATAGAGACAAATGTACTTCTGATAGTTACTGTGTTATTAAAACAACAATAATATTTTTATGCTATGTGTATGAGTGTTTTTCTCATACACCACTGAGCCATCTCTTCAGCTCCCCTCAAATAACAATGAGTTAGGTACTAAATTAGAGGAAGAAGTCAGGACACAAAGATGTTGTTTCTCATAGTAAACTGGCAGTATGATCTGATACACAGACTCTTTTCTATGATCCACAGGTATGTCAAAATCCCTTTCTCTCTGCATAACTTTTATTTATTTATTTATCATTTATTTATTTAGTGCATGGTGTATATTTGTGGCATATGTGCACATGTGTAAATGGACATGTGTGTGTCTGTACTCTCATACACTTTCATGGAGGTCAGAAGAGGACATCACGAGAACTGTTTTATCAATTTACATTTTATTCCTTTGAAACAGGGTCTCCAACTGAACCTGAGGGTAAGATGGCAGCCAGAAAGCCCTAGCGACCCTCCCTCCTGCCTTCCCTCCTCAAAGCTTTGGTGTTACTGGTGTGTCTACACTTATGACTAGAATTTTTACATGAGTGCCGAGGAATCAAAATCAGGTCTTCATGTTTGTACCTGAGAAATGGCTCCAGTCCTAACTTCTATTTCAATGAAACAGGAAAAGAATATTAAATGCATGTCTAACACAAGAATTCTAAATATACTGCTGTTAGGAAACTCAAGTCTGAAATCCACTGTACTTGGCAGCATCGACATTTACCAAGTTATATTTTAAGTTCGTGAAGAAGAATTTCAATGAAACATTCAGAAAAAAATTGTTCTGAGTTATCTGAACACCGCCATTTCATATTCTATTCTGACAAGCCAAAATGTGGAAGGCTCTGTGCATAACCAAGATGCTCCAGGCACCTGCCACAGAGGAGCTTCCTGCAGATACTGACACCAGTGATCTTCATTATGAGTAGGTTCTAGATACCTCTGGTATCCAGAGATTAGAACCTCCAAGATGTCTATATCTCCAGGTAACGGCACAGGAAAACAGCCAGATAAATGTGGTCAACAGAGAGTACAGAAGGAAAAGAAATCATTTGGGGTGTTTTTTAGAAGAAATAAATACCCCCAAATATTTTTAAAGTTTTTAGCTGAAAACTGGGTATGGTGGTACATGCCTTTAATCCCAGTACTCAGGAGGCAGAGGCAGAGGCAGGTGGATCTCTGTGAGATCAAGGTTAGCCTGCTGTACACAGTGAGTTCCAAGCCATTTGGGGCTGTGTTTAGAGACCCTGTCTCGAACAAACAAAAAGTTGTTAGCTGAGTGTTGTGACATAGGCCAGCCAGCTCTCGGAGGCTGAGGCAGGAGAATTGCAGCAAGTTCCAGGACAGTCCTGGCTACAGAGTAATTGCCCAGCCAGCCTGGAAAGTATGATATCCCATCCAAAAAAAAAAAAAAACACTAAAAATAAAATACTGATTAAAAATGAGTTAGATAATTACCAATATTGCTTATTTTCTAGCTAAAACTATAAGTGATTTGGTAATTTTTAGCAATACTTGCCTTCCTATGCCTTTATTTTCTTATCAATTTAACTGAGATTAATAGTAGCCACTGTCTCATAGAGTTATTGCAGATTCCGTGGGCTAATGTGTCTAGTATGTCTGGAATAGAAGTAGCACGTAGGTGTAAGTAGGGTTACGATAAGAACAGCTTACACATACTTGGTATTGTGTAAATTATCCATTTCAAAATGGAAAGACTCAATGGAGAACATTGAATATCATGTTCACTTTATAAAAAGAACTGTAGTTCCTAGCCCGTAAGGTAAATAAACTGTACGTCTGGATAGAGAAGCAAAGAAAACTGTGGCAGGGGTGAGGCATAGCAACATGAGTAGCTTAGAAATAGCCCTTGCCATAACAAATACCCCGAAGCAAGAACAGTGTCTGTGACAAAGAGTATCTTTTCCTTTTTTTATTGAATTAAAGCCTGCCTGCTGTGTTAGGGAATCCAAGCTGTGTTCTACCAGACATCCACTTTCTAAAGCTTAAAAAAAAAAAATCTCAGCTTCAAGGTGTAGAGACAATTTACTTTATGAGTCTCGAAGTTGCCATGTGTCCTGGGGTCTTCCAACATAGATGTTCTAATCAAGACCCTGTGAATGGAACGTCATTAATCAGGGAGTGATGGCTGAGGAGGTGGGTGGCTGCTGATAGTTTTGGCCCATTGGAAATGGCTTTGGAAGACTGCCAAGTGGTGTGTAAAATTTTGAAAAAATTCAAACAATACAGTCTTTACAATGTTATAAAATACTAGGGTGGTTAACACAGGCTGCAGACTGGCTTGTGGCCATTAAAACCTCAGGATTCCAGTCAGCTGTAACCTGGAGTTTAACGTTGTCTGGGGTGTTCAAGGTCATCTCTCCCTAACATCCTGGAGGTCAATCCAGTCTTTATTAAGCTGCCTGTTTCAGCTACTGCACTGTAGTCACCCCTGCCCAAAAAAGAACTTTGGGTCAACTTGTTTCCCCCTAACTAAAAAGTACATAAGAGTCAACCTTAATAGTGTAACTCAAGATAACTTAAAAAATGAACTTACTTTCTTCTTTACTTAAGTAGAAACTGCAGTAGACATATTGCTAGACTTAAAACAAATGGGAGGAAAAATTCACCCTTAACTTCATCCCCCAATGGCAGTGCATATTTTACAGAGTAATAGCATTCGTATTCAGTATCCATTCTATAGAATTATGGTGATATTATATATATAATTACAGTGACCTACCTTCAAACTATAAACCCAGACCATAGTTTTCATTAGTACAACTTCTTTTCAAAGCATGGTACTAATGTTTGAAACTTACATTTCACTCTTTTAGTTTTAGAAGCCAGTGGGTTTCCTTCGTCAGGGAGGCTACCATGTTCAGTCACATTGTTTTCATTTGTCACAAAGAACATTTCTGTATTTAGTGTTGTGTACCAATGACAGTCTAAGGATTTGCACTTTAAGTGTCTGGGGGAGATTACTAGGTGTGCAAAGTGCTTGCTGTGTGAGCATCAAGGCCAGAGTTTCATCTCCAGCACTCACATAAAGAGCTGGCATGGTATGTGCTTATTAACCCAGCACTGGGGAGATGGAGATAGGAGGGTTACCGGAACTTGCTGGACAGCCAGCCTGATTTAGATGGCATTTCCTTGGCCAGTGAAACGCCTGTCTCAAATGTAATTTGTCCTCTGGCTTGCACATATGTGTGCACCACCACACATGAACACAAATACACACACAAAGAGAGAGAGAGAGAGAGACAGAGAGAGAGACAGAGAGAGACAGAGAGAGACAGAGAGAGAGAGATCTTGAAGAATGAGGCTAAATGGCTTTCTCAAAAGATTTTCTTGTCGAGCTGGGCCTGATGGTGCATGCCTTTAATCCTAGCACTTGGGAGACAGAGTTCAAGGCCAACCTGGTCTACAGATCGAGTTCCAGGCCAGCTGTGGCTACATGGAGACCCTGTCTCGAAAAAAAAATAAATAAATAAAAAGGATTTTCTTCTCTGAATGACTGCTTACCAGCATGTTATGAGAGTATATTTTATTTCTCAACTACAATAGCTAAAAACAAACATTATTCTAAATAAAGCAATGTAAAAAAAGTTTATGAGTGTCCTTTCCAGAACTGTATGCACCTGAGGGAGGGGAGAGGATAGTGTCTCGGTAGCATTACACAGGAAGGATCATGGATATGCCGTTTTGGTGACTTCAAAGTCTGATCTCCCAGTGAGGAATAGGTCTTACAAATGAAGGGAAGGAGATTGGATTTGGCAGTATGGCCATCATGAACTAAACATCAAAATAACAAAATCGGAAGATAAAAATGCCTCGAATTAAAGAAAAAGAAGCTACAGCTTTAGACATTACTCCCAGGCAAAGATCTGTACAACCAATCACTCCCAGAAGTCTGCTTTGAAGAAATTATAATGTGGAGTACTTAAGAGTATTTAAGTATTTAAGTATTTAAGTATTTAAGTATTTAAGGGGCTGGGACAATGGCTCAGCAGCTGAGAACACTTACTTGCTGTTCTTCTAGAAGATGAGTTTGGTTCCAAGTACCAATGTCAGATAGGTCCAACTGGTGCCTTAGAGGATCTGATGCCCTTTTCTGGCCGCTGGAGTACAAACATATGCACATACACATATACAGATACACACACATGTACACATAAATAAAAATAGAATAATTTTTTTAAAAAAAATTTAAGAAGTGTGCAAATAGAGCATTGTGCATCTTGAAAGTTGGAGAATCTTGAAAGGTGCTTCAAAGCAGAATCCACACATCTTGAGCAATGTGAGACATAAGGGTCATGGTTTTCTTGTGACCTCACATCTGCACATGTAATAAAGAGCATCCCATAATTATAAAGAAGACTTGTGTCATGAAGATGGTCCAGTTGTCTGAATGAGGAGTAGAAAAGAGTAGCTGGGAAGGAAAAGAAGTCTGGAAGAGTCCCAAGGACCCCAGAAGTCCTCAATGTCTGTGCTCTCCCACTTAGACTGAGCAACATCACCAGCTCCAAGGAAAGCAACAATTGGATAATCTCAGTAAACAAAGTACATGGTTAATATCTACTGAACAACTCCATAGTAAATACTACATAATTGCCCTATTAGTCACGTGCCTTGCTTGCTTCAACATCATACCTGACAAAACCAATTTAAGGAGGGAAGGGTTTTTTTGGCTTACAGTTCTGGGGAATATATGCATGCTAGAGGGAATTTATGGTCCTAGAAGCTTGAGATGGCTGCCTGCTTTGTATCCACGGTTAGGACACCATGAGAAATGAACCCTGCTGCGCAGCTCACTTCCTCTTTTCATTCAGTCCAGGACATCAGGCCATGAAATGCTGCTACTTATGTGTAGGATGAGTCTTTCCACCTTGATGAACCTAGTCTAGAACCTCCATCACAGACATGGCTAGAGGGCTGTCTCCTGGGGGATTCATGGCAATTCCGAGGTTTACATTTAACTTAATTTTAAAATATTTAAAACACGTGTGTGTGTGTGTGTGTGTAGTGTGTGTATAATGTGTTTTGATGGCGTCCACCCTCCATCCCCTCCTGTCTAATTCCTTCCTACCACTTTTCCCTTCCAACTTCTTGTGCTCTTTCTGTCATTGTTTTGATATTCACTGAGTCCATTTAGTTCTTCTCTGTGTACATGGATGAGGAAGCATCTGTTGGAGCCTCTCAAGGCCCCATTCCTGAAGAAAGCTCAGTCTCCTTCCTTTTGCAATCATCAGTCGCTAAGAGCTCCTAGGTGACGGATGGGACTTTATGAGTCCATCCTTTATCCATGCTAAAATTTCTGTTCCTTTGATCTTGTGCAAATCTGGTTCATGCTGTTGTGAGTTCATATATGTAACTGCAGTGTCCAGCAAACACAATTTTGCTGCATAGAACAATGCTCACTGGTTCTTACAATCTATACCAGCTCTTCAGCAATAATCCCTGAGCTTTTGGATTAAGGAATATGATCTAGACATCTCATTTAGACCTGAGCACTCCATAGTCTGTTGTTTTCTGTACATGGACCATTTTGTGGCTCTATTTATTAGTTCACAGTTTCATATACGTATAATTATGCATATTTATTCATTGTACATAATGATGGGTCTCATAAGGACAATTTCCTTGATGTACATAATATCCATGACCCATATTCTTCCTTTTCACCTCCTCTCCCTTCAGAATTTATTTATTCTTTTTTTAAATTTTATTTATTTCTGTATGTGTATGAATGTACTGTCTGCTTGTAGGTTTGTGCACCCGTGTTGTGCAATGCCGCGGAGGTCAGAAGAGGGTGTCGGATTCCCCTGGAACTGGAGTTCTCCTGGAATTGGAGTTTCAGACGGTTCTCGGCCGCCATGTGGGTGCTGGGGATCGAACCCGGGTCTTCTGTAAGAGCGGTCGGCGCTCTTAACCACTAGGCCATCTCTCCAGCCCCGTCCCTTCAGAATTTAACACTTTCATGACTCCAAGTTCTCCACATTTTATCCTGTTACTTCTCTTCATTACGTATGCTGTGAAGGAAATGTTTACATTCATTTTCTTCTCTCTCTCTCTCTCTCTCTCTCTGATTTCCATCATGACAGTCATTCATGAAGGTGTTTCTTTTACTTTTCCTTATAAATATTTTAAAAGATTGAGCTCATCTGGAAGCCTCCTCCCTGAAGACTAGCACTCATGGTACTGGAAAATAACATGCAAACTGTCAAAGGAGAAAACCAATGAAAGATTCCATCTAGCTGTAAAGTCTGTGAACCACAAGGATGATTCCCTGACTAATAATCTCTACTGCTTCAGTAGTGCTATTTTTTTTTTTATGTGTATGAGTGTACTGTCTGCATGTAGGTTGGTGCCCCGTGTCATGCAATGCCATGGAGGTCAAAAGAGGGCATCAGATTCCCTTGGAACTGGAGTTAAAGACGGTTCTTAGCAGCCATGTGGGTGCTGGGAATCGAACCCGGGTCCTCTGCAGGAGCAGTAGATGCTCTTAACTGCTGAATCATCTCTCCAGCCCCAATAGTGCTACTTTTATCTTGGGGGGTAATCAATAGTTATCTAACTGGACTTAAGGTCCACTCAGTGGGAGGAAACTCATGTGTGGTACTGTAAATATAATCTTATACGCATGACTGGAGAGATCATAGATGCTGGAGAAAAACTACTTTTGATATATCCCTAGACTAATGTAATTTTTCACTGTATTCTAAATTTATATCTTTATATATACCAACAAGTGTACCTCTCACCACTCATCAAAAAAAGCTTACTTTTTGCAACAGATGTAGAATATTATGAAGTTCAGCAACTGGTCTGTGATGTGCCCTGCCCTAAATTACACAGCTATAATGAAACTTCTACACCTAAGGCTCAAAGAACATAACAGAAAAAGGAGAAAAAGAGTATTAGTGCACCTCTCTCACCAGTAAAGCCTCCTCATGCAACAGATGGTAATTAATCTAGAAAGTCACATTTGGCCAACGTGGAAAGAATAGAGATATCTGTATCAAACCTCTGGCACCCAAGTCTCAGGAGCTATTATGGAATAAGGACCAGAAAGATGGTAAAAGCGAGAGAGGGGTTGATGACCACAAGGACACAGTTTTCCAGACAGCTAGGAAGTTGCTCATATGAACTCACAGCAATGGTAACCGCATACATAAGAAAGTGTGAAAGCTTAATCCAGACAAAATCCCAGTTTAGAAGTGGGCAAGTGTGTAAGAAGCACCAACCTCAGCTAAGGAGGTATTAGCAACTAAGAGCTTCTGAAAGGGGCGGGGGGTGGTTTTCTGTAAGGTTGTGACACTAGATACTTTAGCCAGGTTCCAGCGGATGGGCACATCCTGAAGGACATTTGACCACACAAACTTGACTCCATAGGCTTATATATGACAGAGTATGTGAAATCCTATGGCGGGGGGGGTTCTATAAGAGGTACGTAGATAGAGAAGGTCCACATGTGATGAAAATATATTATATGAAATCAGGAAAAAATTAATAAAAAATATGTTAAGTCAAGTAAATGAAGAACATGAATTGAGTGAAGGGAAAAACATGAAAAAGCTAAAAACATGAACCATTGACTCCTTCATTTTAAGCAAATTAAATCTTTAAGCTAAATCTGGACTACCTCAGAGTTTCCAGAAAAAAATAAAACAAATAAAGCTGTCTAACTTTATCAGATTTGTAGCGATGAAAACCTTCTAAGTATAATGCCGCATATCTCAACTTCCTTCTCGGATCTGTTACATAGCAGAGTGCTTTTCTTTATATTTACATCAAAAATGAGCTAAACTAATATCCACTATGATAGTTGACAATACCTAAATAGGTTAATCTAGATTACTTGGAACTGTGCTTGGCTGAAGGTGCATGTGTTAACTCTGAGAGACAATATTAATGATTAGAAATAAATTCTCCCATGGGGCTGGCGAGATGGCTCAGCGGTTAAGAGCACCGACTGCTCTGGCAGAGGACCCGGGTTCGATTCCCAGTACCCACATGGGGGCTAAGAACCATCTTTAACTCTAGCTCCAGGGGAATCCAACACCTTCTTCTGACCTCCGCAGCATTACATGACACAGGTGCACCTACCTACAGGCAGACAGTACACTCATATACATAAAATAAAATAATAAAATTATAAAAAAGAATTTCCCCCATCAGCCTGTGCTATTGACCACTTTTTATTTCCTGTTTTGCAACTATGTAAGATACTCTTCATTGCATGAGAACCCTCAGTGATAGCCTTCAGGAGAGCTGTAGCTAACTTCCCCCAGCAGTATGCTTCCTTTCCTTCTCCTGAGTACTTTCAATCTGGACTCTGTATATACCTCTATTCCAACAAAAATCCTAAGACTCTTGACTTCTTGAGGTTATAAATCATTTCAGGAGTTACAATATTTCCTTACCTCAATGTACACATGTACATTGGTATGATATAATATAAATCAGTAACTAATGAGATAAATAGTTCATTAAATATATAGACTGGACACTCATTTGATCAACTTGATTGAACATACAAGCCCCCCCTTTCAGGATGGTGGGACCCATGAGCTGTGTGGGTTTGGGCACAACTGCTTGCAAATTGGTTTTACATGAAGGATGCTTGTACTCACAAATTATCACCTATTGTTAAAAAAAATGAAAACAAAACAAAACAAAAAAGCAGAGAAAGATGCAGAAAACTTACGGCAGAATGCACGATCGGCGATGGGTAGGGGGGGGGGGGGGGGGAAGGGAAGGGGATATATGCCTGAACTGAATTGGAAAATGATGTATGAAATACACAAAGCATCAATAAAAATAAATTTTAAAAAATCCTTAATGAGCTGGGCATGGTGGCGCATGCCTTTAATCTTAGCACTTGGGAGGCAGAGGCAGGAGGATCTTTGTGAGTTCAAGGCCAGCCTGGTCTACAGAGTGAGTTCCAGGACAGTTGGGGCTACAGGGAGACCCTGTCTCGAAAAGACAAAAAAAAAAAAAAAACAAATTTTCTACCCTAATTAAGCAACCAGCAGATTGATGACTGATTGCAAAAGAGTATGTGGAAAATAAACAGAGCTTTGAATTCAACAAGCTTTCCTTTTTTCCAGACTCTGCCATGTACAGAAACGCATCCCGCATCCCGTCCCTATGTCCTCTCAATTCTTCACACACATGAAATTATGCCCAATTATGCGTTTCTCTATTTGCCCCTTTCTTCTCATTAAAATCATCCTTGGAGCTTCACCACCCTCATTCCCCGCTCAGTCTGAAATGCTTTCTGTGGATTTTACACGTGCTGAGGACTGCCTCAGTACACTTTGGAACCTCTGGTGAATAGCTCAGCCCAATGCTAGTCTTGATGCCTGGCCAACAGGCTTAAGCAACAGACATAAAAACTAAATCTGCACTTCCATTCACTTATAAGGTTGCCAAGTTAGTTTTGTGATACTGCACCTACAGTATATCCATCTCCCAGTTGTCTCAGACTCACCTCATTAACTCTGAGACATTATGCTCTGATGTTATGAACTCAATTTTGCTAATATTAATGATACAGTACCATATAGAAATTTAAGAGGTTGTAACATTAGATGTTTCTTCAAGATTCCCATAACAGTTAAAGAACAAGTAACCCAAATTCCCAGAACCAATCCTTGCTGGGAAATAATTCCTTATATATAATCTTAAAGCTACTTTTCTTTCCCCTGGCCTTCTGCCTCTGATTCCCATGTACGTTGCAAATAGCTTTTAATGATAGAAGAGGGAAATATATTGTGGTGTCACACCTTCAGGTATTTTATGGTCACTCAATCATAACTAGGAGATAGAGACACATAGCAGAAAAGTGTGTTTTAAAGCTCAGAGCACTTTAAAAAATAAATTATCTATTTTTGTTTTATGTATTTAAATGTTTTGCCTATATGAATATATGTGCACCTCATGTATGCCTGATATCTGCAAAGGCCAGAAGAGGGCGTCAGATCTCCTGGAACTAGAGTTAAGGTGTTTGTAAGCTGCCATGTAGATCTTGGGAACAGAATGCCGGTCTTCTGTAAATGCAGGAAGTGTTCTTACCCACTGAGCCAACTGTCCACAACTTAAACTGGTGTCATATGTTTTTCCATTTACTGTAAAGAGAAAATATCAAAATAAAGAGAAATAACATGATTTAAGGATTAATGAATAAAGAGTGATTTCTTATTGGGAAGCTTAAACTAGGATGGATTTAAGACCAGACACTAAATTGGTTAGATTGTCTAATTTACAAACTCCAATTTGTCACAGTCAATCCATGCTACAGACTCTGATTCTAAAAATCACTGATCTATTTTATTCTAAGAGGAATGATGAATATTTGTCGAATAGCAATTATATCTCAAAGAATGTAATTTATTCAAAAAAACAAATTAAATTAATAGAGATTATCTTTCAGGATTCAAATAACAGTCTTCACTGCTTCTCTTCCTTTGGATTTTAATAACCACCAGTCATAAGGTGATGTGTGGGTTAATAGATACATAATAGAATGAATACAAGCAGTGTTGAGAAGTTCAGACTCCAGACTTCCTGGGTACCATTTCTTTCCTAATTTTAAACAACTTACTGAATAGCTTGAGGCTTTAAACTCCTTTGTGTAAACAGAGGGAAAGGTACACACACAGCAGGATGAAGAATTTGATGACACAATATACAGGAAGAAATGACAACTCTTCCTTGTATCTAGAAATGAGAATTTTATTGAAATCAAAGCAAGGCGGTATAACAAATATTAAATATGTCTGATGTGGACACTATTCTATCGATTTCTGTCACACTCAAACTCTAAATCTAAAGTCAATTTCTGCTTTGCAGTATCAATGAAATGTAGCCATTGTGGTCATTCTCAGTGATGCTACTGTCCAGGTGACAACGACAATTCATTACCTTGGTCTGGGTCTTCAGATGACCCCCATGGTCTTAGACAGTCCATAAAATTGTTGTAATGATCCCTTCCTTTTGTAAATCTGCCCTATTACCAATCACTTTATATCTAAGGTCCACCTCAAAGGCGCTCCTACCCATACACTTTTCTTGAGGACAGAGAGGGAGAGGTTTTTCATTGCATTTGCAGTTGAAATATTAAAATAGTTCTCCAACCTTTTTTATTGCTTCCCATTCAGAGCATGAGAAGTGATAGAAGGCTCAGATCTGTCTTTCTTCCAGAGCGTATGCATGGCTCTTGGAAGAAGGTGTTATAGAACTTGCTGAATGGAATGAAATAATCGCTGGAAAGAGTTTCACACTGTAACTTAAGCAGGATGGTGACTGAGTTTAAAACCCGAGTCAATTGATTGGTTAACACTTCAGCAGAGCAAACATATCTCTCTCAAATAATGTTTCCAAATTTGTACATTTGGATATAGATAACTGGCTGTCATGATTAGTTCCCTGGAACTTTCCAGTGATATGTTTCTTTATTATTTATTGAGATTCAAGGTACAGCAAAAGATTGAAATGCTTAGTCAAAAGATGACTGTTTAAAGTATTTAAATAAGTTGACTTTCAAAATTACAATTAGCGAAAAGGATGCAAAATAAGTCAGAAGTAACTTTCTATCCTTTACTATAACTACAGTCATTTTTCTTACTAATCCAAACATCAAATAAGCAGGTAATATCCAAAGAGATTTGGACTTAGTAGAACAAAGCCCTGAATTGTGCTCATAGATTTAGATAGATACCAAAAGAACAGTGAAAAGGTTAGTGGACACATCCCAAAGTTGAATACACAGTAGTTTTTTCTCAGAAATATTTCTGAGCATATTCCCACCCTCCCCCACATCTACGAATAGTATTTATGTCTAATACAGCTAGTGGGGGACTTAGAAGTGGACAGAAAATATCTGCTTCTGGCAAACCTCTAATTCTACTTCCTGCTTGACATATCATTTCATTTCCATTTTTCCCTAAATGTAATATAGAAACTTTCCATAATAAACAGTTCTCTAATTTTCCACTTTTTTGATTGGCATTTTCAGATTTCTCAAGGAGTCGATGGGTCGTTCCTTCACATGTTGCAAAAATAAACGAAAAAAAAAAAAAAAACCGAGGGGCATGCCATTGTTGAGCAGAAATTTCTGAACTTGTCTTCAAGCCAAGAGAATGTACTCGACTGTCTGGTGAGTATTGAGACAGATCTCTTATTCTCAAACAGATACCAAAGTTGCTTGAACAAATGGTTCCTGTTAGCTGGAGAAAGATATTGAATCGAAACCATGTGCCTCCGAACCTTGTGGTTTCAAGTTGAACCGCAAACAGCAAGAAGAACTGCCAGCCTCTTGTCTTGATTTCAGCCATGCTCAAGGGGAAGAGAAAAACTGTCAGTGCCACCTCTTGTGTCTTAATAAGGATGGCAGTCCTGTGAAGAAGATGGGAAGGGATCCTAGGCAGCATCCATGCTGCTAGTACTGAAGACACTGATTTCTCCTGGTGCTCACCCACATGTGGTAGAGATGGTGCACTAAGGCCTTTCTGGAGGATAGAAACACCCCAGGAGGTTAAGGAACATAAAATTTGGTATCTTCTTACAGCTATCATTAAAGTAAAGAAAATTGCCCTTGAAGAATTAGTGTAGAGACCCAAGGCGTGTAAGGTTACTGGAGCAGAGAAACAAGAAAGACAAATTTCTAAGTGGTACCATTTATCAAACTCCAAAAAGCAGCTAGAGAACATTATAAAAGAATATGAAACGGTCTTTTATATAAGGAAGGTGAGAGACCATTTAGTACATAAAAGTGTAGACATAAGCAAGGCATCTCTTCTGTCTTCTCCCAGACATTAAATTGTGGAATGAAGTACTGAAAAAAAAAAATGGTACGAGATTTGGTTTTAACTTTTCCAGCAACAAGACAGAATGTTTAAAATCTGCCTCACTTCCCCTTCTATCCTCTCCTTTACAGAGCCCCTTTATCTCAGAAGGATTTATTTGAAACAACCCGTATTCCCACTAGTTTGGGAAAGGAATAATGGACCACAAAGAAATTGAAATGATTCATGAAAATTAATATCAAACTTTCAAGAATTCTATTATTACTGATGTTGAGAATTAAATCAAAGCATCTAACACCTCTATGTAAAAGCCAACAGAAATTCAACAGCACCACTGTGCCTGTCAACAAAGACTTGCTGATGAAACAAATGTACCCACTGTGTTGGGGAATGTTAATAATGAGGTGGGGGTTGGAGGGAGCATGGGGGGGAATCTCTGTGCTTTTCTCTCATTTTTTTGTGTTTAATCGACCTTCTCAGAAAAACTCATCTTAAAATACATGCTAAATTTATGGTTGTGGTATACAGAAAACTAGGGTCAAGTGTAACTGGAAATTTAGGTGAGATGCTTTAGACTAAAACTTTCATATGCAAATGTTTTAGAATATGCATATTTTGCGCGCACACACACACCACACACACACACACACACACACACACACACACCACACAATTGCAATTGACATGATTTAGGATTGTGTAGGAGACATAGCCACAAGTCTTTCTATGAATGTGTTTCTAGAGAGATTTCACTAAGGTGGGAAGAAGCTTCCTGATTCGGGGCAGTACCATCCCCCAGGCTTAAGTCCCAGACTGAATAATAAGAAAAAAAAATGGAGGAACGTGAGCACCAGTGTCTTTCCCTGCCTCCTGACTGTGAATGGCATACGGCCTCACACCCCGACCATTATGATTCCCTCACCATGATGGACTCTGTCCCCTCAAGCCATAAGCCAAAGTAAAGTCTGTCTTCCTTAAGGTGCTTTTATCCAGTGTTTTTTTTAAATTTTTAATTATTACGTAAAGCGTTATGCCTGCATGACTCAAGCGCACTCATGTCATGCAGTGCCTGTATAGAAGAGAGTGGCAGATCCCCTGGAACGGGAGTTACTGATGGTTGTTAGTGGCCGTGTGGGTGTTGGATTTTGAACCCTGTTCTTCTACAAGAACAACTAGTGCTCTTAACCACAGGACCATCTCTCCAGACCCTCATCCAGTAAATAATAATAATAATAATAATAATAATAATAATATAGCCTTGGAGAGAAACATGGCTCTGTATATCGCCCCTATACAGACTTCACAAGCTTTTTCAACTTAATACAGTGCTTCGTGACCCAAATCCAGCAACTTTGGAGGGGGCTCTAGCGGATTTACAGGATAGGAGTACAATGAAATGATTTTTAGATTTGTCACTCATCTCTGTTAGAAAATTCTCTTAGTAGAGAAACAGAGGTGTCACTCTGCCTTAGCAGCATTATCAAAGAGATACACACAGGGGCCCCTTCATCTGACTTCTGCTTTCTCAAAAAACATGCTAGTGGCGCCAGGTGTGGTGGCGCACGCCTTTAATCCTAGCACTCGGGAGACAGAGGCAGGTGGATCTTTGTGTGTTCAAGGCCAGCCTGGTCTACAGAGTGAGTTCCAGGCCAGATGGGGCTAACTCAAAAAGACAAAAAGAAAAAAAAAAAAAGAAAAAGAAAAAAAGAAAAAAAGAAATATGCATGGCAGAAAGCAACAGATTTATGAAGTTCCTTTTCACCCCACTGTTTCTGAGCAGTTGTTTTCAAATCAGCCTGAATATAGAATTAAAGAAAAATATTTTGATACCTAAACCCCCATATAGAAAAATTATAATTTTTCAGGTAGACCCAGATATCAGTTCATATCTCTTCTAAGTGAAAGAAACTTATTAAAAGCACAGCAGAAACTTGTATTATTAACTTGAATGTGATTATATGTGAGATCTTTTTTTATATGTGAGATCTTAATCATACAAACTCCACAGCTTACAGTTAATCTTCAATAATTCACATAAATATCAAATGGACTGCAGTACTATATGTGTGTTCTAATCTATAAGATGACCTATATCAGAAATTTCACTTGCATTTTGCGCATTGTAAGAAGTAAAGGAATTTCTAATCACTGTAATTATCCAGAGGCACATGAGAAAAGTCCAAAGGGTTTTCATCCAAAGCCCATTCCAAGGCATTCCTTAGTTCTGTCTGTTCAAATACTAGAAATAAACTAAAACAATATACATACCAGACACTCAAAGTGTGAACTCCATGCAAGCTATAATCTCAAAGCTAATGTTGAGCCCACGTGTCAATAAGAATTTATTAACCACCTACTATGTGTCAGGCATGTGTGGAATTTGTCAGTCTATATCCTAATGCTTCAGGCCTTCTACAAATGGCTCCCTCCTTTCAAGGCTTATATTGACCACCATGTCTGACCATATTTGAGTTCTGTAGACATCTATGTGACAGGTGCCAAGCCATATGTAAGGGGATCATTCCATGATAATTTATCCCTATTTAACTAGTCAAATTGAAAGCATTCCCAGCTTTGATACAATTCTCATAATCAATATAATGCTCACCATCAATTTAAATTATATATTACTGTTATGGTACTATATCAGATTTTTCTGAAATGCCAAGATGATTTTTATAATATTTTAACATTTCTTAAAATAATATTTTAATAAGTCTGATAAGTAATTATGCACTAGATTTAGCCTCTCTCTCATCAGTGAGGCTCCACCATCATAAAGGAATTATCTTCATATTGCATTTGCAACGTAGAATGGAATGTTGTATAGAACAGAGAGTTGCAGTCTTTTAACCAATCCAACAACCTATGCTTATATCATCCTTGGATGTGGAAGACGAAAATGGGAAAGTAAGGAACTTTAGTGTCTATGTCTGGCAAGTCAATGTCTCCCAAGTATTACCGTAAGATATAATAGCCTGCCTTGTCAGTACATGCTTCTCATGCTTTTCATTGAGTCACTGGGAAGTGTATTGTAAAGAGGTTGTCCCCTCCCTGATAAGAAAGAACCCAAAACATCCTTATGATTCATTAGCCATTGGCCAATACTGTCACCCAGAAGGAGAATTTCAGTAACTGGCTTCAGCCTGTGGTCAATGTGTGAATGAGTGTGTGTGGATGTGTGTTAGTCAATGTGTGTGCATGAGTGTGTATATGAGTGTATATGTGTGTATTGTATGAGTCTGTGTCAATGTGTGTATGAGTATATGTGTGTTAATCAATATGTATGTGTGTGAGTGTGTAACAGTGTGTGTGTGCGAGAGAGAGAGAGAGAGAGAGAGAGAGAGAAAGAGAGAGAGAGAGAGAGAGAGAGAGAGAGAGAGAGCCTGTGAGTGTATGTATGTGATGAAAGTAGAAAGTAGACCAGAAGAGAAAGAAACCAGGAAGAGAGAGGGGGAAGAATGTGAGTGTCCTGGGAAGGAATAAGGTGACACCTGAGTGGAAACCCATTGTTGTGCACAGACAGCAAGGTACCTTTTTAAATTCTTTAAAAAAAAAGATTTTAAAGTGCAGAACTGGGTTAGCCTGAGCCAAACGTCAATCAAAAGAAATCTGGCAATAGCTGCAAATGTAGGTCTTTAAGCCAAGAGGAGTTGAAGTGGGGCTTCAATCATGTTCAGAATTCTCCTATGGAGACAAAATAGTGGAAAACTCTGGAATGGACTAAGCTTCTGGTAGAGAAAGAAAGAGCTTTGAGGACCACAGACATGGGTCCGATTTGGAATAAATCATTCCTTTATCTGCTTTTTGTTCATCTACAGACTGAAGCCCACTATACTAGTTTCATTTAATAATGAATAAGCCAAAATATTGTTTCAAATCTGTGGTAGCTTTACATGAGTGTATGTGTTTTAGGATTTCTCTTACTTCTTTAAAGCTTCCTCTCAAAAATGAAAAGAGAAATGAATTACAATGCATTTATTTGGATGGACTCATAAGTTGTTTATTTGCTGAAAGTATGATTTTCTTTCTCTAATCTCAATGACCAAATTCTTTGAAAGAGGAAATAAAGGCTGTATTAAAGAGTCACTAGTGCACCTACTTAGTGAAATGTTTATTCTCTAATGAAACAGGGATGAGAGTGTTGTTATGGCCAGCAACAAGAGGAGAAGGATCATGGGAGTTCAGCATCTCGTTTTACAAGTAATTCCTAAACATAAAAAAAAGACTGAGAGAAAGATGCAGGACAGTTATGGCAGAATGCATGATCCGGGGTTCGGGGGGGGAAGGGGACTATGTCTAAACTGAACCGAGAAATGATGCCTGAAATACATAAAACATCAATAAATCATTATTAAAAAAGACTGAATGCACTAGTCCCCTCTGAAAGTGTTCTCTTTTGAAGGTTTGTGATAATAAACTTAATTAATATTTATGGTTATGATGTCATTTTTATGCAAAATTGACCAAAGCTAAAATGATGCTTTAAGGGGCTAGTTAAGAGAACAGGTTGCTCTTGCAAAGGACCCAGGTTCAGTTCCCAGCACCCACATGGCAGCTAACAACCATCCCCAACTCCAGTTCCAGGAGAATCTACATGCTCTTCTGACTTCTATAAGTATTACATGGCAGTGTGCAGTTACATACATGCAGGAAATATGCTCACACACTAAAATAAATAAATAAATAAATAAATAAATAAATAAATAAATAAATAAATAAATAAAATAAAGTATTTAGGGAGGTTGATAGAGATTAGTTGAAAAACAAGCCAAAGACACCATTATATAGAAGTAATAAGTTCTAGTGTTCTCTCATACAGTGGGGTGACTGCAGTCCACAATAACTTACAATATATGAATGAATAGAGTACTATAACATTTATAGAGAAAGTCATGCTAAGAAGGTAGAAGCATGAATTACCCTGGCCTGAAAAGGAACCCTTTCATACATGTATTGAAATTGCACACCATACATCATGCATGTGCACATTAATATGTGTTAATCAAAGGCTTAAAAGATTGCTCAAAGAAGAGGAACTAGTAACTACTCTTTTTTTTTTTTTTTTTTTTTTTTTGTCTTTTGAGACCGGGTCTTCCTGTAGCCCCAGCTGTCCTGGAACTCACTCTGTAGACCAGGCTGGCCTTGAACTCACAAAGATCCACCTGCCTCTGCCTCCCAAGTGCTAGGACTAAAGGCATGCACCACCACGCCCGGCTAAACTACTCTTAATTCATTAGACATTATTTGGGACCAGAGAGATGGCTCAGCAGTTAAAGAACACTGGCTGTTCTTACAGAAGACCCTGGTTCAAATCTCAGCATCCACATAGTGGTTAACAACCATCTGTAACTTCAGTTCCAAGGGATCCAATATCCTCTTTGACCTCCAGGAGCACTGCATGGCACTGGTGCACTTACACACATGCAGGCATGACATTCATACACATAAAATAAAAATAAATAAATATAAAAAATAAATAAACAGATAAAAACAAATCTGGGAGCAATGCAACTTCCCTGGGCATCAGAACTCTCAGATGGCTTACTCTGTGATGGTTTCTCTGAACAAACTGTAGAAGGAAATTATGGTGGTTTGAATGAGAAATCCTCCCATGGGCTCAAGTATTTGAGGACTTGGTTGGTTGGTGGTGCTGTTGGGGAGTTCATGGAGTCTTCAGGAAATGTGGCCTTAGGGAGGAAGCAGGTCACTTGGGATGGGCTTTGAGAGTTCATAGCCTTGCCCCACTTCAGTTTGCTCTCTGTTCCCTGTCTGTGCTTGAACATGTGAACTTTCAGCTTCCCTCTCTGGCTGCCTGCAGGCACGCCTATACTACCAGCATTGACCCTCAGCCCCCTGGACCAGGAAGCCCAGATAATCTCTTCCTTCTCTAAGTCATCTTGGTCATAGTAGTTTATCAGAGCAACAGAAAATTAACCAATACATAACTATACTTTGTTTTTCTATGAAGCATTGAATACTGGCTTATTGATATGTGACATCTAGGACCTCAATGACTTCTCTGTGGTTCTAACACACATTCACTGGTGAGTCTATTCTCCGAGCATGGAGCCTGCATAATGTTCTTCTTCTGTGGACAAACAGACCATACCTCAGGCACTAAGATCTTGTTTTTCACTTGAGTCCAGAAACAGCACATTCAACCTTGCTGCGACAGGCTGAGGACAAAGTGGAATGCAAGCTACAGACCAGTATTATAAACCACCAGCCCCTGGAAATCAAGTTTGGACTTGGAGAAATGATAGCACTCTCAGGCCAAGCAATCTCATCTAAATGGTTGAAGAGTTTTCAATGCAGAGTGAATGCAGGTAACCAGTAGCACCACTGTCAGACTAAGGGCTTATTATATAAGGCCCAGAAAGAAGTGTGCTATGCTCTGAATTCTATTTCAGTCAGCTGACTATAAAATTTGTCTGTGGAACTTTCTGATCTCTGGTGTTTTATCTAAGATGGGTTTATCTCATTTGTCTATTCACCAGTAGGCTTACATAATTATCAGACTGGGCCCTATAATGAGAAAATAAAAGCAATGTTGAGTTCCTGCCCTGCACTGCCCTGCCCTGTCCTGTCCTGTCCTATCCTATATTATTGCATTCTATCTCAAGTTTTCCCTCTGTCCTTCTTTCTTCACAGAATCAATGTATCACCATCTTGGACCTTCAGAAACTACCTGAACATATCAAAGATATGTTCAAGAGTCATCATCAATCAAAGTACAGTTCAAATGTGAAAATCAAGAATAAAGTCATCATTTTTCTCCTGTTACTCCCATCCCAGTCAAAGCAAGCCACTCAAGGCTCTCAGTTCCTTTATGTATAAAGCATAGCACAGAAATTCAGAAAGATAATGACATAAAATAAAACTCTATGGTAACTTAGAAAACAGTTTTTGAGACAGGGTCATTATATGTAACCCAGGAAGGCATCAAACTCAAGATCCTCCTGCCTCAGCATCTTGAGTGCTGTGATTACAAACATATGATAGCACACCTGGTCAGGAAACAGTTTTTGAAGGATATCAAGACCTGAAATTCTAAGTCCATATTTATTATGTTAAAAATTCATTTCTATTGGCTGAGAGATGAGCTGTCTTTCTGCAAAGGTGATACAAGTAGCTTCTAGTTTTGAAATAAACATTGTGATATTCTTGCATCATTGGAAAGAAATCACCATGAGAATGATGATGTAGAGGAGGAGATACTGATTTTGATGATAATTTTATCTCTTAGGCACATTTAGTCTGTGCCAAGAACCATGTTAATCTCTCTACAATATATTATTTAATGAATTAGACACTCTGAAATGTCATATCCTTTTTTCCCCTTTGCTAACTGCCAACCCAGCTCCAGAAGCCAATGAGGAATGTGCTATCCACTCATCATCTGTTTTTCTCCTACTCCTTAATGAATGATTTACCATCATTCAATTCATGGACACAAGTTAGAACCAGCATCAGTGCTCATTAGTTTATAGTCACCTGATCCACAGAGGTAATAACAGAATTGAAGTGGTAAACATTGCACACTTAACAAGCAGGAGAGCACATTATTCACCCATCTCATCATTAGGTACTACTTGGAAACTTGCCAGGCCATGATAAGTTTCATAAATAATATTTTATTAAGTATTCTTGACTCCTTGTTTAAAGTAATAACTGCCAGAAGATAAGGAACGACATCATCATCTAACAAATTCAACTTCATTTTGTAGATTTGTTGTCTTCTCAGTGATGGTTGTTTATTCTCATTCAATTATAATTCTGTGAAAAGCACAGCATCCGTCTTTATGGTACTCATGATATGCTTGACATGATGCTAATTAGCTCATGCCTTACCTCTGCCTCTCACAGAGATCCTATGCTGTAAGTAGTGTCACTGGACTTTTCACTGGACACATGATTAATGAGAGACATACTCAGCTGCACATGGAGGTACACATGCATAATCTCAGCACTTGGATGACAGAGGCAGAAGAACCTGAAGTTCAAGGATATATTCAGTTACACAATAAATTTGAAGTCCACTTGGGCTATATGACACCCAGTCTCAAAAGCAGAGCCAGGGGAGGGGTTGAAAAGATGACTCTTTTTGGTAAAGTGCCTGAAACTCACAACATGAGACCCTGAGTTTGGATCTCTAGTAATCTCACAAAGCCAGGAGCAGGGATGCATATCTGTATTCCCAGCTCCAGAGAATTGAGAACAGGTGGGCCCCTGGACCAACCTGCTTGTGAGATGATCTCCTCCCTTGTGATGCCCACAAGGAGTGTCTGGGACTTGTTTTATTTTCCTTTGGTAAAGGGTAAAGGCTAGAAGTTGAAAGACATTGGAACACACACACACACACACACACTCAGAGCTGTATGTTTCATAATTCAAAAACAGACTTCAATGTAACTCAGCCTATTCAGTCACCATTGAGAAGCATCCTAGGTGGTAGGCTTCCCAGATTGCCACTTTTCTTTGACTTGAACCATGCCATTTTTATATTACATGTCAGAGTAAGACAAAATCAAGGTGGTAAAGGGAAGTGGTTCCTTAGCTCATGGAATAAACGTCAGAAACCTCTGGATGTTTGAGTGTTAGCTTTGGCACTTTAGAATGTCTCTGATTCCAAAGTGGTTTTCTTCTTGCTCTGATATATTCTGTGACAGCTTCCCAGTCACCCAAAAGAGAGGAGTATGGCTGTACTGTGCTTCTGCCTGTATAATCTTTCAAAATACATGTGTACATTACTTCTAATATTTTCACTTACCATTGTAGAGAACTTATATACTCAAACTCCCTTGAATGCCACAGAAAACCAATTAGAAAATATAACACCTTTGATCCATACATGCCACATTAGGCCTCTCTCTCTCTCTTCCTCTTTCTCTCTCTCTCTTCCTCTTTCTCTCTCTCTCTCTGTTTCTCTCTCTCTCTCTCTCTCTCTCCATTTTACTCTTAAGTGTTTTTATTTCTCATTGAAATAACCACATATAATAAAAGAAGCAGTATAAGGGGAGAATGGTCGATTTGGACTCATGATTCAAGGGATTCAGTTCATCGTGGTGGGGAAGGCATGGCAGCCTATCATAGGTGCTTGTTCACACAGTCCCTGGTACAGCAGGAGGTAAAGAAGTGAGATTACTATTTCTCAGTTGACTTTCTTGTCCCCTATGGTTCCACTCACACTGAGTGTGGGTCTTGATCTTTAATTAATCCTATTTGGAAAACCCTTCAAAGCCTATTGATTCCCTAGGCTTTTCTTAATTGAACTAAGTTGATGTTTGTGTGTTTGGTTTCTGTTTTTGTTTGTTTGAAGCAGGGTCATACACTGTAACTCAGGCTGGACTGGAACTCAGCATGCAATCTATGCCTTGAAATTGCAATAATTCTCTCACCTAGGCCTCCTGAGTACTGGGATTAAAGGCATGAGCCATAATGCCTGGCCCTGCTATCTCTAATTAACATTAGTTAGTTAAACCTATATATTCATTACATAGCAAAACAATTGCATAACCATGGATCAATATGATTAAGGCTTCGACTCAGATATGGCAGGCAAGACTTTGGATCTCTCCCATCAGGTGAAATGAAACATTCATACATGTCAGAGTGTCCTATTCTAAACAGTAGAATTGGGAAACCCATTTGAGAACATGGTATATTTTGTATCCAAAGCTGATATTCTGCCTTCATCCTCATTGCTCTCTTCCCATCCCCTTTTTGATTTAGCATAGTGGGAACTCTTTGGCAGCACTCAGCTAAGCTTTTTCACTCAGTACATTTTTGTGATTAATGGCTCAGTAGTTAGTTCCAGGACTGCTGGCGCTATAGGAGACCCTGTCTTACACACACACACACACACACACACACACACACACACACACACACATGAAATATATAAATAGGTCTTGTCATTAATTGTCCTTCACTGAAAATATCTGATAACCACAAAAAGAGCAAGCTCATAGCTTGTTAATCATTATAATACTCAAAGTTCAGGGAGACAGCTCAGCTGACAAGCCACTTGCTTAGCACATATGAGGACCTGAATTTAGGGTCCCCCAGAACTCCTGTAACTGTGCATGATGGTGCGCGATCACAGACAGACCCATGGCTCAATAGAGCTGACTTGGCTAGCTAGACTTAGCAAGTTTAGAAGCCAATGAGGATCACTGTCTCAAATAAAAGGTAAATATAACCTCTACCTGCACATGACATATGTATATGTATGTACTTGTACTCATACCCGTATCTACATACATGCATGTATATTCACAAGCATATATGCACAGCATCATCATCATCATCATCATCATCATCATCATCATCATCATTATCATCATCATTATCATCAAACATCCAAAGGTCAAGCTATAAGATATGAATCCTGGATGCCAGTCAGAAGTTAAATTTGATCCATTCCACTGACCTAATTAAGGAACATTACTCCCAAAGCCCATCTTGCCAATCATAGCCTCTGCCTTTCATGCATTGGGATTAAAGGTGTATGCCACCACATCTGGCTCTACTTAGATTCTTACACATAGTTCGGTTTTGCTTAAAGAGCTTTTAACCAAACATTTGAATTGTATCAGATGCTTTCAACTACATTAATAACAAATATTGATGTGGTATACCTACCAGAAATATTAAAGACATCTTTTAGGGAACTCATTCGCTTCTTTACATACAGAGAACATTAAAGTTTAGGGGCAGAGGTCTGGTGGTCACTCTTCTATGGCACTCCTAACTCCCAAGTTCAAAAGGAAAGAACCAGAGAGTCACATGGTATCTCTGAAGGGTTAAAATAACAACAAACCTGTTGTACTTTCACAATTGAATTATCATCCATATTTCACATGAGAAGGCAATCTCAATAAAGCAGAGCAGGCATCTCATCCACTGAACCCACTTACTGGCCATGCAAAGGGATACAAAATGTTAAGTTTCTATTGTTCATGGGCTTTCGTCACACAAGGAAAGGGAAAGGGAAGTGAATGAAATCAGAGCTTGGGAGGTAGCAAAACAGAAATGAAAACCAGGCTTTCTGTAACTTTTGATCTCTGTTAAACAGCAGGATGCACAATTACATGGGGAAGCAAGTCTTCGAAAAACGTGAGGGTGACACGTATGTGCTGAGCACTGAGTAATTTCCCGTGGAACAAGAAGAGTGAAAGTTTATTTTACTATGAACTAATGTACTCCACTCGGCTGGCTGGACAGAAAAGCAATAGAAAAACTACACAACCAAGACCTGCTCTGGGAATAAGACACTAGGGGGATTTTCCAAGTAGAAATAGTAGTTTGAGTCTAGTATGTGTTCAGAATCACCATCTTCAAGAGGAACCTATGTAGTGAGGTCTGAGATGATAGCAAATTGAATTTTCTATCAGTGTTTTCAATCTCCCAGTAACATGCAAAAGCCAAAGTTAAGATAGTAAGTGTTTAGTGAACAAAACTTTCTGAATGCACAAAAGTCAAGAGAGATATTAATTCTACATTTTGGAACTGGGAACTGCTCAAAGAAGATTGTACCTCTTTAATATAAACTTTCTGGGCTAGGCCTTTTTAAAGTCGAAATTCCTATCCATTGATGACTGACTTTTTTAACTGAAAGCCTTTGCTTTCTCTAAGAAACTCAACTTAACATGGCTATGCCTAGAAAGAACACATTAACTAGCCAAGCTTTTCTATCGGTTATGAAGTTTACCCTCTAGTACGACTGCTAGGTGAGAGAAAGCTTACAAAATGATGGTTTCCAGGCAAACTTTTCTAAAGAGAGAGGCAGACAAATCCAAAGCTCCAAATCAGAAACATTCTACCAGAAATGTTTGCAACCACAAGTCTATTTGTTTGAGAAATGACATCGAAAAACGAGGGTTCCTTCCTAAATTGCTTGTGCAATACAAGGCATTGGGCTTTGTCTGGGTAATGATTTCATTATCATAAATTTATGCCACTATTTCTGTTGAAAGCCACAAAATTGTATTTAAAAATGCCATTTTGACACTCCATCCTTGCCCAGGTAAGTTTCTAGCTCAGAGCACAGGCAACATAAGTGGAAGTCTGATGCATGCAGAAATATTTGGAATTCTCTCAAAATCGCAAACAAGAAGGCTTTCTTTTCATGCCTTACAGAAAGAAAAGTAACTGGAGTCACGGAATTCCAAATTACAATGCATGGATTAATAAATAAGAATCCTAATTTTAACAAAAGAATAATAATTTTAAAAAGACATGGGACAAAGTCTAAATATGAGGCTACCTCATATGTCACTTTTTTCCTGGAGTTTCAGGAATCTTTATAGTTCCTATACAGAGGACCTCCAAGCTAAGACTGGAAATTTTGTATAGCCCAAGCTGTGTTTATACTCTGCATGGACAGCCATCTCTTTATTGAAGCTTCCTGTAGCTATTTTGCTAGACCTTAGAGATCTGGGGCAATGAGAAAAATTGTCTCCCTGTGCTAGGGATAAGAGATATAAAAAGATGTTTAGTGAGAAGAAAAGAGTTTATTAATTAAAAAAGACACACTCAATAACATTTGCTGACTTTCCTACCATGGTATTCCTACAGTATAGATAAATAAAACTTAGAATGAATAATTTTAGTTGCTTCCTTTAAAGTGAAGTTTGGTTTTCTTTCTTTACAAATATTTTATTTATTAATTTTATTTATGTATATAAAAGTATTGCCGGAATGTGTTTTTTTTAGAAATCATGTTCCTTAACTTTTATTTTATTTTATTTTTTTATTTATTTTTATGTGTATGAATGTGCTGTCTGCATGTAGGTCTGTGCACCCGTGTCGTGCAATGCCATGGAGGTCAGAAGAGAGCATCGGATTCCCCTAGAACTGGAGTTAAAGATGGTTCTCAGCTGCCATGTGGGTGCTGGGGATCAAACCCGGGTCCTCTGCAAGAGCAGTCGGCGCTCTTAACCATTAGGCCATCTCTCCAGCCACAGGTGGAATGTTTTTAAGTGCACCTGGGTTGTGCATTTGGAGTCATATAGAAGGTCTTGGATTTCCTTGGAACTGGAGTTACAGATGGGTGTTGGGATTCCAGCCCAGGTCCTCTGCAAGAGCAGCCAGTGTTCTTAACCAGTGACATCTCTCCAGCAGTACTAGGAACTAACCATACCCTGTCCACAGAGGGAAATGATCAAAACTTTTGTTCTGTTCACATCTATTGTCTGATTTAAAAATGAATGGAACACCATAAATGCAAAGCTAAAGACAGCATTTGGGGTGAAGCCATTCAGTGTCACCTGATTATATGTTATAACCAACAGAGTTGATTTGCATCCTATGAAGAAATAGGAAATTAAATTAAAGAGTGAATTCCTTTCTTTTCCATTAATACAAGTCTATGTTGGAATGAGAGTATTTCCAGGACTTCCACTACCAACTGTGTGACATTGGGCTTAGGTTCCAAGACCTCTGGGCTTCCTACAAGAGCATAACACACTGATGTTATCATTCTCAGCCTATGCTAATATGTAGAGATTCAGAGAAGAGAGGAGTTGTGGAGGGAGAAGAGAAGCAGATTCTAAAAAATATCCTGTAAAGCCTTACGAGAAAAATGATTATGTAAATTCCATCGCTATCACCATTAGTTTAACTGCTATCATTTGTGATTTACCCAGTTTGAAGGTTTTCTGAAATCTTTTTGAAAAACTGAACATATTCCCAAATTCCTGAGACTCACCGGAATAAAACAAATTGGTTAGCAAATTTCCTACTTAAAAATATTGAAGGGAAAATTGCACAAAAAGATGGTTTTCGTTTGTTTTCCTCTTCAGTTGTGTTGCAAATAGTTCTCCCAATGAAACCTTGGAGTTTCCTCCAGTCTGTTCCCTATTACCTCTGTGGGAAAGTTGTGAGAAATCAATCTGTTTTCCACATAACCATATTACATCCCATTATTTGAGGAATGCCAAATGAAAACCCCAATGACCACCAATATCAATCTTTTGCCTCTTGTTTCCAACTTTTATTTCAGCAGGAGTTATGAAAAAAAGAGAAAATATAGGCCGAATATCATTCTTCCTCAGGCAATTGCAGATCTTAATTATAATTTATATAAAACAGGAGGGTGTATTCTCTTTATAGTTGGTCATAGCCTTGACCTGGGGAGTCATGTGGTCTTCTGATGACTGACGGATTTGAGAAGTCACTAAAGAATGGAGTCTAAGGCGGGAGCCCAATGTTGTCCTCCCGCTGACAGAACAAATGCATTAACTGCCAGGCCAAGAAAGGAATTTAGGGAAGAAAATGAAATGGATTCCATGGAGATGTCATGTGCTGTTATTAGTAACTTTTCGTGGACTCCCATTCAAAAGTTATTGCTTGGGATTTAGCACATCTGGTCTACCTCAAGAAAACTTAAAGTGCAACAACAGAGCTTTGGGGTAAGATTTTCTATGAGCTTATTAAAAAAATGAAAATTTTCTTTTCTTTCTTTTTTCTTTTGTTCTTCTTTCTTTATTTTCTTCCCTATCCCCTTCCCTTTCCCCTTCCCCTCCTCCTTCCCTTCCTTCCTGCCTTCCTTCCATCTTTCCTCCCTTGAATGCCAAGCAAGCAGTCTACCACTGAGCAATGCCCTCTGACCTAATTTTACTTATTTTATATCACAATATAGTCAATATGTGTTAGTCATATTTTTAGATGCCTTTCATGCTTTTTAAAAATATTTTATTTACTATTTTTATTTTATGTGTATGAGTGTATTGCCTGCATGTATGTAAGTACACCTGTGTCATGCAATATTCACAGAGGTCAGAAGAAGGGGTCAGACCCACTGGAGTTAGAGTAACAGATGGTTTTTAGCCATCATGTGTGTGCTGGGAATAAACTTTAGTCATCTGCAATAGCAGTCAGTGCTCCTAACCGCTGGTCCATGTCTCTAGCCCAACCTTTCACATTAAGGAAAATAAAAATGTTCAAAATAAAATGTTGTTTTGGAAAGAACAAGTTAATATTCTCATTGTTTCGTTTTGTGTTCTTGGTTTCTCTCATCTCATTTCCCCAGGAAATCAATAAAAAATTCAAGGGTCTTAATTATCATTTTACAGAAGAACTGGAAAGCATTGGGTGATAGTCTTTCAGTACAATCTGGATTAATTTTTTAAAAATTTAGACTGCTATCTTTTTATTTCTATTGTTTGACAGATTCATATATGTATGAGATAAATTTCCATCCTTTTCACTCCACACTGTCCTGCTTTCATCCTCCTCCCCCTCCCACCACATCTGTTGTTCCCAATAAATCCCTTCCCCCTTAATTTCTGCCACTGTTGTCAGCCATGAGGAGCAAAGATCCAAACATTCGGAGTCCCTTGGTTTCAAGAGCCTGCCAGTCAGCATTGTTTCCTGATCTTTCCTATTATATTAAAATCAATAACTTTGATGTTCTTGTTAGATGAAATGATCATTTTTTCCCATCATTGAAAAGGTCAGCATAAACTTTGAACGATGACAAACCACACTGCACTGAAGCAGATATTTGGACCAATGAGTCGGGATGCCCAACAATTCTTTCTTAATTATTTTTATGTGTATGAATGCTTTCATGCATGTATATCAATGTAGCTGTGACTGCAATGTCTGAAGAGCCCAGAAGAGGGTGTTGGACCCCCTGGAACTAGAGTTAAGGAGAGTCATAAATATTGCTATATCTGTGCTGAGGATGGAACCTGGGTCCTCTGCAAGAACAATCTGCGTTTTGTTTTGTTTTTATCTTTTTGAGACAGGGTCTCCCTGTAGCTCTGTCTGTCCTGGAACTCACTCTGTAGACCAGGGTGGCCTTGAACTCACAGAGATCCGCCGGCCTCTGTCTCCCAAGTGCTGGGACTAAAGGCATGCATCACACATATATACAAGAGCATACACATCCACACAAACACGTGTCCCTCACATACACACATGCTAGAACACACATACACAAGATTTATAGTTGCTTTCACTGAATTTTAATTGAGTAGTAGAGAGTATTTTAAGAAGAATTCTTTGATTTTTTTAACAATTTTTTAAATTTTTTTTTAATTTATTTTTTATGTGTATGAATGTACTGTCTGCATGTAGGTTTGTACACCCGTGTCGTGCAATGCCGCGGAGGTCAGAAGAGGGTGTCGGATTCCCCTGGAACTGGAGTTAAAGACAGTTCTCAGCCACATGTGGGTGCTGGAGATCAAACCCAGGTCCTCTGCAAGAGCAGTCGGTGCTCTTAGCCACTAGGCCATCTCTCCAGCCCTTTTTTAAAAATTTATTTTATTTTATTTTTAATTTTATTTATTTTTGTATGTGTATGAATGTACTGTCTGCATCTAAGTTTGTGCACCCATGTCGTGCAATGCCTTGGAGGTCAGAAGAGGGTTTCGGATTCCCCTGGAACTGGAGTTCTCCTGGAATTGGAGTTACGATTTCTTTTTTATTGACACTCTGAATTCCAGTGTCAGAGTGCAAATAGCTTAAAAATCACCCAGAAGAGAATTTAAAATCTACTATTAATAATTAACTTTTTATACTCTTTAATGATTCTTTCCACAAGAAAATCACTAGAAACCAAAAACCTCAACTATATGACTAATGTTCCTTAAAGTTCATGTAAAATAAATGTTATTATTCTATTTATATTAGGTAAAAAATATACACTGGAAAGAAATCTTTGAGGACATCACATTTTGTTTTTATAAAAGACCATTTATTTGGATAATTTGTCTTTCTAGACTCACACTATTAAAGGTGGGCTGAAGAAGCCATCAGTTACATGGACATCAATAAAATCAAAGATGAAAAAAGCTTGGGTTTGCTCTGTCCCTCCAAGCCTTTCCCATCCCCAAATCTGAAGAACAGTGGCCTTTCCAGCTGTGGTAGGGACAGTGGTTTCAGTGGTTGATGAGTGGAATCTGAGACTTGTCATGAATGTCCATCACCATGCAGCTGTGGGAGGGACCACCCCACTCCCATGAAGCACACGGGCTTTCTAAATAATCTTTCCACGAGCCATAGACCCTAACACAAAGGCATCTTTTCTTCACCTCGTCTAAGGGAGTCACTGTTCTTGGGTTAGGGTGTTGGACCAGATTAACTAGCACGATCTCTGAGTGCCAAACTATGTAGAAGCATAATGAATGGGCAGAAAAGTTTGATTCTCCATTTCTATAAACACCATTCCTGTTTGGCATCCATTCTACAAATTAAGCTAAGCTCTGTGTTGACACACACCCATGAGATATATGCACAGAAGGATGGACACTTAGCTCTGGAGCTATGTTCCTTTGGCCCCCAGTTCTTTAGAACATTATGATTTCAAGCATTTCACATATTCACTATCTTATTTTTTCCTGTTCAACGTCCTTCCTTCCCTCTTTCCTTCTTAGCCTCTCTTTCCATTCCTCTTCCCTTTCTAGATCATATAAAGCTATAAAAATAAAACAAAGGAGAAACACATTTGACTCTGTTTTCAAATAGGAAGGAGACTAGCCTTAAGACAGGGAGACTCCCTTACAGCCAAGATGACTGACAAATTCTTGTGGCTTTCTCCAAAAGTCAAACCAAGATCTAACCAGGAGCCAGGGTTAGTTCTGGCAACTTTGCACTGCCTGGAAATAAGTGCAATCATATCCTAATAGCTATTTGGATAATTGTTCATGGGAGTGATCTGCCAACTAATGTTGGAAACAAGTCCTATTATAAATATAGCATGCACTCTAATCTGGAATATATTAAAATGTGATTTCTATAGTCATCTATTTCTAAACTGAAATCACAAAGCTATTTATCACATTTGCTTTTAAGGAGGACAAACTTTAATATGCAATGGTCATAGGCCACTACATGTATAGCTACAAGTTTACTATTTTAAGTTAAAACAAGCTTACCTGAATTTAATATAATTTGGTCAGGGTTAGCTTCTGAATCAATACTGGCCTAAAGAAAGACTTTGTTTTTCTAAGAAGCAACTATATTCTTAGAGCTTGCATATTTAAATTACTGGTGATTCACTCTGATTCATCATATTAGAGATAAACTGAAAGTCTGAATACATGTAGGTATTTCTGGAGGTTGATTAAGTTGGAATAAGTGAGATTACTTACCAGAAATCTGGAACTAAGAAAAGAAATTCCCAAACATGTCCTCACTTTGAGGCAAAGGGCTGAGAGCTTAACTGTAGCAATGGGAGTCTCGGATGGCTTTCATAAAGTGAGCGTGGAAATGGCTTTGCCAAATGTTCATAAAGAGGTTCAGTGGCAGCACCAGGATTGTGCAGGGCTTTACGCACGAGGTGGGCTTGTTCTGAATTGCCATGTGCTGTGTATACCTGGGAGATTGTGGTGAGTTACATTGGCTTCCAGGGCCTCAGTGCTCTTCACGTTGTGGTGAGAATAAGAAAAAGGGTTCATGGGCTGGAGAGATAGCCTAGCGGTTAAAAGCACCGACTGCTCTTGCAGAGGACCCGGGTTCGATCCCCAGCACCCATATGGTGGCTGAAAACCGTCTGTAACTCCAATTCCAGGAGAACTCCAGTTCCAGAGGAATCTGAGACCCTCTTCTGACCTCCGCGGCATTGCACGACACGGGTGCACAAACCTACATGCGGACAGTACATTCATACACATAAAATAAATAAATAAATAAAAATAAATAAATAAATAAATAAAGAGAAAGAAAGAAAGAAAGAAAGAAAGAAAGAAAGAAAGAAAGAAAGAAAGAAAGAAAAAGGGTTCATATGCTATAAAAATTATACAGGTAAAGTGACAATGACCAAGCAGGCCAACTGGTCGACAAGAGTTTCTTTATAGAAGGGCACCATGGAGTGTTATATTGTCTGAATTCACCCTCACTAGTGGTGTACACTGCCTAGAGTGTCTAACTTCCATGCAGCTCAAAGTTTTCATCTGGTATATAGACATGAAAATATTATGTATCACAAAAGGCTCCTGTCAGGATTGATAAGTTAATTCTATAAAGATTTAAATGTAGGTATTACAGTAATAAAAACACCAGGAAGCTATTGCTATTACTGTTATTAGTTCATCTGGGCAGAGCAACCTAGTTCACAGAGGTTAGACCCATTCTCGGTTCAGCCCATTGATTTCTCCTTTTTATTTGCTTCCATTTATCATTTTCCATTTATTTATCTCTTTAGATACAAAAAGCGCATGCTTACTTCAGACTATAATTTTCCTCTGTACTCTATAGGAGACTTAAAAAATAAAAATAAGTTCTTATTCAGGAAGGTTATTGCTGATGGAGATGATTTCTCCTCCCAGAAAATATTTAAACTCATTTCTTTCTTTTAAAAAACATTTATTTGTGGTGTGTGTGTGTGTGTGTGTGTGTGTGTGTGTGTGTGTGTGCATATGTATGTGTCTGTGCCAGTTCCTGGAGAGGCCAGAAGTGGACATTTGATGCCCTGGAGCTAGAAGTATAGGCCATGAGCTGCCTGTTGTTCAAACTGAACTTGGTTCCACTGAAAGAACAGCAATCAAGTGCTCCTAAATCACTCTATGATGCACACAAACTTATTCAGGTCCACAGATATACACATAAACAATAAATTAACAAATCTTAAAAAAAATAAAAGGATAGCATCCGAGGAACATCTGAGCTTATAGTCTGGCCTCCACATGCCAGTACACACATGTGTACCCAAACATGTGAACACACTTGCACAAAAACATACATTAAAAGGAGAAATGAGTTATTTTATCTGTTTATTGGAGTCACCAGGGCAACTATATTCTGATTATTGTCATTTGTGAGAATGAATAGAAAACGATAAACATCTTATTAAATGATGAGGCCAATTACAACTTGGATAAAATGACATTGAATAAAAATAGACTCCACTGTAGCTCCAAGGCACATGATTTCAATTTTCTCCACAAACCTTAGCTGCCAGATACTTTTGTGATTTTGTTTACCAAATGATATTTCCCTTGAACTCATATGGACAGGATGCCTGGTAGATGTATTGACAGCAGCCTTCCACCTCATCAGCAGCAAAGATTGTATGAATCATACCGAAAGCAAAGGGAAAGAATGAGGTGCATCCTGGGAAATTCCCCAGTTGATAGTTCTTGGTGTTGGGCATCCTTACCATTGACAGTGTTAAGTTTCGCAATCCTTCCCAAGATGCTGCAGGAATAGAAAATAGAGGAATGTCTGTTGTGTGTACTTGGCCCTCTGAGAACCTTCCTTGCTATCCTTCTTCTTCATGAGGCTACAACCTGGGAGCTTTCACCTTCTAGAGCTTGCTTCATGTCCTTCTCAGAGATTAACTCAGATTGGCCCACATGAGACACCCAGGTGCCAAATTGGATGCCAAGCCAGGAGGCTGTGTCTAGGCCATGTCTGCTCTTTTCCCTGTTTGGAGACAAAAGGCTGTTACAAATCCCGTGAGTGATTCAGGATATTCCAACCAGAACATAAACCGTAGACATTCAGACTCATGTGGGAGGAAAAAAGTTAAAATTCCATTTTTATACTTTCAAGTTGACCACAGTAGGAAGAAAGACACATCACATAACGTCTTATGAGTCGATCCTATAACATTTAGAAAATGTACAGAAATGCAGCTACCCACTGTGGCATGTGTTCTCACAGGCATACAGAGGACCATGCTCTTCTCCAGAAGCTGGGCCCATACTCTGTTCCATCACACGGAGAGGAAGAAGCAGCTGCGTGGTTTTACATGGAATACAAAACTGAGCTTGGCTTTCTACCTGGACTACCCCTAGATCATAGATTCAATAAATTTGAAAGGACTCAATAAATTAATAAGGGTGACAAGAGAAACCCAAATAACACGTGTGTATAAGAGAAACCCAAACAACATACGTGTATAAGTTAAGACAGGGAAGCACAAACCCAACCCTTCTTCAACTCTTAACTCAATTGAGCAAATGTGTTTCCCAAACTCCACATATGAGATACTAAACAAGGATGGTGATACATAAAACAGTGAATGAGATTGCAACACCCCCACAGAAAAACATCAGGCTGAGTGGATAGGAGTAATTATCAAACTGCATCTTCCTCACAGCTTTGGGTACCTTCACACTGGCATTTTATAGCAGCCTCAAGAAACCACTTGTTCACACATGTTCTGGGAGCTGCATCAATTGACCCCAGTTTTTCTGTAAGATTCTTTCTCTTTGTACTCCAAGAGGTCTGAGCAATGTTTGCAGTCACCGTAACTTACATTTTAGTAAAGAAACTGAATAGACAATGAAGTACCGCTTAACAAATGTAAGATGAGAACCCAACACAGTGGTCCCTCTTCTATGGCTCAGACTCTTATTCCTATACTGCACAGGCCCACCTGCCCAAGGGCGGCTCTGCCCACAGTGGGCCAGTCCAATAAAGAAAATCCCTCAAATGAGGTTCCCTCTTTCCAAGAACCTCTCTTTTGTGTCACATTGACAAGATTTTTTTAAATTTTTTTCTTATTAATTTTATTTATTTCTGTATGTGTATGAATGTACTGTCTGCATGCAAGTTTGTGCACCCATGTCGTGCAATGCCGCGGAGGTCAGAAGAGGGTGTCGGATTCCCCTGGAACTGAAGTTCTCCTGGAATTGGAGTTTCAGATGGTTCTCGGCCGCCATGTGGGTGCTGGGGATCGGATCGAACCTGGGTCCTCTGCAAGAGCGGTTGGCACTCTTAACCACTAGGCCATCTCTCCAGCCCCACATTGACAAGATTAACCAGCACAAATGAATTCTCTACACGCAAGCCCTATCTCGGTCTCTAATACCATATGTAATAGTTAATACTGATTGTCAGCTTTCTGCCATTTAGAAATCATCATGGAAACAATGCTTCTGACCATATCTGTGGGAGATCATCCGGATGAGGTGATAGGAGTTGGAAGACCCACCCTAAATGTGGGCAGGACTAATCCATGAGCTGGAGTACTAGACTCCATCACAAATAGAAATTTGCCGGGCGTGGTGGCGCACGCCTTTAATCCTAGCACTTGGGAGGCAGAGGCAGGCGGATCTTTGTGAGTTCAAGGCCAGCCTGGTCTACAATGTGAGTTCCAGGACAGCTGGGGCTACAGGGAGACCCTGTCTCGAAAAGACACACACACAAAAAAAAAAAAAAAAAATAGAAATTTAGCAGAGTACAAGCATTCATCTCTCTCCGCTTCCTGACTGTAGAGGCAAAGTGATCAGTCACCTCAGTCTCCTAAGACTGTGACTTCTCCACACAGGACAGACTCCATCCATTGCAACTGAGAGCTAAAATAAACCCTTTCTTTCCTGACTTGCTTTTTCTTTTTGTCTTTTCAAGACAGGTTCTTCCTGTAGCCCCAGCTGTCCTGGAACTCGCTCTGTAGACCAGGCTGACCTTGAACTCACAAAGATCTGCCTGCCTCTGCCTCCCCAGTGCTAGGATTAAAGGCATGTGCCACCAAGCCTGGCCTGACTGACTTGCTTTTATAAGGTATTTTGTCACAACGAATAGCACAGGTAACTAGTAACGAGGACCAACTTATGAAATGAGGGATGTATAAATATAAGCCAAAAGCTGTAAGCTAAAAAGAAGGGAGGATGCTCCTTTTAAGCCTCTTTGAAAAGTTCCCGTTCAACTGTTCTAAAAAATCTCTCACATCATCCTTAAAATCCCACAGCCTGTACACTTTCCAGTTCTAATGCTGAATAGTAAGCCTGGTTTACTATAAAATATAAGTGACTGTCACTTTTCAATATTTCTGGAAGTTCTGTTTTCAAAACTTTAGAATATTTGATGAGATACTTGGGTCTTAAAGAAAATCTTTCTCCCTAACTGAGAAATTTACATATGTCTTTTTTTAATAGTGTCAGAGCCACCAAATTATTCCTGAAAGAACAAAAAGAAGAGTGAGAAAAGCTGAGGGGAGGAAGGTGGAGGAGAGAGGAGGGAACAGAAGAAGAGAGAGAGAGAGAGAGAAAGAGAGAGAGAGAGAGAGAGAGAGAGAGAGAGAGAGGAGGAGAGGGAAAGGGAAGGGAGAAGAATAGAAAAAGATACCTTGCTTTTGCTTCATACATTCTGATATTTTTGGATAAAATATGAGCTTCCCTGCTAGACAGAAAACTTATAGATTATATTCAATGGTACAATCATCTAAATATTAGCTCTTTTCATAATTTATCATTTTTTGTGTATATGAAGGCACTGCCTGCAGGTATATAGGTACACCCATGTCCTTCAGTGCCCACAGAGGTCAGAAGAGGGCATTGGATCCCCTGGAACAGGAGTTACAGATAGTTGTTAGTCACCATGTGGGTGCTGGGAATCAAACCTAGGTCCTCTGCAAGAGCAGTCGATGCTCTTAACCACTGAGCCATCTCTACAGCTCCTAAATATTAGTTCTTGATTATGACACTTTTGAGTATTTTGAGAATATCTATTTGGAAAACAGACACAAGTACATGTCTATCTTTAAAAAAATATTACATTTATTCATTTGTTAGTTATGTGGGAGATACACATGTCCTGGAATACACGTGAAATGCAGAGGAAGCTTAAAAGGGGTCTCTATTTCTACTATCCTGGGGAGTGAACTCAGGTCATCAGGCTTAGTGGCAAACACCTTTACCTGTTGAGTCATCTTGTAAATCCCACCTACACATTTTTAGGGAGAAGACATAGTCTAATTCCTACTCCCCTTCCCTGTGTTGGCACTGTCTGTTTATCAGCTCTGAACAAATACTTAGCAGTTTGTCTACATATTGACAATGATAAGGGTTGAGCTAAATGTTCAGAATCTGTGGGGTGGGCCAGTGTAAAAGACCCCAGTACAACTTACCCCACCTCATAAGCAATTTCACTGTTCTGCAATCTCAGTTCTAGAGATTCTACACTGAATCCCAATTACTTTTTACAACTACCACTGTGTGTGATAATATCTTCTTTTTTAAAATAATTTTTTATTAATTTTATTTATTTCTGTATGTGTATGAATGTACTGTCTGCATGCAAGTTTGTGCACCTGTGTCGTGCAATGCTGCGGTGGTCAGAAGAGGGTGTTGGATTCCCCTGGAACTGGAGTTCTCCTGGAATTGGAGTTTCAGATGGTTCTTGGCCGCCATGTGGGTGCTGGGGATGGAACCCGGGTCCTCTGTAAGAGCGGTCGGCACTCTTAACCGCTAGGCCAACTCTCCAGCCCCGATAATATCTTCTTATTCAAGCCAAATGCACAAATGACACATAACACGTTTGCTATTCTACCTTGAAACATATTGAATATCCAAAGCAAAAGCACCTAAGAACACAATAAATAATTGTTGGATTAACTCTTTAGTCATTTCCTTGGGGTGGAAAATAAAAACATTGCTAATCAGAGGATGAGATCTCAAAGCTTTTTTGAGCAGAAGGCAGTTTGTGCTGTTCATGGTACAAATTGAATGGTAAGATCCTGGAATCCTGGAATACGGTTGTGCTGTCTTCCTTTGTCGTTGTGAAAAATGCCCAAACTTAAAAAAGTCACGTAGAATAAATGTCACTGTCTATGCATGGTCCTTATTTGAATTTAATTTAAAAATGAGGAGTCGGAGAGATGGGTCAGAAGCTGGGAGCACTGCTTGCACTTGAAGAAGACTTGGGTTCAAATCCCAGCACCCACATGGCAGCTAACAATTGTCCTGAACTCCAGTTCCAGGGGATCCAACACCCTCTTCTGGCCATGCAATTACACACGTGTAAGCAATAATTCAGTCATATATATCCAAAATAAGATAAAAATAAAAATAAAGAAAAGCTGACTCAGGCCCATTTTCAGAACACTGAACACCTCCTGATAGCTGTAGATTTCCATCTCAGACTATGCGTCCTTAGTAGGTCTCTCTATATCAGAGTGAGTGGGATTCCTAGCCACTGTGGTTTTGGACTTCTGTTGCGTCCCTTGTCTACTCTGTGATCTACTGTGATGTGCTGAATTTCCAACCGGTGCGCTGAAGGAACAAGCAGTTGGAGCAATGAGAAGTGGAGAAAATAACATCTTGAAATAATACAGCTGAGGGTAAGAATTATCTACACAAGACAGAAATGGCAGTGGGCTAGGGTCCCTGACTCAGTGAATACCTGTGTCTGTGCACATTTTCATTAAGATGCACCCTCTCTCTTTAAAACTGTGCTCTGGGTTTATCCAGATGTGAGATGGTAGCCATATTTCAACTCTTCACCTTCACACCTCCCACCGGTGTTAACCTCTTTTCCCCAAGATTTATGTCTTTTTATATTGTTCTGTCTGGAGCCATGCCAGACCCCAGGATCAGACTTCCCAATCTCACCAAACCCCTGGGTGAAAGGGGCAGAAATCAGACTTGGTAGAAAGGTCTGGTCTCATGATGTGAGAAAGGAAATGGCTTACCTGTTTCCATAGAAACGTGTATGTGTCCCAGTTGTTGCTGAATAAATGGAAGTTGTTCTTTACAGACCTCAATTCCAAGAAAACCTAGTGATTTCTCAGGGCAAACCAATCAAAGAGTTCTCCTTAAAACCTTCTTGCTTGCTTCTCTATTTCATTTTCTAATCATATAACACATTGGCAATGCTCTCTGGTTGTCATGTGCAGAATACCAGGAGGCCTTGTATTCTATAAAAGATGAAATGACTCATCAAAACTGCTTTAAACATTTCCAGGTGACTGCCCAGTGGTTGAGTCTGTGGTGTCATTTCGTTGAAGATGGAGGTTCCTATAAGGGATTTTGCTTAACAACTATGTTTTGATCTGCACCCAAGGTTTGTTTAAATCAAACCAATACTTAGTCCTCATTATTTGGTTTTGAAGACACCTTACAATGAAGTCATGTTGAGTGGGGACATGCTGTATTGTCACCTGTGGATCAGGCTGGGAATGTGGCTGAGTGGGCCCGCTACTTGCTGCACAAGCATGAGGATGCCCATTCTGATCTTCAGGCCCTTATCAATAGCTAGGCATTGTGGCATGTATCTAAAATACCAGTTCTTGTAGCAGAGGCAGGAGGATCCCAGGGGCTTGCTGACTGGCCAAACTAATCCAATTACTGAGCTCCAGGTTTAGTAAAAGGCTCTGTTTCGAAATAGAGAGTGATGGGGGAAGATCCTTTTAGTTAACACTTATGCTCTTTCCCTTCTAATCTTTTTTACTCTGAATTTCTTTGTCTTTGTTGTTAGTTTTATTTATTTTAAAATTTTACTTACTGTTTTTATTTTATATGTATGAGGAGTACATTGTCTGCAGGTAGGTAGGTGCGTTTATGTGGTAAGTGCCCACAGAAGAAAGAAGAGGACATTGAATCCCATTGAACTGGAGTTAAGGATGGTTGTTAGCTGCCATGTGGGTGCTAGGAATTGAACCTGGGTCCTCTGCCAGAGCAGCCAGTGCTCTTAACCACTGAGCCATCTCACCAGCCTTGGGAAAGATACTTGAAATGGACCCCTAACCTCCACAAATATACAATCTCTCTCTCTTTTTTTTTAATTTCTCTTCTTTTTAAAAAATTTTTATTTATTTTTATGTGTATGAATGTACTGTCTGCATGCAGCTTTGTGCACCCATGTTGTGCAATGCCATGGAGGTCAGAAGAGGGTGTCAGATCCCCCCTGGAACTGGAGCTAAAGACAGTTCTCAGCTGCCATCTGGGTCCTGGGAATCGAACCCAGGTCCTCTGCAAGAGCAGTCGGCACTCTTAACTGCTAGGCCATCTCTCCAGCCCCACGATCTCTCTTATACACATGTGTACACCTGCATATATCATATACACACAGAAATAAGTAATGAGTGAATAAAGTGAACATTTTTAAATGTTAAATTTAAAATGTAATTTTTTATTTATATTGAATTTTTATTGAATTTTTGTGGTTTTCATAAAAAGAAACTATGATGTCAGTGCTTACTGTAGACATAGTACATTATTTTAGTAGGGTCTCCTTTAGATACCACGAAAATAGTACTACATTAAGCAGAAGGGTGCTGAAGACCAGACTGCAGGTTTTGGCTGGCCTCAGTCTCTTTTTAATTATGTGACATTCCTCAAGTGACTTCACAACCCAATCTCATGTTTCTCATATGTAAAATGATGATACTGGTAATCATTAAATCTGACACAGTGGAATCTTCATTGCTACTTCTGGTCTATGTGTTTAGTAAAGGTATGCCTTAAGAAAGTCCTCCAGGGCTGGAGAGATGGCGCGGACTTACCTTGCAGAGGACTCAGGTTCTTGATCCCTAGCACCCACGTGACGGCTGAGAACAGTCTTTGGCTCCAGTTCCAGGGGAATCCGACACCCTCTTCTGACCTCCGCGGCATTGCACGACACGAGTGCACAAACCTACATGCAGACAGTACATTCGTACACATAAAAAAAAAAATAAAATTAAAAAAAAAGAGGATCGAAATAAATTAAATTAAAAAACAAAAAAAAAAAAAAGAAAGTCCTACAAATAGGAACGTTCCATCCTGCGGAGAGACCGTGAAGGCTACTGAGACTCAGGAAGTTAACAAACCTCACAAGTCCTCCAAAGCTGAAACTGAAAATATTCCCAAGATCCCTTTCCAAGGTTATTATGCAAGTGGTATTCATTGCTTGTAAGTGGTACTGAGAGCTAGCTCCTGGAACGCAGATTTGTGAGATGTCGCCCAAGCTGGGGTGGGATTTTCAGTGATGCAGCTAGCTGTCTTTGAATCACTCTGAATATTGTAACTAAGTTGGTCTTTCATGAAATTGTTATTCGTCTGTCATTAGTTCCTATCTGGGGTGAGAAGACCTATCTTTGTTTCTGCTGACCCCACCCCCCACAGGAAGAGTTAACACAACAAGATTCTGTAACATATCCTAGAATTGATAACTGCCATGTCAGAATTGACAGGTAACAAGCATCCTCAGTGTGTCAGGGGCATCCAAAGCTATGGATGAACTGAATTTTAAACTTTTCAGTTTTTCATTATTTTAACTTTAATGTATAGTACATCATTCAGCTGTTGGAAAACTTTAAATGTGTTTAGAACACCTTGAGCATGCAAATACATTTTCTTTTTTTTAATTTTTTATTTTTTATGTGTATGAGTGTACTGTCTGCATGTAGGTTCGTGCACCTGTGTTGTGCAATGCTGTGGAGGTCAGAAGATGGTTCCAGATTCCCCTGGAACTGGAGTTAAAGACGGTTCTCAGCCACCATGTGGGTACTGGGGATCAAACCCGGGTCCTCTGCAAGAGCAGTCGGTGCTCTTAACCACTAGGCCATCTCTCCAGCCCTGCAAATACATTTTCAACAATAAATTTTATTGATTGAAAATATCAAATATTTCTAAACAGATCTGAACTGAGTTGTGCTGTGACTGTAAAATGCATATCATATTTTAAAGACAGCACAAATGTATAAAACAGATCAATAATTCCTGTATCAATTATAATATCTAGGGCCAAATACAAGATAATATTGAAATCATTTCATTTGTTTTCTCTTACTCCTAGAAAATTTAAAATTCTGGGGCTGGAGAGATGGCCTAGCGGTTAAGAGCACCGACCGCTCTTGCAGAGGACCCGGGTTCGATCCCCAGCACCCACATGGCGGCCGAGAATCGTCTGAAACTCCAGTTCCAGGGGAATCCGACACCCTCTCTGACCTCCGCAGCATTGCACGACACGGGTGCACAAACTTGCATGCATAAAGTACATTCATACACATACATAAATAAATAAAATTAATTAAAAAAAAGAAAATTTAAAATTCTGTATGTGGCTTGCATGATGTTGCTACCAGTCAACGCTTACCTAGAAACAGCCAACAGCTGGAGAGATCATGAATTAGTTCCAAAATGTGGTTATGGTTTTTCTAAATAAAATGCAAACTTAGCAACAGTTCCCCAAATTATCTCCTTCTGGGAAATAGGCTCAAATATGTAAAAGGAAGCTTACAAACCAATAATAAAGTTGCATATGTCTATGTGTCCTATGGGCTGAAGAGGTTCCCCATAGTTGATAAGTTAAATATTTAATGCCTAATGCAACAGTGACTTTGAAGAGGTATTTAGGTTACTGAAGGTCCACTTTGTGAGAGGATTGCTGTTATGGAAGGGGTGAGCCAGCTACCGAGAGAAGAGGTTCATTATTCTGGGAGTGGGGCTTGCAGAAAGGATGAGGATTGGTTTACTCCATTCTCTCTCTCTCTCTCTCTCTCTCTCTCTCTCTCTCTCTCTCTCGCACACACACACACACACACACACACACACACACATTTATTGAACTTCTGGGATAGTGTGATGAATATGAGCCGTGCAATCTATCAACAGCTTTCAGCACTGTAGGCTATAGTATAGGTGCATAGTAGATAAATACAATATAGAACATATTGGTAGTTAATTTTACAGTGGTCAACTGTTTTATAACAGTCATATGTTACTATATGATGGATATATGTACAGTCACAGAGATTACCATGTATATTTATGTTATATAATCAAGCATATATTTATTTATAAGGCACTTAGTCTACAAATGGTGCTATTATCACACATCAAGTCTCAGAAGTCTTGATATTAGTACCTGGATTCCTGAAAATACCTATTTTGGAAGTAGGAAATCAGCTCCATATTTCCCATGTATTTTTGCTAAGATCAATTTCCCCTTAGACATTAAAGTATATATTCTAGAGCCTTTCTTATGTGAGCTATTTTCTGACCTTCATGCAGTTTTTATAATCTCTTGAATCTTAGTCATTCAGAGGAAAAGTGATTGAAGTTCTCTCCTGGGTGTGGTGGTGGGTACACATCCTTAGTCCTAGCACTCAGGAGACAGAGGCAGGGGGATCTCTCTAGGATGAGGCCACCCTGATCTGTATAGCAAGTTCTGGACCAGCTGGGGCTACAAATGTTGAGAGTCTCTTTGGTTTATTAAACTTTACACAGTTCCAGTAGAGATCCATTCAATATTTTTCTTGTCATCTCATCTAGCTTGCTAGACCTGATAAAAGGAATGTAAGAAAATGGTAGTCGGAGTCCTACTTGAGTTCTGTTAAATTTACTCAGCATTGGGAATAATGACCACTTGACCAATATCAGCCTAACTTGGGGAAGTTGAAGATCCCCAAACAACATATGGAATCCTTCCCTTGTATGGTGGTTTCTTGAAACTTTCTTTTAAATGGGTGCTCATAAATAAAAAGTCCATGGGCCTAAATGATTTTAGTCTAACACAAACCCTGCCAGACTCAGAACAACACCTCAGCACCTACAGTGCCCCCACACACACACCTGCACAGATGGCCAGTCATGTTTGCTGGCACGGAATGATTTGCCAAGTGATTTTATCATATGGACAGATGCCCACTGACATGAGCTCAAAATCATTTTTTTTTCCTTTTGACTTAGAATATTTCAGAATCTGAGTTTTCTGAACTAAAAGATGCATCCAATATCCAAACTTAACAGTGGCTAGATTTGACTTGAATCTAATTCATAGTATCTTTCTATGTGTGAAGCCAGGGTGGGTAAGCTGGTTTAAGAGTCAGCCCCAGGGCTGGAGAGATGGCCTAGTGGTTAAGAGCGCCAACCGCTCTTACAGAGGACCTGGGTTCGATCCCCAGCACCCACATGGCGGCCGAAAGCCGTCTGAAACTCCAATTCCAGGAGAACTCCAGCTCCAGGGGAATCCGACGCCCTCTTCTGACCTCCGCGGCATTGCACGACACGGATGCACAGACCTGCATGCAGACAGTACATTGATACACATACAGAAATAAATAAAAAAATTAAAAAAAAAAAAAGAGTCAGCCCCAGCTCACACCACCTGTTTTTATAAGACTTGCTAGCGAAGATAGCTTTTGAATTTTAAAGGGTTTCATTTTAATCATTATAGAAGCACCAGTGTAAAAATATAATATATAAATATATATATAGTATATATATATTTATTTGGCCTTTTTTACAGAAACTACCATCAGTCCAACATTAAACTCTAATTTTTTTAATTTTTTCTCAATTTAATCATAAATATAAGATTAAAATTAGTGATATTACCATAATAAATTTTATTCTTCAATTTTGAGGGGACAAAATATAGTTAATTTGAAAAACCTGGTTTCTAGAGTATCTGGAAAAATCTGTAGTATGAAAACGTCTAATTTAAGGAGAAAAAAGTCCATTTGAATACAAACTCTTAAACATCCTGGAAAATAACATATTTTATATAACTTTACTGTACAAGATCTCCGAAATGCTGGTATTTAATCAAGTTTTCTTATTAATTTCTCCGCCTTCTGAACATGCAATGTACACACACGTCTGTTTTTTATTTCAGTACGTAGCATACATGATGAGTTTTATTCTTTCAACATTTCTTTGGCAGTGGAAGCAATAGCTTTAAAATGGGTTCCACAGAGGCACGTGGTCCCTGGCTTCATGATGGAGGTGTGTGACTGCTTCCAATGTAACAATGAAGCAAGACCAATGGAGCCAATAGCAAGCAGCTGAGTGGATCAATAACCCCTGTGTTTTCAGTCCACACTTACTCAAAGTAGTGCATGGAAAAAAAAAAGCTCTCTCTATTTATATCTGGAACTTAATGCACTGAAATTATCACAGCCGACAGGCACTGGTGTAATTCAGAGACAGGGCTTTGGCTTTGAGGGATTTGCAGGCTGTTTTTATTCAAGTTTTTATTTATTTTTTTTAAGTGAAACTTAATGCCCTAATCAGTTCCAATTTACATATTCGCTGCTCCCTCCCCTCCACTCCCCCTTTTATTATTTTTTTCCAGTGTGATCCTTAAAAGACTGGTATTGCCAACATGGAGCAATTATTTGATTAACTAATTATTCATTGCAACATGCCCTCTTCCATTCTAAGCAGATAGACCAGTGGTTACAGTGCAGATAAACTCACAAGCACAGTGCCCAGAGTACTTCTGCAACAAACCTAGCTGCTTTCTTTCCCTGTGTACGTAGAGGTTTATGTGTTGATGTGAGTCCATGTGTGTTTTAACTTGATCCACCCTGCAAAGTTTTGTTCACACTAGCTCACCTTTCCAGTCTTATGGGATTAATATTCTGCTAAATGAAGTGCAGCAAATTTGAATTTTATTTGGGGCTAAATGGAATACCAAATGGTAACGCAATCATGGTGGAAATGTATTCTATCATCAAATCCTCTCGGTCCTTACATAAATAAACAAGTCAGTGAAATGATCTTCCTCGTGTAAGGATACCAAGTTTTACATCAATGCACTGTCTTTGAATGCCATTTAAAACATTCAAAGTAACAAATCTTTATGGCCTTCTTTTCTGTGGTGAGTGTCTTTCCCCTGTCATTTTAAGCTTCATAGTCATCCTAGGGCAGGACCATAAGAAGAAAATGAAAGGGTCTGAAAGCTTAATTGAATATATTTTTAATATTTGATTTATTACTTTTGTTTTTGTGTGTATGAATGTATTGCCTTCATCTCTGTAAGTGCATCCCTGTCATGCAATGCCCACGGAGGTCAGAAGAAGGTGTCCGAACCCCTAGAACTAGAAACGTTAGGGAAGATTGTTAGCTACCATGTTTGTGCCGGGAAGCAAGGTCCTCTGCAAGAGCAGCCCTGTTCTTGAGTCCTGAGCCATCTTTCCAGCCTCTGACTATTAAATGTGTTATTTTTACTGGGCTCTGAACCCTCATCAGTTATCTTGAAGAGTTTCTCTGAACTTCAAACTGACTATAGAACAATGAGAAAATTAAGACTTGTTTAAGGTCTACTCAAACCATAGGCTTGTCATCTTTCATAATCTGCACAGTTGTAATGGCTGAACACAAGACAGTAAGAGACCCTGTCTCAAAATATAAGGCGAAAGTTGATTAAGGAAGACACTTGATGCTGACCTCTGATTTCCACATGCATACATGTGCTTGCATACACACACACACACACACACACACACACACACACACACACATACACACACACACTATCCTCTATAAAATGATCTTCTTTACTAGGGATGTGGATCTATTGAAAATGCCCAGATTAGTTAGTAAGATGCTGCAATGAAAAAGGAGAGATGAAGACATGACCATCTTTACTGAGCCCTGAGAGGCCAGCGACCAAATAGGTATTCCTTCGAAACTTTGTGCAAACTGGCAAGCTATATGTAAAACCAATGGAGCCAGAAGCGAGTGATGAGATTCTTGACAACGGTCTCTCTGAGTGGTTTCATAATGAGCACATCAGACTTAAGTTATCGCATGTGTCCATCCAAGAGGAACGCCAGAAAGGACACTGATGAAGAGTGTATGCTGAGAAACTGATCAAGCTCAGTTTTAAGCCTGATGCAGTTCATTCTCAGCTGTGTGCCATTTCTTATTTGTTTTACCATTCTCACCCTCTGGGATTATTTAAAAGAAAATTAAAAATTCTGTCTATTTGGATTTATGGAAGAAATGGGCTGAACATTTAAAGTTGTTTAACATAATCGCCCAAACACTGTGGGCACTCAGGATTGTGATTTAATGGGATCATCATTTTAATTGTTGATCTGAGGGTAATCAATGTACAGTAACTTTCAATACTATCTTCTTTATGAAGATATGGGGAAAATATTCATGTTTTCACTTGTAGGAAAATTTCTAGGTAAGAAGGGTTAACGTTCAAAGTAGGTTTTTCTACAGTTTTCTTCTTTAACTTTTAAAACATTTGATATGAATTATATAATATTTTCTAAATTGTTCTCCCTGGATGCTAATTCAATTAAAACCAAAAGGTATTTCTTGCTCATTCAGTATATGCCCAGAAGCATAGCAGGCACCACAGGAGATGTAAAAATATTATTATAAGCTTTCTTTGTGGTTATGAACATTATAGTTTAGTTAGATAAAAATTGTGCTGAAGAAGCCAGGAAAAGATGTTAACATAAAAGCAATTGAGGAATTGCTTCAAAGTGGTGTTGCTGTGAGAAGTCTCAACTAGGCAGCTCTGATATACCTTTGAGCAATTGAAAGGGCTCTTGAGTTGTGACTCTGGAACAGAATTCTGAAGAGATGATGGCCTGATTCATCATGATTTGTGACAACATGAAAAGATGATAGACTGAAGATCTCCCACTCAGGAGATCCCAGGCAGCCACCATCCCTTATCATCTGAATCAGTACCTCCGCCAGGCTTGGTCACTGTTCTCACCCCTTCACTCTTGAAACATTTTCTTCCCCCATTCATTGCAGCTAAGATGTTCTTCTGTCCCTGGGACACACTTTCCACCTTTTCTTCTTTATCGCTCCTTGTCTATCTTGATCATTTGTTTTAGAATCCCTTTAGATTTCCAGGAAAAAATTGTCAGTTACCATAGGGGACCATATACAGGCCACAAGGATTACTCCCAGTGTAACTGGCTTAGTTTAGTAAGAAACATTTCTTACAATTACTTAACAAATTTCAGGATACCAATATGAGCTAAAGTTCAAACTCTACTCTGATTTAATTAGAGTTTGCTTTTCTTTTCCAGAATTCCACCCAAAACATACGCTATGGTCAAACTTCAATGTGCTCCTAAACTTCTCTTGGCCATGACACTCTCTCAGACATTCTTGATTAGGTATCAATTAGCAATGGGTCCTCAGTTAGGACTGGGGCTCCTTGTCTAGCACCCCCCCATTATTCAGGCTGGGTTATTGAGTGCTCTGAGCTTGAGCAGGTCTCCTGCATGTCTACATGCAGCTGTCCTTTTGTGTCCAGAAAATAGTTTCCTTGTGTTCATCCAAACTGCCTTCTTCCAACATGACCCCTGACCCTTGGGATAATTGGGTGTGGGTGTCATATTTATAGCCTATTTTTTTTTAATTTTATGTGTATGAGTGTATTGTCTGTGTGTATGTAAGTGCATCTACGTTGTGCAATGCCCAAGGAGTCAGAAGAAGGCATTGGATTTTCCTGAAACTGCAGTTATTGATGGTTGTTAGCTACCATGTGGGTCCTGGGAATCAAACCCCAGCTCCCGTCAAGAGCAGCCAGTGCTCTTAACTGCTGAGCCATCTCTCCAGCCCTATAACCTAACTTATTTTTAAGTATTGGTCTTTACTTCCTCTGAAAATCTCATACATGCATGCAATGTGTTTCGATCATAACCATCCTTACTCTCCCCCTCCAGGCAAAAACCCCTGAGTCTTTCTAACACAACTGCATATCCTGCTTTAATTTGTTTTTCATAAATAATTGCAATATCCCAAATACAAAGCAGACCAATAAAATCAAAATAAATCTAAGTCTGCTCCAGAATGTCAACAAAATGTCAACAATGCCACAGGTAGGAAGCTAGAGGCTAGAAGGAAGGGGTTATAGGAAGAAACCCTTCTTCCTGTAAGCTAAGAGGAAGCTTTCATGTATGTTGACAGCAGAGACAGAGATCAAGTGCACAACAGAAGTAAACACTGCCAAGTTTCATGTGTGATGGAGGAATGAGACAAAAGTGTTGACAACCTTGAGGTCAAGATCACGTCATGCACCCACGGACATTAAGTCAGAGATCGTCATGGCTGGAAGCAGGAATGCACAGGAAGTCAAGGAACTCCAGATTTCATGCACTGCCGCTAAGAATGATAGTTGTGAGTTTGGAGAGCAAAGCTCATATCCAACAAGCTCAGTTCCATTGAGTAATTTTTTTATTTGCATTGAGGAACATGAAAAAATTGTTTTTAATTCAGTGGAGTCATGTTTGCAAAACCAAAATCTCTGAGGTAGGCCACCTTGACTATGATTCCAACTCAAGAAAAGGATTTGTCTCAACTCTTCATTTTCTGGTATAACTGAAGGGAAGACTAGGTGACTAACATCACAAACTTGTACACTCGCCCTTTTAATCCTTCCTCTTCATCTTGTGGACAAGTTGCTGGAGTCCCATTTTATATTAGTCAGTGCTGCTGGATCAGTCCTAGAAAAGGGAATACAAGAGCAGACAGCACAAATTGAGAACCTATCTTACATTCTGTGGTTCATAGTTTGGAACCAAACCCAAATATTCTGTTATAGGGGCTTATTCCACCTTGGCAAAACAGCCTTCTGTTTTCAAGTGGCAGGAGGGTGGGGGGCCATGATCTGAAAATTTTACTTAAAAAAATCTAAAAATGCTTCTTCTTCTACATCAAATAGCTCCTAGAAAAAATATTTTGATGAGTTAAGTGTAAATGAATCAGAAGCATATGGATTGCATTTCCTTTCGATTACACATGGGTTTCAAAATTAAGAGGAAAAGTGCTCAGGGCAAAATGCATTTTGGATTTTATTGAACCCAAAAAATTTGAGAAATAACTCAAGATATTTGAACAACCCTAAATCCTGCCAGGATTCCCAGACTCTGGTGAAAAGCAAATTAGATTTTAAAATTCCTTTTGCTTTCGTGATCTATGGTGTTAGATGAATTTCAGAAGGAAAGAAGAAGAAGAAAAAAAAACCTGTTTTTCATATATGTTTTTGTCCTGGATATTTTCACTTACAACTTAAAAAAAAGTAGTGTATTTTAGATCAGATAATGGGTTAGCTGCTTCAGCCTGTCCCGCAACCTGATTTGTCTCATATAAGCATGGAATGCAGGATCATTTAAGAGCATTAGTATAGTTCTGCAGTGAGCAATAACAGTGGTGGTTACAGTTGTTCAGCTTGTGCTTAGCTGTCCAAGCATTTATGGGGCTATGGTGGAGATTTTTTTTTTAATATCTCTCATTGCCCATATATTTTGAGAGGCCCTTCCTCTGGGTTCAATCTTGCAAAATGACAAAGCAGCCAGTGCTACTTAGTATTTTAATCTTTTACTTATTTGTTTGGCAATACCAAATCCTGGCAAGAGGAGATTCTATATTTGGATTTATGGTCTCCCAAAGCTTCTGCCTGTATATAAACAGAATTCGTGCTGAGCAAAACCCTTTAACACAACTCTTCTACCCATGCCTACAAATTCTCTTCTTAAGCACTCCCCATACATTATTGTGAGAGCCCTAGCCTTCTGGAAATAAAATTGCAAGTGTATGTATATGTCCATGCATAGGGGTGCACATGGGTGTACTAAAGTGCACACACATGCATGTGTGCATATGCATATGGAGGTCAGAAGTAAACATACCTGTGGTTCCTCGGGAGACATCCAGCTCGGTTGTTTTTGGAGACAGGATGCTTACTGGAAGCTGAGGGTCATTAATTCTGTTAGACTGGCAAGCTGGCAGGCTACAGGGATCCTCCTATCTGCCCCTAGCACTGGGGTTATGAGCACTTTATTGACTGAGCTATATTTTATTACTTCATTGAATATATTAGTCCATATTCTTAAGCTGGCTGAAATTTGGATTATTTCGGGAATCAGCATCCAGTGTACTTTGAAATGATTAAAACAGCTATTTCTGGATTCCTGTAATAAATGTTTCTCAAAAACAACAATTGTCTAATTACTCACACAGACTTCTGTTCACAAGCGATTCCCCCAAATCACTGATTTGTATCAAAAAATTTACAAACGTCCTGAGAAAGCTAAGTCATGTTATATGTAAAAGAGAGAAAATCCCGAGGGAAACTAAGGAAGTGCTTCCCTGTTACAATTTTAAAACTAAATATTACATATTATTTATTTCACTTGTGTAGACCTGGGAGATGAGGGAGCACATGTGCCATGGCTCATGTGTGAAAATTAGGGGACAACTTGTGGGGACTTGTTCTTTGGGGAATTGGATTCAAGTTAGGTCATCAGGCCTGGTGACAAGGGCCCTTACTCACTGAGCCATCTCACCAGCCCTGGGAGTTTGAACATGAGAATGTTATCTTCTAAAAGTCAAGGAAAGCTACTTTCACACACTTGTGATTATCCGCCTCTATTAACTTGGCAAGACACCCAATTCAGTAGACTACAAGCATTCAGTTCTTTCTGTGGCTTCCAGCAGCTAGCAGGGCTGCAACTCACACAAATACATTTAAAGCATCCATTTATATTGTCAATATCATATTGACGAAATCGTATTTTTGAACTCTACGTTGGTGCTTTTTCTACATGTTCGATTCATTTCTGAGTATCATACAGAAGGAGCATTCCCAAAGAACTAATTCTCCACACACTGCTACTGAGTACAGAGTGGTACACAGAAGAAACATAGATCCCAGTGAGGACACAAAAACAAGGCCAAGTGGGGCCTTGAGAAATGGCTCAGTAAGCAGAGAACCCAGGTTCTATTACCAGCACCCACATGGCATCTAATAACCATCCATGACTCCAGTTTCAGGGGATCTGATGTCCTCTTCTGTCCTCTGTGGGCAGTGCATGACACAGGTGCGTTGAAATACAGGCAGGCTAGCATTCATTCACTTATTTTTTTTTTTTATTTAAAAAGTGAAAAACTAGACTAGGTGTTCCAATGTTCAGACACTTCTCACTGGGACCACACATGGCTCTATTAGAGAGGTAATGCACAGTGCTCGGAATGCACTCTACTGCGTCATCAAAGAAGTCAACATTGTGTCCATCACAACAGAATACAGCATCCAAGCAAGAGGCTTCAGGCCAAGGCTCTGCTCAGATAGTGTCATCTGCACAGAAGTGTACCACCAGCCATGGTTGCAACTTACACTGACTGTCACCCAAGAGCTTCTCATCATGAAGCTCCTGAATCCAGGAGCTCTGGTAACAACTATTATGCCAATGCTCCCTGCCAAGTAGATACAGGCCGAATCAATTTTATCCTTCAACGTTGCAGCCACTCCATGTCATCAGATATTCCCAAGCGGCACAGCTAGTGCTCCAAGGGCAACTGCGGCCCTTGCAGGCAGCAAGCCTCCTTCCCATCTGATCAGTTTAAAGTATTTTTTCCATGGACAGTTCCAATGTTCTTGGCCATTTTTCCCACCATGGAGCCCATTGTTTATCTTGGTAGTACATTGCTGGCTGGCTGTGAAGACACATTGATTCTTTGTGATGGAATTCTTCACAACCACGGAGGACCTGGGAGGTAATATCAGGAGACACACAAGGCTGGTAGCCAACATGATGATGCATTGGACTCACCAAGGCAGAGCTAAAATGTTCTGCTCTTGCTCACCTCCATACAGGGTTCTCCATGCAGATCTGTGAAGCTATGGACATGGCCTCCCTTTGAATATGTTACTTCTTACTTGCTGGGACAATGACAGGCATGTTGGTAGGTATGAGAGGACTGAAAAACCAAATAAAGCAGAACTTGCCTCTTTAGGGGCATTCATATGCATAGCATAGATCTTCAGGGCAAGATGATACATGTATGTAGGCTTCAATAGAGCACATAAAAAGACTGATAAAAAGAAAACTGCTTGCTGGTGGTGGTGGTGGTGGTAGCACCCACCGGTAGTTTTGCTGAAGGAGGCAGAGGCAGGAGGATCTGGAGTTCAAGGCCAGCTTAGGCTAAAAAAAAAAAAAAAAAAAAAGAAAAAAAAGAAAAGAAAACTGCTTTCCAAAACATAACATGGAACTGTATTGTCATTGTTCAATGTCTTTGAGTCACATGTGACCGAATTCCACACGCTGTCCTTCCCTTCTTGGCTCAGCTCCAGGACTTGTCTCCTGCTTGCAGGCCGACAGTCTTTAGGCTTTGCTCCTGCAAGAAGGGGGAGGGAAAACTGCAGGAGATCACCCATGGAAATGAACGAACTCACACACACAGAGAGCTGGGGAGAATAAGAACTCCGTTTATTTTCTGTCAGTGAGGTCTATATATTGACAGCTACTGTGCTCTGGGAAAGGAAGTGGGGGGCAGGAGGAAGGGAGGGGTGAGCCACTTTGGTTCTAATCAGGGGGCTGCAGAGCTCCGGTTTGTGCTACAGGTAACTAGAGGTGTGACATTTTGCTCAGTTCCTCAAGGGAAGGGGCTTGGAACTTTGTAGAGATAAGGCAAAGCAAGAATCATTGTAATATCCCGAATCTTTCTGCTACAGATAACTCTGAATGCCCACAGAATATCAGATAACTGGAGATCTTCCTGGACAGGTCTTACAAGTTCTTGCTTCAAGCCACACACAAAGTTTCATTCCCACACTATGTAATAGTACTTGTTTAAGTCTGATTTAAGTGATTAAAGTGAATTTAGAGAAAAACCTGTCCTATTTGTCGGTATTACATAGTCCCCATCCCCCCCCATTTTCCTCCAGCAACTCTCACTGGTAATTCAAGGCCCAACCCAAGAATGTCACTTCTGTGATCTCTCATTTCTCTCACGGCAGAGTTAACCTCTCTAAATTCCCACTAAGCTTTGTGTATCTAGTTGCTGACACCATTATTAGCACTGGGTTTCAGATAACTCATTTATACCTCAGAGTCTCCTAAGGACGTTGACAGTTTGGAGGGAAGTATCTCCATCCTGGTCTTAGTCTAATTCCCAACCTAGACCATATTTCATGGAATATGCCAACCACTGAAATGTTCTTGCCTGAATGGACAACTTGATGGAGGATGCTATCACTTAAAAATGGAGTCCAATAAAAATAAAGTAAGACCACAGAACCAACCACAATTACATTGTATGAATAGCTTTAAAGATCTCATTATAAAGAGGACCCTTATATTCCATGGAGAACATGTAACTCTTATTTGCTAAACCTAGATGCTAAGGAGACACACGGTGTGGTGCATGTCAGAAGAACAATCACAGTTAATGTTGGGGATGAGGAAAGTGGCTAACTGGGTAAAGCACTTGTCACACAGGAGTGAGAACCTGGTTTAAGATCTCTCGAACACATATAAAGCCAGGTGCAGTAGTGTATGTGCATAATTATAGTGTGTCGGTGGCCAAATGGGAGGCAGAAAATGGAGAATCCTCATAAGCTTATAGGATAGCTACGCTGACATATTCAACAGCAAGGAACAGAAGACTGTCTCAACCAGGTAAGGGCCAGTACTTGAGGTTGTTCTCTGATTTCCACACATGCTCAGTGCACGCTGTCAGTCACTTCCTCAACCTGTTTCTCTACACTGAATCACAGTTTCTTGACGGCTGTCAGTTAGCATTGCTTATCACTGTGAGAAGTACCAGCAAAACAACTTAAAGCAGAACTGGAGAGATGGCTCATCAGTTAAGAGCACTGGCTGCTGTTGCAGAGGACTTGGGTATGGTTCCCAGCACCACATGCAGCTGAAAGATGTCCATAACTCCAGTCACAGGGGATCTGACACCTTCTTCTGACTTCCATGGGTGGGCATGAAAAGAGCACACCTACCTAAATCCAGGCGACACACTCATACATTGTGGAATAGTAATTGTTTTTTGGTCTTTTCAAGACAGGGTCTCCCTGTAACCCCAGCTGTCCTGGAATTTGCTCTGTAGACCAGGCTGGCCTTGAGCTCACAAAGATCCATCTGCCTCTGCCTCCCAAATGCTAGGATTAAAGGCGTGCACCACCACGCCCAACTGATAATAACTATTTTTATAAAACAAGTTAAAGGAAGAAGCATTTATCTTAGCTCCTGGTTTCAGATGTTGTCTATAGTTCTTGGTTCTGTTGATTCTGGACTCAAAGTGGACACAGGACATCATGGGGGGAAAGAGAGAGACAGAGAGAGAGAGAGAGAGAGAGAGAGAGAGAGAGAGAGAGAATCAGATGTGAAATGTTTTGTGAACCGTCAAGTCGGTACCAATACTCACTAAGTAGATGCTTCCAATTTCTAAAGCCCCTTCTTGGGACCCATTTGCTATTAAATCGTAGATTTTCAAGAAGTTCCCTCGGGGGTCCCGACAACATTTCAAATGACTCTAGTGACCACAGTTTTTGATGGGTGGACAGATATAATTTGTGATACATGTATGGTGTGTATGAATGTGTGTATGTGCATGTGTATGTGGTATATATGTATGTGATACAAAGTGTATGTGTACAGTTTATATGTATGTGAGGTGTACGTATATGTGTGTATTGTATATGCCTGTACATGGGCATAAGGGGATAGAGGATATTGGGTATTCTGCCTCATTCCCATTGAGATGGTCTCTCACTGGACCTGCATCTGGGCTGGCAGTCCTCAAGCTTCAATAGTCCTCTTGTCTACACCCCTCCTGGCACTGTGATCACAGGTGCACATAGCTATGGGCCGCTTTGTATGTGGGACCTGGGAATCTAAATTCAGTCTTTAGGCTTATGGTAGCCAGGGTTCTGAACTACTGAGCCACCTCCCCAGCACCAAGGACACAGCTCTAAAGTGACTTTTCTTTTATTCTTGGTTCTCACACCCTTTGAGAATTTGAGATTTTTTCTTCAAATATGGAGATGTCCTTGAGACCCCATGGGCTAGAATAAAACACATAGAATCCATCAATGCCCAAACACAAAGCGGCAAAAATGATTTTGGAGTTTGAAATCCGTAACCCATCTTCTTTGACTTCATGCACCGCTCAAATGCAGTCGTAAGAGAAAATGTCACTGGACTCGACATCTAGTCTCATTCTTTAAGTTTCCAAACTCCTTAGCCTTTCCTGGTCTTATTTAAGCCCTCTATTAGTTTATTACTTTGACAGGGGCCCCAGTAATTACACCAGCTTCTAAGTCCTACTGTAAGTTTTGTCTCCATCTCCCCAAACACACACAAAATTTAGTGCCACTGCAACACTTCTAAAAACAAATAAAAGCTTTGCAAACTAGTCACTAAGCATCCGACGCAATTAAACTGCATTTGTTTCTCTTTTGGTTTTCTCACACAATCGAGGCCTTGTGAGAGGTAGGCACTTCTCAAATCACACTTTGTTTTCTTTAGAGGAAAGTCTGCCAAAATCCTCCTACCCTATATCCACACTCCATAAGCGAAGTCTTAAGGAGAGGGAGGTAAACAGTTGTGAAACACACACACAAATGTGCACCAAGACACACATCTACACCCTTCCTCCTGTGCTACCAAACCATAATATTCACATAAGCACGCAGAACCTTAACTACAAATATATTAATGTAGGGGGAGAAGAATTAAACCTTCTAATATGAATTGTGGCATAGAGCCCTAATCATTTCTATAATGTGACTTAAGGTGAAACAAAAAAAAAATGTAACAAAAACTTACATAAGAGTAGTAAAACAAAATAAGAGAAAAAATGGCTAATTTCAGAAATTTGAGTTTCTGAATGTTTTTAAAATTTCAGAAGATGTGAAAGTAGAACTTCCCTAGAAGTACTTAGATCTCAACAGCCTTTATCCCCTGATTTCAGGCTGTCACACTTAGAACATTTATTGTTCAGAAAAGGTCTTTAAAGTATAGCTAATTTAGCATCCTGCCCTGTGGTCCCATGTGCTCACAGTTTCTCTCTGGCTTCCCCTGAGATGTTCTAACACATGGGTGTGGATGTGGGTCTGGATTTGGAGTCACACAACAGAATTTCTTATTAAAATAAGTTATCAGAGAAGAAAACAAATAAGGTGAACATACGGGTCTGGGCAAGGCTGAGTAGCTGGAAGTTTCTGTATCCCATTTCACAACAGGAAACTCCTGTCAATTGTCCATGATTCTGTTTAATATGAAGTGGGCTGTACAGGTTGGTGAGGCTACTTCACATGAGCTCTGGGAAGAAATGTCACTGGGGGGGAGGAAACACTGTCTTCAGTGGAATAGTGACTGGGATGTTTGTCCACCCAAACCACTTATGCTGAGGTAAGCAGCCCATTAATCATTGAAAAAAATAGCATAAGGGGCTGGAGAGATGGCTTAGTGCTTAAGAGCACTGGCTGCTTTTGCAAAGCACCAGGCTTTGATTTCCAGCACCCACATGGTGGCTAACAACCATCTGTAACTCCATTTCCAGGGGATCTGATGCCTTCTTCTGGCCTATATGGGCATTGCATACATGGGTGCACTTGCATACACGCAGGCAAAACACTCATTCATATAAAATAAACAAATATAGGGGGCTGGAGAGATGGCCTAGTGGTTAAGAGCGCCAACTGCTCTTGCAGAGGACCCGGGTTCGATCCCCAGCACCCACATGGTGGCCGAGAACCGTCCAAAACTCCAATTCCAGGAGAATTCCAGTTCCAGGGGAATCCGACACCCTCTTCTGACCTCTGCGGCATTGCACGACATGGGTGCACAAACCTGCATGCAGACAGTACATTCATATTCATACACATACAGAAATAAATTAAAAAATTAAAAAATAAACAAATATAAAAATACATAAGTGAATACTATTTTTAAAAATATGAAAGTAAAGGGACATTCGGAAGATAAGGAGTTCAGAGGACACGGTTATGGGATAAAAGTTGGTAACAGAAGTTAAATATGATCAAAATACACTCTTGAAGTTATCAAAGGAACAAATAAAATATTTAAATGAATAAATGACATTGGGTTCATGTATCCTCAACTATTGCCATGCATTTAGACATAACACATTTCAATAAGCATTTTTGAGTACCTTATCCTTATAACACTCCAAAGTAGATATTATAATCTTTATGTTGAGAATAATAGCCCTAAGATTATCATAAATAAAGCTTTAATAACCTTTATTTAGCAAGGATTCAAGCTTGAATTGGACTCTGTTTTGAATAGGAGCCCAGTTTTGTTTGATGCTGAAATCTAGCTTTTTCATTTCCTCTTGCTTTTGCCCTCAAAGTTCTTTGTTGTGGGCAAGACTGGTTCTGTAATTTGTAAAGATATGAAGAAAGGATAGAAATGGATTGTGTCCCAGATAATTAACGGAAATAATGAAGTCCTCTCCATATTTCCATAAAAGTATAACCCACGGCTGATGTCACAAGCTTACATCCTCTAATGGTTAGGAGATGTTATAAACCACACAGACCCTGCCATACTTAACAGAAGAAAATGTAAATCATGAATTAACATACCATCCAAACACCTGTGTCTATACCAAAGTAACCTACCATAACAATTAGTACTGTTTAAATACCTATATATCTAATTGCATGTGCTTCATTAGTAGGATCGAAAGGTTATGCCTGGACAAGCTGGCAGCCCATGAAAGAAAACAGCCAGAACTGACTAGAGACCAAGACATCAGCTCCAGAGAAAGTAGAGTGTTTTGCTTCTCATCCACCTGTGCCCCTCTTCTAAGCCTAGGGAACAATCTGCGGAAGAGGGGGCGTGGTAGAATGTAAGGGCTTCGATTGGGGTTAATGGTGAAACTACAACAATATAAACTGGACACTCATTTGATCAACTTGATTGAACATACAAGCCCCCCCTGCTGGATGGTGGGACCCATGAGCTGTGTGGGTTTGGGCACAACTGCTTGCAAATTGGTTTTACATGAAGGATGCTTGTACTCACAAATTATCACTTATTGTTAAAAAAAATTGTATGAAAACAAAACAAAACAAAAAAGCAGAGAAAGATGCAGAAAACTTACGGCAGAATGCATGATCTGGGATGGGTAGGGGTGGGGTGGGGGAAAGGGAAGGGGATATATGCCTGAACTGAATTGGAAAATGATGTATGAAATACACAAAGCATCAATAAAAAAATAGAAAAAAAAGTACTATCTTCAGAAGTAAAGTTACTTTTTCTATGTATTCGTGGTAGTTTACTAAGAATTGTTTTGAGACAGATTTTCTCAGTCTCATAGGCTTGGAACTAGCTATAGATAATGTTGCCTAGGACTGGGCATCTCTCAGATGTATATTCTCTGTGTCTGACCAGTTGTGGGATTCTGTAGTAGTCTCCCTCTGTTGGAGGAAGAAGCTTCTTTTTTTAATTTTTTTAAAATTTTATTTATTTCTGTATGTGTATGAATGTACTGTCTGCATGCAAGTTTGTGCACCCGTGTCGTGCAATGCCGGGGAGGTCAGAAGAGGGTGTCGGATTCCCCTGGAACTGGAGTTCTCCTGGAACTGGAGTTTCAGACGGCTCTCGGCTGCCATGTAGGTGCTGGGGATCAAACCCAGGTCCTCTGTAAGAGCGGTTGGCTCTCTTAACCGCTAGGCCATCTCTCCAGCCCAGGAAGAAGCTTCTTTGATGAGTGCTGTATGTATATATGTCTATAAATATAAGGATCCATACTTAGCATACAGTAAGAAATTTCATTTGTCAAGAGATATGACAGAGATAGGGTTTTCTCTAGGCTCTATGACCATTCCAGTCATGTGTGTTTGGCTGTGTTTAGAGTGCCACCCATGAGCTCACTTCCATTTAGAGGACTTTAAGTCAAATTAGATTGCTGTTGATTACCCCCAGATAACAGTGTCACTACTGCACCGATAGAGGTAATTTGCTGTACCAGTCGTTATGGTTATTAGGCTTTAGGGCTGGGATGGAACATTGACTGGTTTTCTCCGTGAGTAGCTTGCATAGTCTCCTCTAGAACTATGGAAGCTCAACTTCAGGCAGAAAGTTTTCAGGTCAGTTCCTGCTCCATTGCTCCAACCCCTGTATCTGAAGCACGCCCTGTCTTCACCAGTAGGATCCCATATTCCAGTTCTGGGAGATAACAAAGAGCTGGAGAAATACCCTGTGTTATTTTGGGAGTCTCTTGGACCCAACTGTCCAACCACTGGAAGGGAAGTCTCTCGTGTCTGGCACTGTGCTCCTTGTCATACAGTCCCCCAGGTATACACATGTGCAGTCCCATGTTCACACACTGTATGTGAATTTCTCGGGGGGGTTTCAGAGGCAGCACATTTCCCTCTGGCTTCCTGAGCCCCCCAAGAGCCATTCATTTCTACACCCTCTCCCCTCATCTGACCTCTCTCCTTCCTCACCAGTTCCAATGCCGCCATTACACCCACTCTCCCCCCAATAACACGTGCTTCCACCATCCTCCCTCTCCTCAGTTCCCTCCTCTCCCAACATGGGCCTCTGCATGTCCCTCCCTCTCCCCTCCCCTTCACAAATGAACAGCACCACTTTTCCCCCCTCCCCTCTGGCCACATCTGTTTCCTACTACCCCTTCTTTCGGGTTCTTTCCTTCCCTTTACCTCCATGCTTCCTTTCTATTTTCCTGGCTCCGGCTGTTACATCAGGATATACCCTCACATACAAGGGAACGGTGCTACGATCTGCAAAGGAGGGACAACATACTTCATTGGCCTTTCTGCTTTGTTACTTCACCTAGTGTAACAGTCTCCATCTTTATCCATTTGCCAGACTTCTAGCTGGACCACTCTGTCTGCTACACAGGATTTTTAACCCATGGAATGGCTTTACTGTATTTATTTTGTCTTTGATATTGAATTCACAAGATTCGAAACTCTGAAGTACATACAATTGGATCAACTTGAGATCTCAGTAACAATGAAGACTAAGCCCTTCCCCCACTTCATTTTGATTCAAAATTCCTGTAGGTAGGTAGTATCCAGGTGCTCTCCAGCTTTCAATTTATATTTAAATTAAACTAGCAAATGATTCTGTTACAGTTATTTTGCAAAACCAGTGGATACGACTTAAAATGCAATATAATTGCAAACAGGAAACTTAGCATTCAGATCCTTGGGTTTTGAGAAAAATGTTAAGACTTTGAGGTTCTACAATGTCCTTCTCTAGATTAAACTAGTATTTGGGAAGATCTGGGTCTTTTATTTGATAAAGAAACATTTGATCCAAGGCATCTTCCACTTCGTTCAAGGCCACCCCCCCAAAAAATGGAGCCTAGAACAGGTCTTAAGCACATGACCCTTATCCAAAAATGCAACCCCTCCATGATGCCTTGAAAAGGCAAGACTTCGACTCTTGTTCCTCCACTCCTCTTCCTCCTCCCCTCTTCCTCCTCCCTTCCTCTTCCTCCTCCTCTCCTTTTCCTCCTCCTCTTTTCTTCTTCCTCCTCTCCTTTTTTCTCTTTTCTTCTTCCTCCTCTCCTCTTCTTCCTCCTCTTCTCTTCTTCCTCCTCTCCTCTTCTCCCTCCTCCCCTCTTCTTCTTCCTCTTCTCCCTCCTCCCCTCTTCCTCTCCCTCCCCTCTTCTTCCTCCTCCCTTCTTCCTCCTCCCCTCTTCCTCCTCTTCCCCTCTTCCTCCTCCCCTCTTCCTCCTCCTCTCCTCTTCCTCCTCCTCCCCTCTTCCTCCTCCCCTCTTCCTCCTCCTCCCCTCTTCCTCCTCCTCCCCTCTTCCTCCTCCTCCCCTCTTCCTCCTCCTCCCCTCTTCCTCCTCTCCTCTTCCTCCTCCCCTCTTCTTCCTCCTCCCCTCTTCCTCCTCCTATCCTCTTCCTCCTCCCCTCTTCCTCCTCCTCCCCTCTTCTTCTTCCTCCCCTCTTCTTTTTCCCCTCTTCTTCCTCCTCCCCTCTTCTTCCTCCTCTCCTCTTCTCCTTCTCATCCAGTTCTCTTTTCCTTCCCTTTCCCCTCTCTCCCCTCCTCCCCTCTTCTTCCTTCTCTCCTTTTCTTCCTCCTCTCCTCTTCTTCCTCCTCTCCTCTTCCTCCTCCCCTCTTCTTCCTCCTCCCCTCTTCCTCCTCCTCTCCTCTTCCTCCTCCCCTCTTCCTCCTCCTCCCCTCTTCTTCTTCCTCCCCTCTTCTTCCTCCTCCTCTCCTCTTCCTCCTCCCCTCTTCTTCCTCCCCTTTTCTTCCTCTTCCCCTCTTCTTCCTCCTCTCCTCTTCTTCCTCCTCTCCTCTTCTTCTTCTCTTCTTCCTCCTCTCTTCTTCCTCTCTTCTTCCTCCTCCCCTCTTCTTCCTCTCCTCTTCTTCCTCTCTTCTTCCTCCTACCCTCTTCTTCCACCTCTCCTCTTTTTCCTCCCCTCTTCTTCCTCCTCTCCTCTTCTCCTTCTCATTCAGTTCTCTTTTCCTTCCCTTTCCCCTCTCTCCCCTCCTCCCCTCCTTGTCCTCCTTGTCCTCCCCTTTCCTCCTCCCTCTCCTCCCCTCTTTTCCTCCTCCTTCTCTTGTCTCCTCCTCCTTCAGCAACTTCCTTCTGTTCACTTTTCTTTCCCTTCCTCCCTCATATTCCTTTGTTTTCACTTGCCATGCTCTAAGAAATTAAAATCCTATCCTTGATATTAACTTGTATCAACAGGCAATACTTTGATATATATAGTATGCGCTGATAAAATCCAGCCTTTTTTTCCCATTAAAACTATTAGACAGAGCACTCCATCGTATTGGTAAGGTGGCTCAGGAGGAAGCTGGCTGAGGAGGAAGCTGGCTGAGGAGGAAGCTCGTCTCCACTGCTCTCCTCCTCCTCAGATCATCTTCTCTGCAGATTTCCGATTGTCACGTGTTCCATGTGTCTATATGTTACTTTACATGCTGGTCTTGTGGACCCCACCAATATATATGCCAGGTAAGAAATGGTTATTAGAAGAAGGCAGAAGGAATTGCAGGCCTATTCTTTATACAGAGAAGTTCCGGTGTCAAATCCAGTTTCTATAGATGAGAGCATTGTGAACTTTAATAGTACAAGCCACTCAGAGAAGGAAACACCCCAATACTGGCTTGTATACTTTTTATTATTTTTTATTTTATGTATATGAATGTATCGCCTGCACATAAGTGCACTTACATCATGGAGTGCCATCAGAGGCTAGAAGAGGATGTCAGATCCCCTGTAACTGGAGTTAAAGATTGTTGTTAGCCACCATGTGGGTGCTGGGAATTGAATGGGAGTCCTCTGCAAGAACAGCCAGTGCTCTTAACCATTAAGCCATCTCTCCAGCTCTTATATTCTTTCAATCATATGTATGAGGCAAGGAAGACATTTGAGCAAATGAATTAAAACTCTCAGGAAAGCAGCTAGTCCTCCTATATGTCAACTCCTGAATGTTCTTATCAGTTCTCTGATTTATAAGGACACCCAAATAAGATCAGCCATACACTAATGTAATGAATTCTAATTGGTTGTAAAATCAGTTGTATATTCGAGTTATGATATTCCTTTTCCTCTTTCTTTTCTCACAAAATTCTCAACCAATAAAACTTATATTTATAATCAAAGGGGATCCTACCTCTTCCCAAGGGGATTGTATTATGTGTTAACCCTCCTGCCTTTCCCTTATCCCTGAGTAGGCTGTAATGAACACTCATGGAAAATCTGAGTGACCAAATCAAAAGGAAGTCTCTAGGGGAGTCCCAGGGTATTACGACTACCTTTGACCATGAGCAACAGTTTCCAAGCTAAAAATTCTCTGAAGTTGCTCCCATAAAATTAGAGATTGGCTATAGCCATGGGTTCAGATAGCTTAAATGTGCAATTGTTAAAGCATGTCTGTTTCATAATTTATGGTAAATTCATCAGCTAAAATGAAGAAATAATGTCTTTTTACTGAAAGCAAATTTTTTAACTGGCAAAGTGTATTTTTATACCTTTATTTACAGTTATAAGGTTTATACAGTTAAGAAACAGCCCCAATCAAGTCTATGTCATTGTATACATTTTATTTATTTTTATTTTATATGTATAAGTGTTTTACCTCAGTGCATGCAAGTGCACCAGATGTCCAGTGCCCCATACAGACCAGAAAATGGGGTCAGATTCCCTGGACCTGGAGTTACGGATGGTTGTTAGCCGCCATGTAGGTGCTGGGAATTGAACCTGGGCCTGCTGGAAGAACAGCAAATGTTCTTAACCTCTGAGCCATCCCTCCAGCTCCAGAAGATCTATGTCTTAATTACATAATATGGTAGTGTTAACATACAAAAGTCATCCGTTTAGCATGCTATTGGCTGTGGGTTTCTTGTGTGATGATTTTGCTGTGTTGTTGTTTGTTGATGTCTCCTATCTCTCTTGATTCTTCAGGATTTTATCATGAAGGGTTTTTGGGTTGTGTTAAAGTGGACATAACAGGACGTCTGAGCACATGAACTCACAGCAGCTGTGGATGCTTGTACAAGATGTGCCCAAGATTCAACCAACATTCCTAGCATGTAGTAGGAAGGAAGGGGCCACATGTCCCCACCCAGAACCAAGGAGCACTGAAGTACTGGTAGCTTCTGGGAGAAGGAGGGGCAGTTTTCCTGAAAGGTGTAGCTCCCAGCAGGTCAGCAATGTTTCAGGGGTTGGCCCCTCATGCAGAAGCATGTACACAGCAGAAATGGCAGTTGATGGGTTTTTAAAGCTTAAAAAAAAAAAAGAGAGAGAGAGAGAGAGAGAACTCACCGGGCATGGTGGCTCAAGCCTTTAATCCTAGCACTTGGGAGGCAGAGGCAGGAGGATCTCTGCTAGTTCAAGGCCAGCCTGGTCTACAGAGTGAGTTCCAGGACAGCCAGAGCTATAGGGAGATCCTGTCTCAAAAAGACCAAAGAGAGAGAGAGAGAGAGAGAGAGAACTCAAATTTGGGGATGGTTATGGAGATGGAGGGAGGGGGTCTGAGAGGAACTAAAGGGAGAAATTGGTGGTGAAAATGATTAAAATACATTATAAGTAGTTCTCAAATTAAAATTTAAAAAGTCATGATCCAAATTCTAAATGAAGATCTGTGTCTTTTTTCATTTATGTATTGTATTAGTCAGGGTTCTCTAAAGAAACAGAAGCAACAGGATGAATATATATAACTATATACAATTTATTGATTTGCTCACGTGACGGAGCTCAACAGTGCCGAACTGGAGAGGCCGGGAATCCAGGGAACTGCTCAGTCCGCAAGGCTGGATGTCTCAGGAGTCCCAGTCTAGTGCTGAAGGCCCGAATGGATTCCAGGAGATCTGCCAGTCTCAGTACACGCTGGGATCCGAAAGGTTGATCACAGCAGCAAGACAAACTCACCAGATGAGAGAGAGGCAAGCCGCAGGAAGAAGGAAAAAAGGGGCCAGCTCCCGCTGCCGTGGCCTTAAATACTGCCTGCCGGCAGAAGGTAACACCCACATTTGGGGTGGGCCATCCGGGTTGAGGTGGTCCAATCAGAAGACCCTTTTCTCTTATTTGTTCCTTAGTCCAGTCAAGTTGACACCCAGGATTAACCATGACATGTATCTATAGCTATCAACTGTCAGTAGCTCCTCAGCTAGCGCTGAAGGCTGGTGAGCCCCCCTCCCTTCCACACTAGAATGTTCACTGGCTTGATCCCAGGCAGGCAGCAATGGTGGCTGTGAGTTTGCCAGGGAAACAGTTCTGTGATGTCCAAAAGACATTGTTTTGTTCTTCCCCTCCCAACGTTGTGTTGTAAAAATGAAAAAAAAAAAAAAGTCCTAAATTCAGAATCCAAGAAGCAGAATAAAATGTAGGGAAGCATTGTAATGATATCACACATGTCTCTTTATTCTGTCAGAACATTTGACCAAGTTAGTTAAGATGCCTTGTGTGCAAAATGCAAGGGCCATGATCCCAGAATATGAGGTGAGTTAAACCTAGAAGCATCATCTTTATTCCAAAGGGAGCTTATGCTGTGGCTGTAGTCATGTTAATTTGTAACATAATCTTCTCACCAAGGATATCAATACCAAGATAATGACAAAGAGATGAATGCTATAGAACAGGAAATAGGAACACATAATGGACATATGCTGATTTATACTTAGTTTATACTGAAATACCTCTTGTTCTAACAGCAAGTAGGTATGTACTACTTCATTTCATAAGCCACATAAAATGGGAACAGGAGAGTATGTGAGGGTCACATTGTACCAGAGCCACTTGGAGGTGTACTTTTAGGGTCCCTGTTCTGTGACTGAGAGACTAGATAAAGGCCTGGCTTCATCCCATAAGTCATCCAGAGTTGGTACATGAAACCCAAGACTGCTATGTGTCACTCTAGGAAGCAGTGACCATCCTGATCATGTGTCCTCCTTGAGGAGGATGAAGGAAAAAAGGAGAGAAGGGAGAGAAGGAGGAAGATAATGAAGGAAAATGAGAAGACAGAGGGGGTAGCACAGGAAAAGCTATTTCATCTTTATGGGTTTTGTTTTGGTTTTACTTCTCTCAATTTTGTTTTTAGAGAAAACAACCCATAAGAATCATGAGATTCTTCCCAAATGAGAACTTATGGCATTTCCTGCTTTGTAACCAGAGTTAAAACTTCCTCTCCTTATGTTGATCAAGATTAGAGATAGTCTTACACATCTTCCTCTACTTTAACAACCAATGACCAAGATATCATAATGTGAAACATAACATCACTGTGGATCAAGGCTGTAGCTACCCCAATGGCATCTGTCTCTTTGCTAAAGCAACAAGATGGGGTATATACTGTCACTTCAGAAGGAAATCTATTTTCATGACTTTCAATGAGATCACTCACAATAGTCATAATACTTAATTATTCATTTATTCATGCTACATACTTATTAGCTGCACTTGCTATGCAAAATACTAGAAAATTATCATTCTTCAGGGGTTTAAAATTTTTGTTGAAGAGATCTTTGGTGTCTTTGGTTAGGTTTGTTCCTAGGTATTTTATTGTTTTTGATGCTATTGTGAGTGGGAAGTTCTCCTTGTATTCCTTTTTCAGTTGTTTGTTGTTGGTGTAAAGAAAGGCTTCTGATTTTTCTAGGTTAATTTTGTATCTTGCCACTTTACTGAAACTCTCAATCATTTCTAGGAGTTTTCTGGTGGAGTTTTTAGCATCTCTTAGGTAAACTATCATATCATCTGCAAAAAGGGATAGCTTGACCTCTTCTTTTCCAATTAGTGCTCCTTTAATTTTCTTGGCTTATTGCCCTAGCAAGAGTTTCAAGCACTGTATTGAAGAGGAGTAGCAGCAGGCGGCCTTACCGAGTTCCCACCTTTAAGGGAAATGCTTCTGATTGTACCATCCCTGCATCTCTGGTATGAATCCAACTTGGTCATGATGGATGATCATTTGATGTGGGTCTGTATGCTGTTTGCAAGTATTTTAAACCCCTGAAGAAGGAAATTGAAGAAGACATTAGAAGATAGAAAGACCTCCCATGCTCATAGATTGAAAAAATTAATATAGTAAAAATGTCCATTCTACCCAAATTAATATATAGGTCCAATGCAATCCCAATTAAAATACCCAAGACTTTATTCACAGGCTTGGAAAAAAATCCTTAAATTCATATGGAAAAACAAAAGACCCTGAATAGCCAAAGCAACCCTAAGCTAAAAGATCAATACCACACTTCAAACTATACTACAGGGCTATAGTCATAAAAGAGCTTGGTATTGGCAAAAAAACAGACCTGTAGACCAATGGAACAAAACTGAAGATCCAAACTTGAGCAGATACGATTTTAGCCACCTCATATTTGACAAGGGGGCCAAGAAGACACAATGGAGAAAAGACAGCATCTTCAGCAAATGGTGTTGGCAAAACTGGATCACCACTTGTAGAAGAATAAAATTAAACCCTACCTCTCACCCTGTACAAAAATCAACTCCAAATGGATCATAGACCTCAATATGAAACCCAAAACTCTGAAGTTGATAGAAGAAAAAGTTGGCAGCAACCTAGAAGACGTAGGTGTAGAAAAAAGATTTTCTAATCAGACAGCAGCTGTACAGAAAATAAGGATGACAATTGACAAATGGGATCTCATTAAAGTCAAACACTTCTGTACAGGAAAAGAAACCATCAAGGAAGTGAAGAGAAAACCCACAGAGTGAGAGGAAACTTTCACCACCCATACATCTGACAAAGCATTAATTTCCAGAATATATAAACTACTCAAAAAACAAAAAAGAAAGAAAACAAATGACTCACTCAAAAGATGGAGTAAAGAGATGAATAGAGACTTCACAAGTGAGGAATTAGAGCTGGCTGAGAATCATCTTAAAAAGTGTTCAACATAGCTAAAAATTAAGGAAATGCAAATTAAAATCACTTTAAGATATCTCAATCCAATAAGACTGGCTAGGATCAAGAAAATAAATGATACCAAATGCTGGAGAGGTTGTGGGGAAAGGGAAACACTCATCCACTACTGGTGGGAATGTAAACGCATACAGCCACTATGGAAAGCAGTGTGGAGAACCCTTAAGAGACTCAAATTGATCTTGCCACCTGACCCAGCCATACCACTGCTGAGTATATACCCACAAGACTCCTCCTACCACAGAGATACATGCGCAGCTATGTTTATTGCAGCTCTCTTCACAACAGGGAAGAGCTGGAACCAGCCCATGTGCCCCTCAACTGACTAGAGGATAGAGAAAATGTAATGCATCTACACAATGGAGTTCAATGCAGCAGTAAAGAAAGATGACATCATTAACTTTGCAGGTAAATGGATGGAACTAGAAGTTTATGTTGAGTAAAGTATCACAGTCCCAGAATAACAAAGACGAATGGTACCCCTCATCTGTGAATGCTAGCACCAAGTACCTAGTTGTAAGTATCAGGCTGGTGTAACATAGCCTTTCTGGATGCTTAACAACCATACTTAAGGCCCATACCAATTTGGCAGAGGGACTTAAGGGATAACTTTGTTCCTTGCCCTCAGAGGTCAACTAAGTCCTAGGGGACTATTCATGGGGGCATCTCTTGAAATGTCCCGGAAATGTGAGTCACCAGTCTTCCTGTGCAGGGAGATCTTGGAGATCCACTTCAGCCAGTGTCCAGGCTATAAAGAGGAAAGTCTGCTCATGCTTCAAAAAGGGAAGCCTGGTCTAGCAAGACCTGACTTTGTCCTTGAGTGGATGGAACTGGCAAATGAAAAGCCAAAAGGAGCCAGGGGCTCCCTCCCCCCACCAACAAAAAAAAACCTGAGGACCAGATCTTTAACTGACCTTAAGAAAACAAAAACCGGGGCTGGAGACATGGCCTAGCGGTTAAGAGCACCGACCGCTCTTGCAGAGGACCCGGTTCGATCCCCAGCACCCACATGGCGGCCAAGAACCGTCTGAAACTCCAATTCCAGGAGAACTCCAGTTCCAGGGGAATCCAACACCCTCTTCTGACCTCCGCGGCATTGCACGACACGGGTGCACGGACTTGCATGCAGACAGTACATTCATACACATACGGAAAGAAATAAAATTAATTAAAAAAATTAAAAAAAAAAGAAAACAAAAACCTTGGTTAATTTGAGCTAACAGTGTGGCCTTAAGCATCCAAAAGGAAAGTATAACCAGAAATAAATAATCAGTAAGTCCTGAGAAATTGTACTTCAGGAATAAAACTTGGGATCTTAGCAAAAAAGACAAAAAGGAAAAAAAAAAAAAAGAAAAAGAAAGAAAAAAAAAAAAAAAGAGCACAGTAGTTTTGCCTGTCTTACTGGCAAGAACAGCTACCCTGTGGCTGCCACTGCTTTTGCCATCCTTTAAGGACATGAGACACAGCTTTTCAACCTTCCAATATGGACTGAAGACTCATGTTTCTCCAAGAATCCTCCAAACCTTCAGTGCCAGATGGTGACTGCTGAGACATCCAGCTTGTGGACCAAGCTACTACTAGGGTTTCAGCCTCTTCAGAGTATTGATTGCCATTGTTGGACTACCCAGGCTGTATCATGGAGACCAGTACAGGAGGATCAAGACAGGACATGGTGCTTACTGGACCTCATTTGGTGACCATGGGAAGGGAAAACCCCAGTGTGGAGCACAAGGGCAGAACTGATGGTGGTTTGGGCTTGCCAAGGAGGAGACTTCAAACATGACATCTTTCAGCCTAATTTTAAGAAAAAGAAGAAAGAAATCATAAGCTGAAGATGCTAAAAGATATATGTGGTAGGCGTATAAGAGTATTTTGGAGTGATGCAAATTGGAAGGAACAACAACAACAACAAAAAGACTGGGTCAAAGAACTGACTGAAATGGTGAATTTCTGCTCAAAACAGTAAACTTCTGCATCGAGAATTTTAAAAGAGACTGAGAAAAAGATGAAAAACATGTTTGGCAGAATACATGAGCTCTGGTGGGGTGGGGGGCAGGGAATGGGGACTGGGTCTAGACTTGATTGGAAATTTTGTATGAAATGCACAAAGCTTCAATAAAAAGTGGGTTGAAAAAGAAAATTATCATTAATTAAATAAATCAAACAAACAAAAAATAAACAAACGGGGGCTGGAGAGATGAATCAGTGGTACAAGTACTGGCTGACCTTGCAGAGGATCTGGGTTTAGTCCTAGCACTCACATGGTGGCAGCTGACAACCATCTGTAAGTCCAGTTCAAATGGATTCAAAGTCTTCTTCTGGCCTCTGTGGGCACTTCATGGTATGTGTGCATGTATAGGCATGTAGGCAAAACACTCATAAATATTCAATAAATAAATAAAAATACATAAGTACATAATTAAATAAACAAAAAAAAAACTGTGTAGTTGACCCCAGGGACCTTTCAGAGAAAGTATGAAAGCAAAAGTGATTTAAACAGAGAGGTATGTACTTTTAGGGACAGAGCATAAAACAGATATAAAATAAAATAAGAATATGTCTAAATTCATTCCAGGTCAGAAAACAGGCATATAATTCTTAAAGTTATTTCTGATTAACACATACGCACTTTGTGGGGCTAAAAACTTTCAGCATAGAAGTTCTATAAAAGCACAGACCTAAAAGAGAATTAAACTTATAAATGAGCTATGAGTATTTAGTAAAGGAATAACTGTTTAAACATGCAATCCCATAATTAGCCTGGATCCTTCATTCAAACACTGCAGGTCAAAACCACTGACTTTTCCAAGTCAATGGGGAAAAACCTTCCATTCCTCTCCTGTGTATTTGGATGTGTGTAATTAGACTTCTCCTATGCCAACAAAAACCCACGAGGCTTTCTCCATACAAGTTTAGATTGTTCCAGCTCCAAAAATGGGGTCAGAACGTGCTGGTACACACCACCACGAGCAACACCGCTGGACGGGAAACACCATCGGACCATTGCAGCAGAGAGGTTGCTGCTCTCCGCTAAGATAAATATCTGGAATAAAAAAAAAAATTGTATCCATGGGGCGAATGTGAATGCTATTAATCTAACGACTGCAATGGATTTGGTGTTGAATTTTGTCTGTTCATTTCCATATATTTCCTTGGTGGTTCATGTTCTTAGCTGGTTCTCCACATGGTGAGCTATTCATAGGGCAAGATTTGGGGTTGCAGGTGAGCGTGTCAGTAAGCATTTGTCTTGACTACACGTTATATAAAATCAGAATATTAATCCTTTGAACAGGACAACTTGTTTGTTTCTTTTCTCTCTCATCCAATATAGTCAGGCTTCTCTCATAACCACCTTACGTGCAATTTAAATTGTTAAGGTCAGCATCTTCACACACATACACACACACACACACACACACACACACACAGATTAATTTGACAATTTAGAACCGTTATGGTGGCTTTATGGGGTTGTTAGGAGATGACATCTCTCTCATTTTGCTCTACCCTACAGGCAGATTGAAGCAGATGAGTTAAGAGGATAGAGACTTATGAAGAGAATTCAACGACATTGATTTAGAAGCCAACTGAGAACAAAGTACTGGTTTGGGGAACGGCAAATGGTGCGGATGGTTTTGGAGACTTCAACCATAAACATGGAATAATAATAAATCAAAATGTATACTAAGAAGGAGATAGAGGGCTGAGTTAGTTCCTTTCTTTGCTGTGTGACAAATATCTTGCAAAAGTAAGTTAAAGAAAGAAAGGCAGGTTGCTGAGCCTCACCGTTCCAGATGCCAAAGTGTCATGAAGAACAAATTGTGGTGCCAGAATCTTAAGGCAGCTGGCCACATTGCAGTTACCAGCAGAGGAGGAAAGATACTTGTATTCAACTGGCCTTCACCTTTTACATAATCCAGGATCCAGCCAGGGAGCAATGCTTCCCACTGTGGATGAGTCTTCTTATCCTAATTAATGTAATCACTATAATCTCTCATGGGCATTCCCAGAGGCCTGTCTCCTAAGTGGTGCTAGATCTCATCAAGTTGACAACTGAGATTAACCATGGCAGGAAAAAACCTTGAAAAGCTTGTAAGAATCTCCATGTTATGATGTTTCAACATACTGTTGATCTATATTACAATAACTTAATTCGATATGGTCAGGTTCTTCTTATAACGGTGTTCTGTTTAACTGAATACATTGAATACATTTGAATACATTGTTATAACACATCTTCTTCGGAATGCATAGCAAACACTGATTCATGCAAAGTCTCTTCTGCTAGCAAAATTTGATTTACCACCGTTACGATGGGTCACAAATGGCTAGGTTTAACCCAGGGCAAAGACTTCATTCAGATGGACCAGAACCTCGACTGAATTCCCTCCATATTCATACTGAATGTTTATTTTCTAAACATAAAAATTGTTTTAAAATCTGGTCAATTTTTTCTTTGAACTTTCATACTTAGGGCATCTGATGAAATACCTCAGTATTAACTGGACTTAAAGATTTCTGAATCTTTTGATTCAGGGCCTTGAATCTTTGATTCAAGGCCATCTTTTGATAAGCAGACCTCCTATATTCTTGGTTAAAATTGTTACCCTGTGCTATGCAAGAGGATCCATTGGATCCATGATGCTAAAAATAATGAATAATGAATAACGTGACTGGAAAGATGGCTCAGCAGATAAAAACACTGGCTGACTCTGCAGAGGACCAGGTCTGGTTCATTTCACCCAACCCACATAGCAAGTAATGATCCTCCATAATATCAAGGTATCAGAATCCCTCTTCTGGTATCCAGAGGCATTTCATGCATGTGGTGCACTTACAAACTTGCAGGGAAACACACTCATATACAGGAAGTGAAAATAAATAAACATATTAATTAAAATAATCAAAGTAATTATAAGCAGTCTTTAACAATGGCAAATATTAATCAGAACTCATTTTCATCTCTCTTAATGTTCACCATCGGCCTGAAGTCATTTCCACAATGACCCTCTTTAGCCAGTGAAGAAGAAATTCGACAACATAAGTGGGATCTTGCAGAGCCAGGATTCAAACGCAGGCCATTAGGGGATGGCAAATCAAATAGAGCATTGTCACAGGAAACGATGACCAGGGTTGCTTCTCGAGTGTAGGTGACTGTGCCATAAAGAAGTAGTCAGTCCCCTGCTTTCCTTCTTATTTCTATCTTCTATTTGTAGACACATTGGTCTTACAAAGAACTGTGTCTTAGAGAAAGCTGTATTTGAATGTGCTTTGGGGGAAAGCCTAATACCTCATAAATCTTTATTTATGGTTTTTATTTTTTGTGTATGAGTGTATTACCTGCATGTAGGTGGATGCACGCATGTTGTGAATTCCTGAAGTACTCAGAGTGTCAGATTCCCCTGGAACTAGAGTTACTAATGTTTGTTAGCCATGTGCAGGTTGGGACTCAAACCTGGGTCCTCTACAAGGACAGCCAGTGCTTTTAACTCCTGAGCCATCTTGCCAGCCCATACCAGATATTTTAAACTAATACACACTCATAGACAACACACAGACACAGACACAGACACACACACACACACACACACACACACACACACACACATACACACACACAAAGACAAAAAAAAAAAAACAACCAGCCTTTCATAGCTGTTAAAAAGCCAGAGACAGCGGAGTGGCAAGTTCAATGTTTTTCTTTGAAACACAGCAGTGTCCTTCTGTCAAAACACCTTAATTGGTGAAACACAAGTTGACCAAATGTAAAAGAAAAAATGTTTTAACATTGAAAACTGGATACGGCCTGGAGAAGTTATCTTTCTTGCTCAAACCTCCTCCCTTTCTCCCAGGTCAGTTTGAGGTTCCATTGTAGAAAGACCTCCATAAAGATCTGGAGGGAAAAGGGTTAATTTGCGTGGCATGGGGCCAGGCTTCCCTTAACTAGGGAATTGGCAGCCAGCAGTTTGGAAAGCTGCCTCAAATGTCTGACTGAACGTTTTTATTATCCTTTTTGTGCAAAGGTGGCTTTTAGACACCCACAGCAGCACAGGGCCTTCTGATTGGGACTGGACAGCTGGGAGCCAGAACGCTGTCTGCCCCTTCTGTGATGGCTGGGGAGCCCCAAGGAGGAAATACCACCCCCAAATTCGCCCTTCAGTCTACTGCATGCAGACCTACCAGGGAAGCTGCAAAATCAGCAGAGAGTTCTGGGGATGGAGGAGGGGGGCAAGAAGATGGAAAGAAAGATAAAAGGGAGAGTGCGGTAGGCTCAGACATTTAAACTAGATATTAAAGAAGAAAAGGATCAGAAAGTGAAGTGAAGACCAAACAAGAGAGGCAAAAATTAAGAACCCTGACAGAGACAGAGGACACAGAGAAGGGATGGCAGCGTCCCTATGCGAGAACCACTCAACTCTCTGCATTGTTCACCCACAAGTGTGCCATGGAGGGCGAGAGGTGCCACTTATATAGAGTTAATTCGACTGTGTCAGCCCTAGTCGGTTAAACTTGATTTATGCTGACTCACGAAGTAAAGTCCAGCTGCTGACTGGAAAGGTTGAAAGTGTTCTAGCTTCGCTTGATCTCTCTGATTTCCAGTAGAACATACCATGCATTCAAGTATTTAGATGAACCAGTGCCTGTGCTTCTAACACTAAGATGATAATGACCTCGAGAAGAGTTGGTGTGTGGGAAGAAGATGAACCACGGATTGTGTAATGGGGAGAGATGCTCTTCTGGAGAGCCCGGCCTTCACTTTAGTCTCCTCGAAGCCCTCAAAGATAAGTGTGAGGGGGGCTGGAGAGATGGCCTAGCGGTTGAGAGCGCCAACTGCTCTTGCAGAGGACCTGGGTTCGATCCCCAGCACCCACATGGCGGCTGAGAACCGTCTTTAACTCCAGTTCCATGGGAACCCAACACCCGCTTTTGACCTCTGAGGCATTGCAAGACACAGGTGCACAGACCTGCATGCAGACAGTACACGCATACACATAAAAAATAAATTAAAAATTTTAAAAAAAGATAAGTGTGAGGATACATCCTTTCTCAGAAACACCCTAAGGCTAACTGTTTAGAAGAAGACAATCAGGATTCTCCCTGCCCAACAGTGCCCTCAGGATGAGAGGCTTAGTGGCACTGAGAATGCAGCTAACAAGATTTATGTGCCTAGAGCTAGCATTCAAAATCCCTCTGGCTCCTACACCAGCCCTTCCCCAACCTGTGTCTCTGTTCTAGTTAGTTACTTTCTATTGCTGTGATAAAAACAAACAAACAAACAAACAAACAACAACAAAAAAAAAAACCCTGACCAAAACAAACTTCAAGAGGAAAGGGTTTATTCCATCTTGTACTTCCATGTTGAAGTACACCCCATGGAGGGACATTGCTCACTGGCTTGTTCCTCTGGCCTTTGCTCCACCTGCCTTATCACACAATCCAGGACCATCTGCCCAGGAGTGGCACAGCCCACACAAAGTGGACTGGCTTTCATAGCCACGCCCATAGGCCAACCCAATAGAGGAAACTCCCTGACTGAGGTTCCCTCTTCCTAGGTGTGTAAAGTTGATAATTAAAGCTAACCATGATCATGTCGGTGTCATAGAAGAAAGGCAGCAGCTCTTCAGATCCCACTCAGCAAATAAAATGAACAAAAAAATCTCAAAATGTGGTTGGCTCAGAGAACACATTCAAGCTAGCCTCGGTGAAAGGACAAATTTCTGATTTCTGAATCAAAAACAGACTAAGGAGAACTCCCTCCAGAAAGCAACAATTTTACTATGAACCTTGATGATTTCAAGGATACCGGTTTTAAGTAGCACAGGCTATCGGATAGGGAAGTATATTATCATCTGATAAATTTCTGACAAGAGCTCGCTTTATTTCCATTGTTCCAAAAGATGAAATAAAGTTCAAAGAGGTTAAAGAGTAAATCAAAGCCATATCAAAGTCTGTTGTAAACTGGGAGGAGATATTACCAGAAATACATAACTAACTAGAAGTGAATGTATAACTGGAAATAAAACCTAGATATTCACAGTTCTTTCAGGGCTACCAGATAATGTCTCTGCTGTAAGAGAAATCTGCATTTGTTCTTTCTGAATCTCTGTCATGTTCCCAAGGCAAGTAGGGAAAGAATGAAGATAAGACCACTCCCACAGCATCAAGGATCTTGATCATAAGTCTACAAAAGACCCTTTTCTGCCTTAAACACAGAAATATTTTAATTTTTTTTTTTTTTTTTTTTTTTTTTTGGTCTTGGTGTCGCAGAGGCAGGTGCATCCCTAGTATGCCACAGTTGTGTCCGGAAACTCACAAATCGTTAGACCGGGGAAGGCTGGCCTTGAACGTCAAGAACAAGATCCGCCTAAGATCCTCTGCCTACGAGTGCTAGGATTAAAGGCCGGCGCCACCACACCCGAAAGAAAAGGGCGCCGTAACCAAAAGTTTAAAGCCAGAGAAGGGATAAACACAACTCCCATAGGCCATATGCACTCTAGTCATACACAATGATAACAATGTAAATGGTATATAGATGAAGTTTCTCCTGGGCACCAACCTACTAATAATACTCTGTTAAATGGGATAAGCTACATTAAACAGGCGCAGTTGTCATGCTCAGTTTTCTGAAGCAAACCACTCAGTAGGTACCGGTTCTGCCACATGGAGTCTTTTCCAGATCTGCATGGCTCCAAGTTGTAGAGCCAGGAAATGAGGAAAGGCTTTTTATTAAATTAATGAAGATTTCAAAATGAATTTAAATACATACAAATACAGAGACATAGAAGACAATGTAATAATGGGAAAGGTGTATTGAGATCATGCACAGTATGTTTGTTTGAAAGAAAGGTTTCCGGAGCATGGAGAGAGCAGTGGGCGCGGTGGGTAAGAAGACGAGACGCGTGGCATACTCACTGCAAGAAAGAAGAGACCTGGGTATCAGTCCAGAATGTACAGGGTGGAACTAAAACACCATGTAAACTGTAAACAGAGTATCCAGGGATGTAGCCAGAGAAAACATCGTCTAGCCTTTGGGCTGTCAAAAAGGGAGACCCACGTTCAGGGTGAGAATACAAACAACGATAGGGCAAAACACATTCATACACAGAAAAAACAAAAATAACGTTATATCATTAAAAGGGTCCAACAGGAGAAATGGCTCAGCAGCTATGACCACTGGCTGCGATATGGCACAAGAGGACACTGAGTTCATATTCCCAGACATCACATGGTCAGCATCAAAACCTTGCTGTGACTCCAGTTCCTAGGGATTTGATGCCTTCTTCTAGTCGTTTAAAAGTACCAGTTTAACCCATGGTACACTTAGACATATATAAATAGTATATAGATATATATATAATATATTATATGATATATAGTGGTATATATATGAAATATAGGATGGTAATATATGGTAATAATATAAAGTATGTAATATAGATTACAGATATAAAAATCTGACAAGCTGTCATACTCAGAAAACAAATCTCTTTATGTTTTATTCGTCTTGTTATTTTACAGGTAAATAGTGGTATTGCCTACCATTGGCCTGCAGTGATGTAAGCAAACCCATGGTGGGATAGAATGGCCCACGGAGCTCAAAAGAAAGCATTTGGACCGCTGGAACTGGAATCAAAAACGTCCCTTAGCTGCCATGGTGGGTGCTGGAAAATTGGAAACGACAGGAACAGTCTGCAGAGTAGCCAGTGCTCTTAAGGACTAAGCCATCTCTCCCAGCCCCGTAAAATCTCTTTTTTCTAAATGAACTGATTCTTCTGCTTAATAAATCTTAATAAATATGGTTTAATATATAAAAAGTTAATTTACAAAAGATTGGTATATATGATTCAAAATCATTTTAAAGCTGAATTAGGTGGATAATAAGAAAAGGTGCGGTCACTCGAGTAAATTTGGATGAAGGTATTTTAATTACTAGTTTAGATCTGTTATGTTAAATAGTTAGTGAAGCTTGTGGAGAAGATCAAGCACGAGTTGAGAGTAACAGCACGCTACAAGGCTGAGAACCTGAGTTCAGATGCCTAGAATCCACATGGGAAAACCTTGACCCCAGCCCTTGAGGGAAGTGGACAGAGACAAGAGGATCTTTAGGGTATGTTGGCTGCCACCATAGAAGGCAAACAGAGGACAGCTGTCGTCAGGAAACCCAGTAAGTAGAAGGTCCTTATCATCCTCCTCTGTCCTGAGCGTCCCTTACATATATAAGAAATTGCCTTTACACGTGTGTACACCACATGGACTAACATGGACTTAGCACACAGGCATATACGCCTATACATGACCATGGCCCAAAAGGGTAGTCTCATAGAATTGTTGAAACGTAATTATTAAATAAAATGCGAGCTAAGTCTAATTGTCATGGGTTTGATCGTTCTCAAAAAGCTGTGATTGAACGACGTTTTAAAAACAAAGGTATTAGGTATTTAGATTTTTGGTATGTGTATGAGTGAATTGCCTGCTTAGGTAATCTGACTGTGGCTGGCAAGTGCACGAGAGGTCAGAAGTGGGTGATAGAGTCCTTGGAAGTGGAGGTACAAATGGTTGCTAGCTGCATGTGGGTCACGGGCAAATCAACCCACCTGGGGGTCCCGGTGAAAGAACAGGGCAGTTCACTTTACTTGAACCACTGAGCCATCTCAGGACAAACAAGTGTATCTTAATCTCAGAGGAAACAGTAACTTCAGTAACCTGTAAGGAGACAAGAAAAAAAAAAAAACCAAAAGATCTAGACTATTTTTTATTTATGAGTTAATGTGTATATTTATTGATTTATTGTTTTTGATTTTATGTGTATATGTTCCTTTGGGGTCCTTTGGCACGGTCGAGAAGTGTTTGTGATAATTGTTAGTCGTTCTGTTCCAGGAGGAAGCCCAGTGTTTGGTTGATTCCTCCTTGTTTTCTTTGTATTGTGTTTTAGTAATAATTATTAATCATAACAAACAACCTAGAGAGTGGAAAGTCATATTGGTTGTGGGATTTCCCTTGAGGGCTTCAGAAGTAAATCTTAGTGGGGAATTCAGTGTTCTTCGGGTGCCTCTCAATCAACTTTAAAAGTATTTAATTAACTACTTTAGTGACATCTGGCATGTACTTCCTCTTATCCACCTATGGGCTTTTCTACGTTCACATTAGTGAATCTTATCTTTTGGGTTACTTTTTAACATTGAAGCAGTGGGGCTAGAGAAGTGGCTCAGAGGGTTAAGGACACTTGCTGTCCCTCCACAGGACCTGGGTTAGATTCCCAACACCCACATGGTGGCGAACAGCTGCCCCCATTAACTACGCAGGGTCTAGGAATCCCTTAAACCGCGTCAGACGCTGTGGGCACTGCGGATGGGATCACTTACATACGTGAAGGCCAAACACTCATACACATAAAAAAAACTAAGGAAGAATAGTTGTCACATAAAAACAGGGGGACCTTTGGTATGAAGCGTGGTAAGAGGGCGCATCTCTCAGTAGTTCCTAGAGGACAAAATTAATGGACAAATACATGTCATCACAATGAAACGGTTCTAGGCCACCAAAGATGAACCTAGTCCTCATGAGTACGAAGCGAACAAACCCGCATGACTGAAGTCCCTTCCGGTCGACCTACCCTTCCATCTGTTTTTGCCAGGCTGTTGTCCCATCCTGATATATCATAGCCAAGCGTGATTGGTATAAAAAATGTTGAGGAGCAGTTACGATGAAAATGTGATCTAAAGATCCACCAACCACCCAAAAAATAGAACAGTGGAATTTGAAACAGCAAAACAGTTATTCTAGTGTGAAACATTATTTAAGTATGGGTACTTTTGTAATGGTTTTAATAGATCTGGAGAGTGAAATGCAGAGGAGAGTGCTGGCGAAGTAGCATCAAACAGGCGTTCAGAACGCAGTATTCAAGGTGCTGTTTGAACCTGAGACGATTTCATTTTCCAGTTCAATCATTTTGTTTTTAATTCAATTTATTGTTTTAATTGACCAACAAGTAAGTGTGGAGGTGTTTTATGAGATAGGGCGCAACAGCGATGATGATTTCAGACACATATATACAAAAACATGGAATCATGAAATCTAAGCACGTGGTTTATCATACCCAAGGAATAACAAGAGATCAAACACTCGAAACATGCTTAGAATGTTTTAAAACGATGAGTCATCTATTTTTATATTTGTCTTATTAGTTCAATTGTGGTAGGCCTTGGTGGAAGCAAATAGCAAGTTTTTTAAATGCTGCACTTTAAATGGCTAGACACATATTGTATAAATATATATATATATATCAAACATATATTTATAGACAGTGTTATTGTCCAATCTGCTTTCAAATATTGTATTGTAGTTTCAAATTTGTTTATATGTGTAGCCCTCTCTATAAACTATGCTTTTTGTTTGTTCATTTGCTTGTTTGCTTTGTTTGTTTGTTTTGTTTGTTTTGAAGATAGGGGTCTCCTTTTAAGTCCCAGCTAGCCTGAAGCCCACTATGTAGACCCGGCTGCCTGAAATCTCATAGAATTCTGCCTGCCTCTGCCTCCCAAGTGCTGGGATTAAGGGCATGCAACACCATGCCCAGCCAAGATAGCTTCTCTAAGCTTAGCCATGTTGGTGGCTGGGAATCGAACCGGTCTTCCCCAAGAGCAGTCAGTGCTTTACCACTTGAGCCTTCTCTCCAGCCCCATGGCTATGTTTTTTTTAAGTCTTTTTAAAATTCTCTAATCAAGAACTCTTCTAAAATGTAACAAAAAACTTTTGCATATGCGACTGATGAGTTGGGCCAAGCTATTTTTGTACCCTAAAAATTTATAATTGCCTTAAGAGGAGGAACTGATATTTTTCATCCAGCCGAATCCCCTCTAGCACCAATGTGGAAAAACAAGAAGCCATAGTAAAGACTAATCTATTTTTTTAAGTTGAAAAACAGCTTTACATCTCTAGAAAGCAAATTCAAAATACATATCAATCTCCTCTGAACCAGCTTCTCATCCAGAATATCTAAGCTAAGGAAATAACCATAGATCTAATCAAAAGACACCACCCTTATGTTATTTAAAATATGAATTTTAAAGTAAGGAGAACAAGATATAAATAATGGAAAGATAAATAAAATAGCATGCAGCCCTCTGAAGGTGAAAACTTTTAATGATTTTTCTTGGTCTTTTTTGAGACAAGGGGCTCCCTGTAGCCAACAGGTGTCCTGGAACATGCTATGTAGACTCAGGGTGGCCTTGAACGCCACGAGAATTCTGTCGTCGGTCCTCTGCTTCTTCCTCCCGAGGGCTGGGATTAAGTGGAACTACCATGCCCTGGCACGTTTAAGATTTTTTTTAAAAGGCATTGGAAAATGTCTAAAGATGTGGTTATGTCAAAATAAACGATGTGTGTGGTGGTTGTGTGTTGGGTGTGTGGGTGTGTTATGCATCTTTTTTTGTGGTGTCTTTTTTGAGACAGGGTTTCCCTGTAGTCTCAGCTGCCTGGAATCACTCTGTAGACCAGGCTGGATTGAACTCAAGAGATTCCACTTGCCCGGCCCTCCCGAGTGCTGGGATTAAGGCATGTGCCAACACACGCCCAGCAATGGTTTAATTCATTTTTAAGTGTTAAATGAGTTAGGTATGCAGTTGTCTTTTTTTTTGTCTTTGTTTTATTTTTATTTTTTTTGTATGTGTATGAGTGTACGGTCCGCATGCAAGTAGGGCTTGTGTACCCAATGTCGTGCAATGCCGCGCCGGCGAGGTCAGAAGAGGGTCCTCAGATTCCCCTGGAACGGGAGTTATCCTGGAATTGGAGTTACAGACAGTTCTTAGCCGCACGGGGGTGCTGGGGATGAACCCAGGTCTCTTGCAAGAGCAGTCGGTGCTCTTACCACTAGGCTATTCTCCAGCCCCAGGTATGCAGTTCTTCTAAAGAGTCTCCCGCTGCAAGAAACTTATGGATTACAATGAAGCAACATTTAGAATTTGCTTAGAAATATGAGTTGAACCAGTGGGAGAAATGATAGAGAAATAGCTATATATTCCCACATTGCCAGTACCATGAGTGGTAATAACCACAAGATGGGATGAAACTTGTGATTTATGTCATATATTTCAATAATATGTTTGAGTTTCCATACGTAAAAATAATGTCAAGAAGCGGTGTAAGTGAGCTGAAGTAGAGGCAGGGACTTCCTTTCCATTTGCCTGTGGCTCCCCCACAAGTCCTCCTCCAATCTCAAATTCCTCACCCATTCTCTTTTTGATGGAAGCTGAACTGCGAAGCTGGGTTCATGAGCATGGGAACTTTAGTTCTTGACAACTTCTTGACAAGTTGGAGGTGAACTTAGTACTACGTTCTGAATAGGTATGGCCCATTTTCACCTTGTGCAATGTATGTAGGTGTCTGGTAAAAATTAAGATTGTGCAAAGCAGTATTTGTCCTCTGGGTCCCCTGCTCTTGGGAGGTAATGTCTAAACTCTGGAATGCCTTCTATGTTATGAGTGTCCTATTTACAAGATTGTTTAGATCATACCAGATGTCTATGGTAATGGTGTTATTAGGACACGTGGTACCTCCTCTACATCTGGGGGCACTTAAGACTAAGATCATGCCATGGCCAATTAATGCACCTAAAAGACCAGCCCTTACTAAGCTTCACTAGTGGACAATCTTCTCTGAATATTGCCACTNCCCAGCACTCAGGAGGCCAAAGTAAGCAGATATCTGTGAGCTAAAGCCCAGCCTGGTCTACAGAGTGAGCTCCAGGCCAAATATGGCCACAAGGAGAAACTGTCCCAAAACCAACAAAACAACAAACAAAAAATTAAATAAATAAATAATTCAGAGCCAGGCATGGTGGTGCATGCCTTTAATCCTAGCATTTGGGAGGTAGAGGCACAGGGATTTCTGTGAGTTTAAGGCCAGCCTGGTCTACAGAGCAGCTGGGGCTACAGGGAGACCCTGTCTCGAAAAGACCAAAATAAATAAAAATAAAAAATAAATAATTTATGTGTAAGTATTCCTTACTAAGCTAGGCATGGTAGAACATGCCTTTAACCCTTGCATTTGGAAGGGTGAGGCAGGAGGGTTGCCTTGAGTTCCAGACAACATATAAAATGTCTGGCACATCTTGGCTTTTCACTAAACAATGGTGCTGAATACCTAATAAACTTTTATCCATCTACCAATTACTTTCTGCAACCTTGACTGGTCATCTACCCTACCACAGGTATGCACCGGATTCAGTGGACACTAAGTAAAATCACGAGCTTCCTGCTTTTAGGAGATTTCAGGGCACAAATATGCAGAGAGTGGAGCAAGAAAAATATAAAATGAATAAAGTACAACAGTCAGTGAGACCCCACCCAGGCTGTGCTGTACTTGGCTTAGTAGACTGTGTATTGGTTGGGAAGAGAAAGAGAAAGATCAAAAGAGGCTTCGCAAAGCTGGTGAGCCCACGCTCTACCCTCCCCATGCGCTCTGCAGAGGAAGAAATCATCCTTATTTCTCAAAAAGTTTTGAGTGTCTACTGTGCTGCGATAACGTGCAGATGTGAACATCTAGAACGAGCCAGGTTTTCCTCCCTCGCCCCTTTTCACCGCTTTCAAGGCCTCTTCTGTCTCCCTGCCACGCACCTCCTTAGACATCTTCTATCTCAGCCCTTTTCTCGCGTTTTTGTTTTGTTTTGTTTTGTTTTGGTTTTTTTTGGTCTTTCCGAGGCAGGGTCTCCCTGTAGCCCCAGCTGTCCTGGAACTCACTCTGTAGACCAGCCTGGCCTTGAACTCACAAAGATTCACCTGCCTCTGCCTCCCAAGTGCTAAGATTAAAGGCATGTGCCACCACGCCCAGCTCTTGCTTTTTTTTTTTTTTTTTTTTTTTTTTTTTTTTTTTTGTTTATGAATGTACTGTCTGCATGGAGGTTTGTGCACCCGGGTCGTGCCATGCCGCGGAGGTCAGAAGAGGGTCTCCCTGTAGCCCCAGTTGTCCTGGAACTCACTCTGTAGACCGGGCTGGCCTTGAACTCACAAAGATCCGCCTGCCTCTGCCTCCCGAGTGCTAGGATTAAAGGCCTGCGCCACCACACCCGGCCCTTAACCAAAACGTTTAAGCCAGAGAAAGGGAGAAACACAACTCCCATAGCCAATATGCAACTCTATACTACACAATGATATTATGTAATGGTATAATAGGGTTTCTCTGGGAACCAACCACTCTATACTCTTAATGGATAAGCTACATTAAACAGGCGCAGTTGTCATGCTCAGTTTTCTGAAGCAAACCACTCAGTAGGTACCGGTTCTGCCACATGGAGTCTTTTCCAGATCTGCATGGCTCCAAGTTGTAGAGCCAGGAAATGAGGAAAGGCTTTTTATTAAATTAATGAAGATTTCAAAATGAATTTAAATACATACAAATACAGAGACATAGAAGACATTATAAAAGGGAAAGTTTATGAGTTCATCACAGTTTTGTTGAAGAAATGTTTCCAGGGCTGGAGAGAGGGGGCTCGGTGGGTAAGAAGAGCGCTGGCTACTCCTGCAGAGGACCTGGGTTCAGGTCCCAGAATGTACATGGTGGCTAAAAACACCAGTGTAACTGTAGTTCCAGGGATGTGCCACCATCGTCTAGCCTTTGCTGTCAACAGGCACACGTGTGGTATACAAACATACATGCAGGCAAAACACTCATACACAGAAAACAAAAATAACTATATCATTAAAAGGGTCCAACAGGAGAAATGGCTCAGCAGCTATGAGCACTGGCTGCTTTGCCAGAGGACCTGAGTTCATTTCCCAGACTCACATGTCAGCTCAAAAACCTTCTGTGACTCCAGTTCCTAGGGATTTGATGCCTTCTTCTAGTCTTTAAAAGTACCAGTTAAGCACATGGTACACTTACATATATATATATATATATAATATATTATATGATATATAGTGGTATATATATGAAATATAGGATGGTAATATATGGTAATAATATAAAGTATGTAATATAGATTACAGATATAAAAATCTGACAAGCTGTCATACTCAGAAAACAAATCTCTTTATGTTTTATTATTTTTATTTTACATGTATGAGTGTATTGCCTACATTGCCTGCATGTGTGTAAGCAAACCCATGTTGGGTAGTGCCCACAGAGCTCAGAAGAAAGCATTGGATCCTCTGGAACTGGAATCAAAAACAGTCCTTAGCTGCCATGTGGGTGCTGGAAATTGAACCCAGGACCTCTGCAAGAGTAGCCAGTGCTCTTAATGACAGCCATCTCTCCAGCCCCTAAATCTCTTTTTTCTAAATGAACTGATTCTTCTGCTTAATAAATCTTAATAAATATGGTTTAATATATAAAAAGTTAATTTACAAAAGATTGGTATATTCAAAATTCATTTTAAACTGAATTATGTGTATATAATAAAAGGTGCTTCACTCTAGTAAATTGGAGAGGTATTTTTTAGGTTTAGATCTGTTTTTAATATTTGTTAGCTTGTGAGAAGAATCTCCAGTGAGTAACAGCATTCGCTACACAGGCTGGAGACCTGAGTTCAGATGCCTAGAATCCACATGGGAAAACCTTGACCCCAGCCCTTGAGGGAAGTGGACAGAGACAAGAGGATCTTTAGGGTATGTTGGCTGCCACCATAGCGGCAAACAAGGACAGCTGTCTCAAGGACAGTAAGGACTCCTTATGTCCTCCTCTGTCTGAGCTCCCTGTACATATATAGGAATGTGCACTTGTACACGTGTGTACACACATGGACTAACATGGACTACACACACATATACCCATATACATGCCATGCCCAAAAGTAGTCTCATAGAATTTTAAACTTAAATTATAAAATAAAATGAGCATATCTATTTTTGCTGTTTTCTTTCCAAAACTTAGATTACGGAACTTTAAAAAATTTATTATTTTTATTTTTTATGTGTATGAGTGAATTGCCTGCCTGTAGGTAAGTGCACTGTGCTGTGCAGTGCCCACAGAGGTCAGAAGTGGGTGATAGAGTCCTTGGAAGTGGAGGTACAAATGGTTGCTAGCTGCTAATGGGTATGGGAAATCAAACCTGGGTCCTATGAAAGAACAGTCAGTGCTCTTAACCACTGAGCCATCTCAGTGGAAACAGTTATCTTAATCTCAGAGGAAACAGTAACTTCAGTAACCTGTAAGGAGACAAGAACAAAAACCATAAAGTCTTATTTATTTATTTATTTATTTATTTATTTATTTATTTATTGTTTTGAGTTTTATCTTTATTTCTTTTGGTTACTTTGGCTAAGGGTTTGTTAATTTTCTTTCTTTTCAAGGAACCAAGTGTTTGTTTCATTGTTTCTTTGTATTGTGTTTTAGTAATAATTATTAATCATAACAAACAACCTAGAGAGTGGAAAGTCATATTGGTTGTGGGATTTCCCTTGAGGGCTTCAGAAGTAAATCTTAGTGGGGAATTCAGTGTTCTTCGGGTGCCTCTCAATCAACTTTAAAAGTATTTAATTAACTACTTTAGTGACATCTGGCATGTACTTCCTCTTATCCACCTATGGGCTTTTCTACTTCATTATTTGATATTATCTTTTGGGTTATTTGTTAACATTGAAGCATTAGGGCTAGAGAAGTGGCTCAGAGGGTTAAGGACACTTGCTGTTCTTTCAGAGGACCCACATGGTGGCTAACAGCTGCCCCCTTAACTCCAGTTCTAGGATCCCTGAAAACCTCTTCTGATCTCTGTGGGCACTGCAGGCATGAGATGCACTTACATGAAGGCAAAACACTCATACACATAAAATAAAAATAATGAGATATTTTCACATAAAACATTGGAGCATTTGTTATGAATCGTGTAAGTAGGAGAATCTCTTCAGTAGTTCCTAGAGTACAAATTTGGACAGAATATGTCATCAGAAATGAACTGGTTCTGGCCACCAGAGATTACCTTTTCTCTGAGTATAGCGAGCAGAAGCCCTCATGACTGAAGTCCTTCCTGTCTACCCTTCCATCTGTTCCATGCTGTTTTCCCATCCTTGACTATTCATATCCAATCGTGATTGGTAAAAAATGTTTAGACAGTTACTGAAATGATCTAGTCCACCAAGCACACAAATAGAACCTGTTTTGAAACAGCAAACAGTTCTAGTTTATTTATTTATTTTGGTTGACTTTTGTTGGTTAATTTCTGGAATTGAATGCAGAGGAGAGTGCTGCTGTGCACAAACAGGCTCAGACCGTTTCAGTTGCTGTTTGAACCTGAAGAATTTCTTTTCCAGTTCATCATTTTTTCAATTTATTTTTAATTGACACAGTAATTGTGGATGTTTATAGGGCAACACGTGATGATTTAAGACACATATATAACATGTCATGATCTAATCAGCGTGTTTATCATACCCAGTACCTTCAACACTCGTCATTTCTTTGTGTTTATAAACCATGAAGTCATCTATTTTATTTCTTTATTGGTTCATTGGCTTAGGCTTTGGAAGAAAAATAGCAAGTTCTTTTAAATGCTTCACTTTAAAATAGCTAGACACATATTTTATGAAATATATATATATATATCAAACATATATTTATACATTTTTATTTTTCCAATCTGCCTTCAAATATTGTATTGTATTTCAAATATTGTATATGTTTAGCCCTCTCTATGACTATGCTTTTTGTTTGTTCATTTGCTTGTTTGCTTGTTTGTTTGTTTGTTTGTTTTAGATAGGGTCTCCTTTTAGTCCCAGCTATCCTAGAGCTAGCTATGTAGACCAGGCTGGCCTTGAACTCATATAGATCTGCCTGCCTCTGCCTCCCAAGTGCTGGGATTAAGGGCATGCACCACCATGCCCAGCCTAAGATAGTTCTTAGCTGCCATGTGGGTGCTGGGAATCGAACCCGGGTCTTCCCCAAGAGCAGTCAGTGCTCTTAACCACTGAGCCTTCTCTCCAGCCCCATGGCTATGTTTTTTTTAAGTCTTTTTAAATTCTCTAAATTCCAAGAACATCTTCTAAAATGTACATAAAACTTTTGCATATGCTACTGATATTTGCCAAGCTATTTTTGTACCCTAAAAATTTATAATTGCCTTAAGAGGAGGAACTGATATTTTTCATCCAGCCGAATCCCCTCTAGCACCAATGTGGAAAAACAAGAAGCCATAGTAAAGACTAATCTATTTTTTTAAGTTGAAAAACAGCTTTACATCTCTAGAAAGCAAATTCAAAATACATATCAATCTCCTCTGAACCAGCTTCTCATCCAGAATATCTAAGCTAAGGAAATAACCATAGATCTAATCAAAAGACACCACCCTTATGTTATTTAAAATATGATTTTAAAGTAAGTAGACAAGATATAAATAATGGAAAGATAAATAAAATAGCATGCAGCCCTCTGAAGGTGAACTTTTAATGATTTTTCTTTTGGTCTTTTTGAGACAGGGTCTCCCTGTAGCCACAGCTGTCCTGGAACATGCTATGTAGACCAGGTTAGCCTTGAACCCACAGAGATCTGTCTGTCTCTGCCTCTGCCTCCCGAGTGCTGGGATTAAGAGTGAACTACCATGCCTGGCACTTTTAATGATTTTTTAAAAGGCATTGAAAATTTTCTAAAGATGTGGTTATGTCAAAATAAACGATGTGTGTGTGTGTGTGTGTGTGTGTTTATTCATTTTTTTGTGTGTCTTTTTGAGACAGGGTTTCCCTGTAGTCTCAGCTGGCCTGGAACTCACTCTGTAGACCAGGCTGGCCTTGAACTCACAGAGATCCACTTGCCTCTGCCCTCCCGAGTGCTGGGATTACAGGCATGTGCCACCACGCCCAGCATTTTTATTCATTTTTAAGTGTTGAAATGAAGTTAGTTATGCAGTTTTCTTTTTTTTTGTCTTTTTTTATTTTTATTTATTTTTGTATGTGTATGAGTGTACTGTCTGCATGTAGGTCTGTGCACCCATGTCGTGCAATGCCGCGGAGGTCAGAAGAGGGTCTCGGATTCCCCTGGAACTGGAGTTCTCCTGGAATTGGAGTTACAGACAGTTCTTAGCCGCCACGTGGGTGCTGGGGATTGAACCCAGGTCCTCTGCAAGAGCAGTCGGTGCTCTTAACCACTAGGCTATCTCTCCAGCCCCAGTTATGCAGTTTTCTAAAGAGTTCCTCCCGCTGCAAGAAACTTATGGATTACAATGAATCAACATTTAGAATTTGCTTAGAAATATGAGTTGAACCAGTGGGAGAAAGGATAAATAAATAGCTATATTCACAGTGCCAGTACCATAAGTTGGTAATAACCAACAGGAGGGTGAGGAAACTGGTGATTATTATGTCATTATATTTCATATATGTGTTGAGTTCCATAGGAAAAAATATGTCAAGAAGCATGTGTAGGAGCTGTAGTAGAGGCAGGACTCCTTCCATTTGCTGTGCTCCCCCACAAGTCTCTCCAGTCTCATCCTCACCCATCTCGTTTGATGGAAGCTGAACTGCGAAGCTGGGTTCATGAGCATGGGAACTTTAGTTCTTGACAACTTCTTGACAAGTTGGAGGTGAACTTAGTACTACGTTCTGAATAGGTATGGCCCATTTTCACCTTGTGCAATGTATGTAGGTGTCTGGTAAAAATTAAGATTGTGCAAAGCAGTATTTGTCCTCTGGGTCCCCTGCTCTTGGGAGGTAATGTCTAAACTCTGGAATGCCTTCTATGTTATGAGTGTCCTATTTACAAGATTGTTTAGATCATACCAGATGTCTATGGTAATGGTGTTATTAGGACACGTGGTACCTCCTCTACATCTGGGGGCACTTAAGACTAAGATCATGCCATGGCCAATTAATGCACCTAAAAGACCAGCCCTTACTAAGCTTCACTAGTGGACAATCTTCTCTGAATATTGCCACTCATCAAGGGTGCTGTTTCCATGCCTGTTCTGTAAGAAAGCAGCTGGAAGTCCTACCCCAGCAGTCTCCTGCACCTGACCTCTTCCCTCTTCCCTTTGCCATATTAGACCCACAGCTCTTCACTGCAGTAAAGCATAATTATGAGTAAAAGCATTCTCCTCATTCTCAAGGTTCTTCTAGCAAGATTTTGGAGCTGAGGCTCACCTTGGAGCCTTCCTAAACTCACAGGGAAGGTCCTTCATGGATCCTCATTTCCTTTAGCTTGCTGCTAGGCTTATTTGATGAGGAGGTCCCAGGGAGAGCTGGTTAACCAATAGAGTTAAGAGCCCAGGTTTTATAGTCTTGACTATCTCCTTGAGATTCCCCTAAACCATCTGTGTTTCTGCAGGTCAGAACACTCAGCGCACCTCATGAGGTGTCTGTTCAGCCTTTCCTGCTTCTGGATTCTGTCAATTTTCTCATTATTTTATTGACACCACATCTATTGGTAGACTGGAGGTTTTACATTTGGATCTTGTACATTTATTCACTGCCTTATAATAAATTCCTCTAGAAAACCCTGAGTACTATACATGTATAAACACATACACATAAATAAAAATAAAAGTAAGTCTTTTAAGAACATCTTTCATATATTTGCTATAAAGAAAATGATTGTTGGGGGGAAATTTCTAGGATATTTTTGGATAACTAGTGATTCCACTCTCAGATGTCTTAGCCCCTGATTTAGGCTCACTCTTCATTTATCAAGCTGAGGACTATCATACCCTAACCCTGGCTACTGTGCACCCTCCTCCCTCTCTGAATGAGGCCCTGTCATCCAAACAATAACAAAAACAAAACCTTACGCCAGAAAGCAAAAATAAATAAATAAATAAATAAATAAATAAATAAATAAAGTTATGTTCTAAATAGATTTTGAATTAAATGGTGAGAAGAAAACTGGTCTCTAAATAGCTGTAATCTTTCACACATTATAACCCACTCTTTAGAAATATTGTCTTATATGACTGTATTGTGAGGAAAGTATTATTATTTGCATGTTAAACATAAGCATTTTGCCCCAAATTTATTGATATCAACTCATTCAAACCTTCATTCTTCCTTGATGTAGCAAGCTGTTATCACACTACAATTACTATTGGTAAATAGTCATTGTTCATATTCAGATTCAAAAAATACTTTGAAAAGTAATCAATTCTGTTAACTATTTTCAGGGATGATAACTTAACCAACTAGAAGAATTTCCAAATATTGGGAAAAGTAATCCATTCATATAAGAACTCAGAATTACTAACTTAAGAAAATAAGCCATCCAAAACAAAGTGCTTTCATTCCAAAGAAACTCTGAATTATAAAATTTCCACTTATCAACTAGCCGTATTTTCTACCTTAATTCTACCTTTAAGTATACCTGCTACTTATCAAGTTTCTTATTTACTTTTCATAAACCGCAGTAGAATCTCAAAAGATGATTGGCATCAAGTTGAACTTCTGTGACCCTGAAATAGATTCCCAAGTGTAATAAAAAAAAAAACAAACAATAGAGCAATATTGTCTGGACAAGTTCAGGTTAGGGTTCATGTCACAGAGGCCTATGAAGCCCTGGATTACAATTTCCTCACTTACTAGACTCGGCCTTTGTTAGGCTTGTTTCACTTAAATGATATGCCTTAGATTCTACTGGGTGAGTCAAAGGATCCACCCCAAGGCTTTCTTTAATACAGGTGTCTTTTCTCATCCCCTGGAACAAGGACTGTTGCTCTCATCTTCTCAAAGCCACTTGATTATTGCTTGCTGAATTCTGGCTTAAACCACTCAACAATGCAGGACATAAGAGATTTGTTCTGTGGAAAACTTGACCTGCTATAACTCTAGACTCTGCAACTCTGTACACAGCAGGAGACAAAGAAAGTGAAGATTAAGCCTGTACTGTGAGGTAGGAAGCTTATTTCCTTATGTCCCTGCCCAACATCTCCAGTATCACTCTAAGAAGTTACCCATATAGGTCTCCAAAGAAAACTTCCTAGTATCTCTGGAGTTCACCCTGCCCTCTCCAAATCCCATTGTCTCCAGATCCCTCCCAACTCTTCTGAGACTCCTTAGGAAAGCACTCCTTTGCTCCTGGAACTTCTTTATCCTGCACCCTGAAGGTAGAGCTAGAAGTTTTTGTATGATGTCTCTTCTCCCACAGGTAACTTTTAAGGAACCATTGTCTGAAGAAGATGTTGAAAGCTGGTCTCATATTTCTCACCTGCAAAATTTCCCTCTAAGAGTGGACTAGAGCTAGGGTTTCGGATACAATCTCCCTCTGGTAGAGTATCCTCCTTCTTGCTGTCCTATCTAAACCCTTTAATGGTCAATAGAGCAATAGCTTAAAAGATCATTTTCATAAGAATCTCCTCTCCTGGAATATAAGTCCCAAGATGACATGTAATCATTATGCCAAGAAAATACAAACCCATGGACAATCAAGTGCTTCAACTCTAAATACGAATGTACACTAGGATCACAGACTCTATGGTAAAAGCTTCTAAGATAAAAGAGGCCAAAAAGTAAAAATGTAAAACAAAAGCAACAAAATTACAATCAGTGTAAGAATTAAAAGACAAAAATATCTACTGCCAAAGCACTAAAAGACCAAGTCAGTATCACTATTTGCATTAGAACAATTGTTTGCACTATTTTAACATCATAAGTAATTCTCATCGGCATCATATTAACATGAAAATTCCCAGGCCCAAAACTAAGCCAATGAGAAACTATCTGGGTAGAGCCCATAACCACACCATCTGAAGCTCACGTTCAATCACATTGACAACACATCAGAAGCAAGCCATGTTGAGCTCTTGTTATACCTTAGGCATGGTTCTACAGTCAAGAATATAGCAGCAACAAGAAAGACAAAAAAAAAAAAACACTCCCTGTGAATTCATGTCTTCTTTTCCCTTAAGAAGAAAGACCTCAGAGTGGAAGGGTTGGGTCACTAGTAGGTGTGTGTTTAACTTTATTAGAAATTGCCAAAGTGTTTTCCATTGTGGTTGGACCATTTGCACTCCCACGGGTAATGAGAGTTCTAATCATTCTACTTCTTGGACAATAGTCAGTATTGTCAGCTACTTAAATTTAGCAGTGGTGGTAGGTGTGTAGCAGAACCTCTTTGCGGTCTTAATTTGAATTTCCCTGATGACTAATGATATGGAGCACTTTTTCATATGCTTTTTGGATATCAGATGTCTCCTTTTGAGAAATGGTACTCAAGTACTTTTCCTGTATTTTAATTGAGCTGTATATGCTTTTATTGAGTGGTAGAATTCATTTCTATTCTGGATATGAGTCCTTTGTCAGGACACATTGTGGTAGCCAGCCCCACGTTTTTGCATTCATGACCCTGTATGATCATCCCCTTCCTTTGAATGCCAAAGGGATCTATAATTTGAATTAACTCAGTAGAGGGCAGCATGGTATGTCATTACTACCAACTTGGTTTGGGTGACAACATCAGAATTTTCATGTGGTTTTTAGACTGTTGTCTGGTTTGGGTACTTCATAAAGCAAGCTGCTGCTGGAAAGGACCCCCTAAATCAACATCTGTGGAGGAACTTAATTTTGTCAAGTACAGTGTGAGCACAGACACAGCTTTAAGTTTTCAGTCTCACAGTTTTAACTAAAATCATGACGTGCATGGTAAGAGATCCCAAAGCTGAAGGAAGTCCACCAAAATTTCTGCCACATGGAATGATGAGATCACTACATGTGTCATGCTTTACAACACGGAAAAACATAAACCCATGAACAGTATAAGTAGAACATATATGCAGGTAATATAAATATTTGTCCTAAGTTATAAATTGCCCTGCTGATGATCACGCAGGAATATTTCATTTGCTTTTCCCTGGAACACCTTTGATATCAGTGGAGATGCTGGATATCTTCACTGTGTATTATTTGTTTCATATATTTTGCCCTTATTTTTAATCAAATGGCACATGTTTTATTGAGCCTCAGGATGTTTCAAATAAATTCTAGTCATAATTTCCTTTCTGAAGTCCCAAAATAACAATTGCTTCTTCCAGAAAATGGATGGCACACTTCCCTTTTTGAAGTAATCTTTAAACAAATATATTTGCATATGTGTATGCCTATGTGAGGTGTATTTCCATGAGTGTAGGTGTGCACAGAGCCCAGAAGAGGGCGCAATATCCCCTGGAACTGAAATTACAAGTGGTTCTGACCCTCCTGATGTAGGTGCTGGGTATTGAACTAGTCTGCAAGACTAGTGAACACTCTTAACTGCTGAGCCATATCTGCAGCCCTTGGAATAATTGATTGATTAATCTATACAACAAAACCTGAAAATACTAAGACAAGCTAGAGTAAAGAAGAAGAACTAAAAAATTGGGAGTAATTATTGGGATTTTTTTGTGTGTGTGTGCCATATAGTCTCTTGTATAACAGTCTAGTCTTGAACTTACCTTGAACTTCTAAATCTCTTGCCTCCAACTCCTGAATGCTGGGATAATAAGCATGTACCAATATGCCTGGTTTATAAGGTGCCAGGGTGGAAGCCAGTGCTTCATGCATGGCAGGCAAGCCCTCTCTATCCACTAAGCCTCATCCTCAGCTCTATGCCTTGATTATCTCTTGAAGAATGTGCTAGGTTACTTTTGTAGTCATTGTGACAGAATACCTGACACAAGGAACCCAAGGGAGGAGAAGTTTATTTTGGCTCAGGACAGTTCCACTCTAGGGAAGGTGTGGCGGTTGGGGACTAGCTCCTGTCTGATGATGGGAGCATACAACTGCAGGTTCTCCCATGGCATCGGCCAAGAAGAGCAGGAAAGATAGAAGTGAAATTAAGCTGGCCCATGCGTCTGCCTGCATGCTCACCCTAAAGGCACCATAGCTTTCCAAAGCAGCACCATTGCCTGCCACTTTTTACATTCAAACTATAATGGAGAATGTCCAGGATTTGGATGTAGGGTAAAGGGGAAACAGGGGAAAAACACTAAAAGTAATCCCTAAAGTTTTGAGTTTTGCAGCTCAAAGCCTTAGAACTTCTTGTTTTGGAAACTACTAGTCCTGTGAATTTGACAGGAGGCATTCAACATAGTCCTCACTACCCATTATTGCTTCTGGGAAAGAAGATCCAGTCTTGGTTGCTATTTTTCATGGAATCCATGATATTTAATATGTGCCACTCAAGTACTTTGCCAGCCTGACTCGAGAACTTTGACTTCAATTTCAGCTATAGAGTAAAGACCCTCACCCTGGAAGGTAGGAGGCAAATTTTCTCTTTTTTAAATTTTTATTTATTTATTATATGTATGAATGTACTGTCTACATGTAAGTTTGTGCACCCGTGTCATGCAATACCACGGAGGTCAGAAGAGGCCATTGGATTCCCCTGGGACTGGAGTCAAAGATGGTTCTCAGCCTCCATGTGGGTGCTGGAGATTGAACCCGGGTCCTCTGCAAGAGCAGTCGGCGCTCTTAACCGCTAGGCCATCTCTCCAGCCCCCATGGAGGCAAATTTTCTAACCTCAACAATGTGTGAAGCTAGGTACTCACATTTATTTCTAAGACTCAGTTTTCCTAAATCCTGTGTGAAACTCACAAATGATGTGAAGAAGCATGGGAACCATACTACAGATAACCGATTCTTTGTACCTGAAGCATGGGGGTGATTTCACTGAACATCTTATTCACATGAAGTAAAAAAAACAAACAAACAAACAAACAAAAAACAACCCTGTCTCTTCCTTGCCGAAATACATCTCTGCTTAATCATTCTTCCTCCAGTGTCAGTGTGTGACAAATCTTGATTCACTTGCGCCAAGGTATGATCTGTCCCATCTTGACTTGGTCCCATCTGTGCAGGTGCAGCCCACAACCTGGAGTTCTAAACCACGAACTTAGGGTCTCTTTTTACAAATGTCCCTTTATTCCTAACTCCTCCTGACACTGGCTATGACCTTCATCCTCTGAACTGTTGCAGGACTTGTCTACATCTCTTTTGTATTTACCAAACACCCTTTGGTATTTCTAAGGATTTCTCATTTTTACAAACAATGCCAACTTTCAGGTCAGTAACTGGACTGTATTTGTTATAAACCCTTTCTCCAGAAACAGTATGAACAAATGTAGAATCGCCCCTCAGTATTGGCTAAGTTGGATTACAGAATGATTTCAAGACACTGTACAACTGTTTCTGAAATGCGAAAGGAAACATGGAGCAGAGTCACACTAGGGATGAAATAGTACCTCCACCTCTAGATCCCGAGCCCTAGATTCCTGTGGTGTGCAGAGGGTCTGTCAAGAGGGTCGAATATGAATAGATCAGGTACCTGGAACTGCTCTCGCCTCAGGTAAAAAGTAGCAAGTCCTTAGCTTTTGCAACAGATTTAGTGAGATAAAATTACTTTTAGTAAAATTACAATGTTACACAATCATAACATAACAAAATTTTAGGAAAATCTTCCCCTACCCAAAATGAAGATTCTTCTTAGATTTGAGGTTTTAGCAGTCAGTTCTTTTTTCTTATCACCAACTTAGGCAGTCTTTCATCTACTTTCTATCTCCATGGACTTTCTTATTCTGGACATTTCCTACAGAGGAAATTGTGGTAACCTGTGTTAGTCAAATGTGGCAAGAGCTCTCTATCAGTCTTGAAGGGTTTTGTAAAAATTGAGCAATATTGGATCCAGTTCGATGCAACTTGAAATTGACATTCTGTAGTCAGGTGTCATCTCTACAAAACAGCTTTTGTTTTTCCTAGGAAATGTCTTATGCATTTCAAACAAATCCTGGCAAAGGAGATTATGAAGAATTATTTCCAAATATTGCATTGTTCAATCATTTAATGTCATGAGAACAAAAGAACTAGAAAAACCAGTTCCTGTAAATTAAGATCCACTTTAGATAGCCCTCCCATGGGAAACACTCATCTGACCTCAAGTAGGATAATTATAAAATTTTTGTTCAAGTTTGGCCAAAGTTACACACATTTCTCTAGAATCAGAAATAGTATAAAATCTTTGAAAATAGTTTTTTTTTTCTCATTGGGGCTGGAAATATGTCTCAGTTTTTAAGAGCACTGACTGCTCTCTATTGCAGAGGATCCAGGTTTGATCCCAGCACCCTCATGGTGGCTGACAACCATCCTTGACTCCAGTTCCAGGGAATCTGATGCTCTTTTTTGACCTCTGTGGGCACTGCATGACACAGGTGCAATTACATGCATGCAGGCAACACACTCACATACATAACATAAAATAAAAATAATAAAAATTAAAATTAAAGAAAAGAAAATATATTTTTCTTATACAATAGAATTTACAAATACTAAACAAAGACGAGCAGCAATTTGATCTTTTAAAATAATCTTTATGGGTATGCATGGGTATCTGATGGATGCCGTGGGGTGGGTAGGTGTGTGGGGGTCTGATTAGGGAAGATGCACACAGGTGGAAGTCAGAGGACAACCTAAGGAGTCAGTTCTAGCTTGCCACCTTGTTCGTCACTCTGTGCTGTGCATACCAGGCTACCTGGCCTTTCTGTTTATGGAGACTCCCTGTCCCTACCTTCCATCTCACTATCAAAATGCTGGAACTTCGGCCAGGCGTGGTGGCACACGCCTTTAATCCTAGCACTTGGGAGGCAGAGGCAGGCGGATCTTTGTGAGTTCAAGGCCAGCCTGGTCTACAGGACAGCTGGGGCTCCAGGGAGACCCTGTCTCAAAAAGACCAGAAAAAAAATGCTGGAATTTCAAGTATGAGTTATGATCTAGGCATTTTCATGGGACCTGGAGATCTGAACTCCTTTATCCCTGCTCATGGACCAGCCCTTTACCCACTGAGCTATCTCCTTAGTGAGCATCATTTCAATTCCTGAACTCTGCTGGGCATGTTGTTTTTACAAAGATGAGCTCTCTATGTGAAGCTAAACTTGATCTAACACTGGAGTGAAGTATTTAAAAGAATAATTCAGAGCTCAAACTGAAAGCAAAGACAGGGGCTGGAAGAATGTGACTCAAAGGGTTTTGCTATTGGGTGTCATTTAGTTCTGTAGGAAAGAATTTCCCACACAGCACTGTGCGAGAGCTAACACGCTTCTGCAAACTCTGGATTTTTGGAAAAGGAGGAATGTATGTAGCAGTGTTGGAGTCATCCCTTTGATATTTAGCATTTTCTCACAACTATGGGACAACACAATGCCATTTTTAAACTGCTGCCATTGGCAATGTGGGTATCACTGTCATCCTCAAGATGTTTTGCAAATATTTATGTCCTTGGCCAAGCCACGAGTTCAATTTGTGCCCAGTTAAATACTCATAAAATAGTGTCTTTGACAAATGATGTTGTTTTTTTTTTTCCCTTCCCCAACCCAGAGAAGTGCCAGACTGGGTTATTTTCACTTTTGGTAGGAAACGTTCCATTTAGGCTGACGCACAATGACATGGCAAATGCCTGCTGTTCTTTTCTTGTCACACGGCTGGACTTTGGAATTGTGAAAATAACATTGGAACAGAAATAGCTAATAATAGAACAGAGTTACTTAAATTATCTTGTGTATTTTCTATAGCAATGCTGAATTGGAAAGGGAACTTCATACTGGGTAAATTTAAATAGTTGACCTGAAAACTATAGGATTTTAAGTGGAAGCATCATCCTGTGTCATCTGAAATTATCCTTCATTGGAACAGAATAAGAAGACTTTAATGAGATGCATCTCAGGGGCTGGAGAGATGGCTCAGCAATTAAGAACACAGGGCTGTTTTTGCAGAGGTTCCCAGCACCTACATGGTGGCTAGCTGCTGTCAATAACCCCAGTTGCAAGGGATCTGACACCCTCTCTCTTCTTGCCTCTGTTGACACTGAATGATAGAGATTACTTACAGACACGCAAACGAAAATTTTAAAATTAATTTTTAAAGTAAGATGCAGCGCCTGAAACATATTTAAAATATTTTCTGCCATTTGGTTTCTCTTCAGATTATATTAATCTTTCAGCTTTAATAAATATATGCTGGGATTTATCAGTCACTAGATTTGTTTCTGCTAGCTATAATTTTCCAGTGATCCTCTTAAAGATTTTGTGAAGTACAAATTAGAGGATTAATTTTAATGATCTTGATTATCTAACATACAATAATATATTAAAATAGGAGCTGGGGAGAGGGCTCAGCAGTTAAGAGGACAGGGTGTTTTAATCAGAAGACCTAAGTTCAGTTCCCAGTACTTACATGGAGGCTAACAACTATGTGAAATTCCAATTATATAGGGGTTCCTTTGCCCTCTACTGAATTCTAAAGATATTACACATATGGTTACACTTACACGTGTATGTCAACAAACTCTAGTATATCTATTTTTAATTAAAGTAAAAATAGAACCTAAAATACTATATTTAAGAGACTTCTATATGTACAGAAAGAATCAGAAAAGAGTTACATAATTCTTGTAAACAGAATGTCAAAGATAAAATGTCTGTCAGCCACAGGAAATTAGAATGACATCCAAAGCAGTGCTTCTCCTACTAGTCATCATGGTAACAGAGGTGAGGCTTGATTGGACAATGAAGTGAATAAGAAACAGAAGTGACTCGGAAGGAGTAGTGCGCTGCAGATGTCACAAAGTCACTGACATAACTTTTCTAATTTGTCATTCATTACTCATAATGCCTACTGTATGGGTCGTCTGAATCTCTCTGTAGATCTCTAGATACACTAAACATGATCTGTGAGGCAATGTGGAGGGTCAGGTGGAGCAATTGCCAGCAACTCAATAAGGTATGCTTCCTACTTTGGTACCCTTAAGACTCTCCTTCATCAAGATTTCAGCTTATATGAGCCACCACCCTCCTTCCCATAATAATAAAATAAATAAATAAATAAATAAATAAATAAATAAATAAATAAATAAATAAGATTGAATGACCTGAGAGCACAGTTTAGAAAACTGACCGACCGGACTTATTCTATAAGAGGGCTGAGCAGGTTGTGTCTTGGAAAGGCCAAACAAATAGTATCTTCAGTTATGTGAACCATCTATTCTCTCTCACCAAAACCCATACCAAGACATCCACAGATAGGTATAGGTATTGTTGTATCCTAGTAAAATTTATTTATAAATATGGATAGACGGCCCAGTTTGCCCTATGGATATTTGCTGTGTCTCCCTCCACTTTAGAACGAAGCACCATGTTCTTCATTGAATCATTACTTCCCCTTGATACCGTATGAAGGTGTGGGTTACAACTACCCATGAAAGAGTTCCTCACTGTGCTCTCCTGCATCAAGCCAGGTATTGCATGCTTTGATCTCCTTGCCCAACCCTGCCAGGGGATCAAATATCTGCACTATGTTCAGCCTTCTTTTTGAATTTCTTTTGTCAAATCTCTGGGGGAAATTCTGCCATTCTGGCTGATAATGGCTGATGTCACAGGAAACAATGGATGCAGTGTTTTCCTTCACAGAAACTGCTCTGGGTCATGTTGAGCAGTGATGTTGTCATAGTTGCTTGGAGTGGACAGGCCATGTCAGACTTCACACATGGGCTTGTTTGCAGAACGACCAGTCTGTGGTTACTTGGTTTGTATTTTTAATAGTTGGGTGGACTCTCCCACGCAGTTTGGATTTTTAAAAATTAAAGGCTTGCATTTGGTAGTTTCAGAAGGTTTGTGTCATGGAAAGAGAATGAATGATTCAGATAGGAAACCTATCCATCTTTTCAATAGTCGCTTACTTGGCAAAACCTTTGAACACAAGAAAGAAAATAATGATGACTCGGGCTTCCTTTGGTCTACGTGACCAAAGAATATAGACAACAACGTATCCAAGGGCTATATTAACAGTTTTCCATTAGTATGAGAGTTGTTGGGGAGGGGTTTTTGGCAGAGCTCTGCAGCTAAGCTTTTAGTGTGGTTCCTATTTCTCATCTTAAATCAAGCCACTACACCCAGTCTCTCACTTTAATAAGCACTAAACCCACATGCTGGGTTTCAAAAGAAAGAAAAAACCTACATTAACTGTTAAAACTTCCCTGAAACCTACTCATGGGAACAGCGCACATATGGTGTTGTAATATTTTTTTTTAAACAAGACATCTGTACTATTCAAGAAATAGCTAAAGTCTGTTGGATTCCAGAAACTTATAAACTGAACTCCAAAACAGATAAATTATCTTTATTCACTTCAGCAAGAGTCAACTCAGGAAGAAAAATTTAGCAAGAAAACAACTTTTCAAAAGAGGAACTTCAGAAATATGTAAGTTTACATTTTATTTGGGGGTATAAAATGGTAAGAAAATTAATTCCTAGTGCATATGGGATTGAATATAGCTCTACCCACCTAATCATGGATAATGGTCAACAGTGACGGGCTGATCAGCTCTTTTGCTGGTACCTCCCATGAAGAGAGCAGTTCTGAGTGATCGAAGGGGTTGTTACAGAAGTAAATATTTCTGAGCACCTACCGAATACTAGGCATTGTACAGGTTACTTGAGAGTTCATACTACCCCAAACAGCAGAATATCAGCCTGTGTCCACAGCCTGTGGACAAGATGTCTAAAGACAAATATTAAAGTTGACTGAGAATTCTATTGACTTCAATAGAGTCTAGGAAAACTGACTGAAGTGTCTGATTTTTTTTTTTTTAAACCTAGAGACTGCACCAAGAATGGGATGGCCAAGATAACGAAGTGCTGAGGCTCTTCCAGGCAACAGAAACAGTACTGAGCCTCAAGAAAAGTGAATGAGACATGTTTGAAGGACACAAAGCCTTTAGACAAAGCAAAAGCATACAGACTTAAGGGACCAAACCAGACATGAAGCCCAGGAAAGATGGACAAGTAGGACATGGGTTCAGATTACATGGTAACAAGGCAGCATCACATCTGCAGAATCACTTCTAGTTCCCCTCACAGCAGTGTGAATGGAGGTGGCCCTTCTAAAATTCATGTTAACCATTATCTGGACAGTAGCAGTTGTCAGAGGTGTGGCTTTGGGGAGGACATTGGTTCCCAGGGTGGAGTCTTCAAGCACAGGGTTAAGGGAAGTCCTCCTGATCTCAACATCATTCTCCCTTCTTGCCCTTTCCCTTCCGTCACCCTAGGACTTTGCAGATGGTCACAATAGGCACATAATGCATGTGCTGGAGACTGGGACTTCCCAGTCTTAAGAACTCTGAGCAATAAATGTGGAGATGGCTCAGAGGGGAGGTAAGAAAACAAATTTCTCTTGCACAGGATCCAAGTTCAGTCCTCGGCACCACCACTTGGACCCAAGTCCAGCCCCGGGGAATCCAATGCATATTCTCGCCTCCACAGACATCTGCATTCATGTGTCCATACATGTGCATGGATGCACAGGCATGCACATAACAAAAAAAATCAAAATGTCTACTGTGACAGAATGTGCAATTTCATTGAAAAAGTTCACTCTAAATTCTGTATCACAGTGATAATTTGGGGGGATACAAAAGCAAAAAAAAAAGTAGAAAAGAAAATCTTTCTATTTTTTTGCATTTTTTTCTATTTCTGTGTATCTAGGCAGAACTTACGTATCTTCTCCTCCATCCCTCTCTGCCTATGCTCTTTGACTTATTTAAGATCCATTCTTCAAAAGACTTTATACACCATTATCAGGCACAATGATCACAAACATTCCATAACAACGCAATTAATTGATATTTGATTCTGATTATCAATCATTTCTGGGCGATCAAGAGAGTTGTATTGTAGGAAATGATTTTTCAACACTAAGGCTTAGTATATTCTTGAATCACTGAATTTAAATAAAAAGCCGCATGATAACATTTTAATGAAATTGTTGGAACTGTGTATAAACCTTTCCCTTCTAAAATGTGGTAAGGTACATGTGAATGGACATAAATTCCAGTCATCTGAATATTGGCTCAACCAACTATTTAAGTTTTACTAATAGGCTTTAGTTTTTAATTAATGTATTTCTTTTTTGCATTTTATTTAACTTTTGAACTTCGTATAGCATATTTTGATGATACTTTGTTCCCCTTCACTATCCATCCTCCCCTTCTTAATACCTCCAGCCTGATTTCATGTGATATACATATATAATATACATACATATATATATATATATATATATATATATATATATATATATACACATGCCTAGGGTACCCTTCTTTCTGAGTACATCCTAATTAACCTATCCAGTGTCATGTTAGGAAGATTGTACCTATATGTATATAAGTGTATTTATTGGTATATATTAGTTTTATGAAGTAATGTGTCTCATTTTGACATTTTATATACAGAAAGAACTTGGATTATACTTGATCCCCCATCACCTATAGTTATTCTGCTTTCCACCTCTTGCTATAGGTCCTATTTATTTTCTCTCTCTCTCTCCTCTCTCTCTCATGTGTTCTCCTTGATTTTTGTCCTGGTCATGATAGTACATTATCATAACAACAGAAGCAAGCTAATGCAGCAGGATGCAGCCTTTTTACCTTGGGGGTCTTCATGTCATAGTATGAACTTATGGCCACTCAGATAGTTTCACTCATGTATTTTCATAGCTTGTTAGCTCATGCTCTGTCAGCCATGACACTGTCCCACTGTTTCAGTAAATAGACCACTAGTTGTTGACCACTTCCATAACATAATAAAGGTCATCGTGGTTATTTTCTATGTTTTGCCAATTGTGATTCCATGTTTGGAAGCATGTCTAACTTTCCAGTCATCCTTCAAGATGAGATGATTAGTTCTAATATTTGGTCAAGAATTTGCCATTTACCTTGGATTTTTTCATTTAACAATATGCAGTTATGGGTTTTGTTTTGTTTTGTTTTGTTTTTGTCTTTTTGAGACAGGGTCTCCCTGTAGCCCAAGCTGCCCTGGAATTCACTACATAGACGAGGCTGGCCTTGAAATCACAGAGATCTCCCTGCCTCTGCCTCCTGAGCTCTGTGATTAAAGGTGTGCGCCACGATGCATGGCTGATTGTTCACATCTTTTTGTGCCCCCATAGCCCATTTCTTTGTAATACAGAATGATAGCCTATTGTTTAGATGTACCACAGCTTATTAATCCTTTCTTCTTCTAATAAAGAAATTCTTAGTTGCTTCTGGGATTTGAAAATCACAAGCAAATGTGTATACATCTCTGTGTGCAGGCATTGTGTGTTCTATGATTCTCCACTTCATGTTGAGATGCACCAGGGATATGACCACTGGATCATAGGAGGTTTGGTTTTGCAAGAAACTGCCAAATTAGCTTCCCAGGTGTCTGTACCACTTTGCATTCTCCCTCACAATGAATAGTACTTCTCATTCTTTTACATTTCTGCCAGCATGTGGTATTAGTGTTTGGGTATTTTTTTGTTATTTTCATAAGTTTACTACTAACTTTTTTTTAATTTTATTTATTTTTGTATGTGTATGAATGTACTGTCTGCATGTAGGTATGTGCACCCATTTCATGCAATGCCGCGGAGGTCAGAAGAGGGTCTCAGATTCCCCTAGAACTGGAGTTCTCCTGGAACTGGAGTTACAGACGGTTCTTAGCTGCCATGTGGGTGCTGGGGATCGAACCCGGGTCCTCTGCAAGAGCAGTCGGTGCTCTTAACCACTAGGCTATCTCTCCAGCCCCCACTACTAACTTTTTAAAGAAGAAGCAAGAAGACAAAACCAGTGGGGAACTTATTCCCATAATTCCAGCAGTTGAAAGGGTGACACATGGGAAATAGAATGAGTTCATGACCACACTAGGCTACATTATGTGAGTTCTGGATCAAAAAATATTTGGGCTACTGAGCGAGACTGTCTCAAAAAAAAAAAAATAAATAATTTTTTTAGAAAATAAGCACAAAAATAGTCCTTTTTCACCAAGAATTTGCAATAATTTGGCCCCCTAGTTTTGTTAGCACGAAAATGATGGAAAATATTGATTAATATTAATAATCAATAATTAATATTAATTTTTAAAAAGATGCTCCTTAGCCTGTCTCCCAACAGCAATACCAAGGATGTAACATGGACTTTTGACTTTGACTTCCCCTATTCAACAAATTTATTAGTTACTTTCTCATATCTGTTACCAAATACCTGATAAAAAGCAATTTAATGGAAGAAGGGTTTATTCTGCCTTACAGTTCAAAAGAATGCAGTGCACAGTGTCTGGAAGTGATGAGAAGGAAACAGCATGATGGGTGGGAAAGCTCTCATTCTTCTCCCTGTCTTCTTATATTATTCCATTTCGGAGGAACCTCAACCCAAGGGCAGAGCCATTGCTATTCAAAATAGGTCTTCTCTTCTCAGGAAACCTCTCAGGAAATGTCCTCAAAACACAGAGATGTGTCTCCTAGGAGTTTCGAAGTCCAGTCAGAGGACTCAGGTGTACTTATTTCCGTGCAGGTACAATACTCAGACACCTAAAAAAAATAGTATAGATGAAAAAATTATCCAGGCCATGTGCATCTGCCTTGTCAATCAGAATTGCTAGTATCTCCTTTCCACATTGCAACCTAATGATTCTACAACATAATGAAACTACTATTGAGGAGATGAGGAGATCAGCACCTGCTTTCTTGCTAAATCCCCAAAACAATCATATGACTTTTGTTTAAGAAACATGGTCAGGTCCCATCTGCCCCCTTGGCCCCTGGTTGTATTTGTTCCATTTGAACACATCTCATTCTTGCTGCCTATCTTTCTATTGCTGTGATGAACATCATAACCAAACCAACGTGGAGAGGAAAGTGTTTAATTGGCTGATATGTCACAAGCACAATTGATCATTGAGGCAAGCCAGGCAGAAACTCATGGTGGGATCCTGGAAACCAGGGAGGAACGCATCATACTGACTTGCTGTCCTAGACTGTGCTCAACCTACATTCTTAAACAACCTAAGTCCACCATTCCAGGGGAGAGTGGCTGAGCAACTCCCCAGCCATTATTCAATAATCCAAACAAAACAAAACAAGCAAACAAACAAACAACAAACAAACAAAAACCTAAGGCATTTCATAGGCCAATTCAATAGAGGAAATTCCCCAATTGAAGTTCCTTCTTCCCAGGTGTGAAGTTGACCCCTGGAGCTGTCCAAGACATCATTGCTCCGATTTTACCTCCTATGAAGCACTAAGAATCATAGCCAAACAGACTCCAAGAGAACTTCTGCTGTTCACTAAATGCAATTTTCCTTGACTAATCTTGTCCAACTCCATGGATTTAAACTATCACTTATCTGCAGATGAGTTTTAAATTTATAGCTCTAGTTCTGAACCCTGCCTGAACTCCAAGCTCATAAATATAACTGTAAAACTTACAATGCATGGGACAAAACAATTCATTCATAAATCTTCCTTTACATGTGCTCCCATCCACACTCTCCATGAAATTCTCCATGGTTTCACAGTATCCAGAAAATGGCACCCTATCCTCTCTTTGGTTTAAATGGGAAAACTCAAAATCAACTATCATTTCTGTTTTGCCTCAAAACTCTCAACAGCCAAATTGATAGGTCTTAATAGCTCCATCTTCAAAACTTCGTAAATCTCTCTACTCAGCACCGTTTTCATTTCTGGTAGTTATCCTGTGTCACCGATGGTGCTACTGTTGCCCACCTGGTCTGGCTGCTTCCCCTCTTCTTTTTCTGCAGTGCATGTAGCAGCAGGCGAAGCATTCTCTACTGGTCTTGTCTTCTTGATGGAAAGAATTTAACCAAGAGACATAGACCGTTGAAGTAGAAGCTTATTTAGCAGAACAAAGATACATTGCAGAGAGAGATTGGAGAGACTGGAGAGAGGTAACTCATGACGAGTCAACAGCACAGACAGTTGGCTCTGCATTGGGAAGCTGAAAGAAGTTCTTAGAATTTATGATGTGAGTCACATATCTATGAGGTAAGGTCATTTTTTTTCCACCTCCCATATCATGTTGGAATGATTTTCCCTTTTAGAATATTTCATCCTATGGTCTTACAAGCACACAAAACAGGAAGGACCAAAATATTTTGACATTTCATTTGAGTCCTTATGCAGCAAGTTGAAAAGCACTTTAGTTTCTGATACACTTGGAGAAACTTAACTGTAGGTTCAAGGTTGCTTAATCACAAAGGGCCCTTCTGAGCCTCAGGAGACACAGCTACTAAGACACAACTGTGATGTGATTATTTGACACATCTCCAAATTCCTGCCTGACCAACTACCAAGGGACAGCTACAGTTTTCCCTGACTTCTTCATCTCCCATTCCTTACACTGTGGCACTCAGGAGGCAGAGGCAGGCAGATCTCTGTGAGTTCAAGGCTAGCCTGGTCTACATAGCTATCTATATGTGTATATATATATATATATATATATATATATATATATATATATATTTGTGATCCCAGTCTTACAAAGGCTAAGGCAGGAAAAGAACAAGTCCTAAGGAAATCTGGGTACGCTGAAGAGAGTCTCAAGATACCTGAATTAATTAATGATAAAAATAGATATATAAAAATACAAAATCGGGTCTCATCTGTTCTCCCCAATTCTTTCCAGTACATTTAGAAGGAAGTCAAGCCTGTCTCATATTGATCGAGGTCTGGTACCCTGAAGCTCCTGGGGTTCCCTGTTCATCCCCCACTGTTCCCCCCTATGCTGCCCACACTGGCTGTCCTTCTCTGTGTCCTTAAGCAGGTCAGGCGTATCCTTCCTGTGGGATTTCCCCATACTGTTCTTCCACTCTGGATTCTTTTCCTTTAGATAATTTCAAATCTGATCCTTTTTGGGAACTACTGAAGCATCACCTTTGTGCAGGATATTTCTAGATAAAATTATCAGATTACCACAGCCCCGTAGTCTACCATCAGCATCATGATCCTCCAAGGCCTCTCCCCTTAGACTGAATTGCTACCTACAACTTCCTTTGTGTCTTATTCTTTGGTTGTCTTCTTGTCCTGTCTTGGCTAAATAGTCACACATCTTGTGTCCTAGTTTGTCTTCCATTGCTGTGACAAAACACTCTGACCAACACCAACTTGGGGAGGAAAGGGTTTATTCAGCTTACATCTCCTGAGTCACAGTTGATCACTCAGGGAGCCCAAGGTAAGAACTCAGGGCAGGAACCTGGAGGCAGGAGCTGAAGCACAGGCCATGGAGGAATGCTGTCCACTGGCTTGCTCCTGGCTTGCTCTCTGGCTCATGCCCAGCCTGCCTTCTTATACTGTCACTGCTCAACAATCAAGACAATACACCACAGATGTGGCCACAGGCCAATCCAATGGAGCAAATTCCCCAATTGAGGCTCCCTCAACCCAGGTGTGTCAAGTTGACACTAAAGCTATCCAGCACATCTTGCCTTATCCCTGACTATGGTCCCAGAACTGAGAAAAGTGCCTGGGACACATTAGACACTCAATAATTATTTTTGAAAAACATAAATTAAATTAGGGGTAGAGATATGTCTCAGTGGTTAAGAGCACTGGCTGCTCTTGCAGAGAGGACTTAGGTTCAATTCCCAGCACCCACACAGCAGCTAACAATCATCCATAACTCCAGTTTCAGGTGATCCAACACCCTCTTCTGACCACAGGCACTGCAGGACACAGGTACACTTACATATATCCAGGCAGTACACCCATGCACATAAAATAAAAATAATAAATAAAACATTAAAACAGAAAAGAAAAAAATAAATGAGACAGTACCCAGAAGTGAATAATTAGATTAATGTCTTAAACAAAAGCTTCATCTAAATACCTGTTCTTTAAACTAAATTGTACCCTTCTTCAGTAGGGTCCAAGATGAAGCTCTAACCTACAATATCTCTGAATATGATCACAGAATATGACTGCACTTATTGATGGATTCTTTTCTAAAATCATTTTTATATTTTATTTTTATTTTCTGTATATGAATGTCTTTCCTGCATGTATGTAAATACATCCATGTGCCTGCAAAGGCCAAAAGAGGGTGTTATTTATAGAGCTGGGGTAAAATGCGAGCACTGTGTGGCCCATGTTAGGAGAATCTACAGTGTCTATGGGAAGAAGAGGTGAGGATGCATGAAGAAGGAACATATACTTGAGTTCATGGAGGAGTGACGGAAAAGAAAGCAAAATCTTCCAGAAAATCAAAGAGTGAGTTTGAAAAGGATCTTGTCCAGAGAGAGCTAAGAGAAAATTACTGCTCAGGGCATGTTGACCTTGAAAACTCACCTTCCAGATCTGCCAGGCTTAGTAGCACATGGACTTTCACCCTCCAGAAGCAAAGACAAGAGGATCTCTGTGAGATTAAGGCTAGCCTGGTCAAAGGGAGTTCCAGGCTGGATAGAACTACAAGGAGACTTTGTCTCAAAAACAAAATAAAAGAGAAAACAACAAACTTAAAAAGCCAAATTACTTTTGTTTTATCCAAACAGCCCATGGTGCTTGTGTTTGATGAATGTTCTAGCATACTGACACATTCTCCTTCTTCTACTCTTATATCATTTTTCTATACTTCTTCAATGGAAAAAGCAAAAGAAATTAACAACTTATGATGGCCACTGTAACCAAGGCAATGGATACAGTGTATGAATGAACTTATGATGACCACACTGTAACAAGGTAATGGATACAGAAATGAATGAATTTCTCATAGGTTAGAAAAAGCAAATTCTTATTATTACTACTTCAATTGTAACTGAATAACAAATTGAGATTTTAGAAAAAAATATTATAGCAAAATGTATATGACACAAACTCTACCATGTTGTTATCAGTACCAGGTGCAGGGTTCAATGGCATCAAAGACAATTCGTAATGTGTGAACACATTCTCATTATCAAGAGGCTTTTCGTCACCTCCAACAGAAACTTGTACACAGTAAATAAACTCCTTATCTGCCCTCTTTTCGGCTTTTGGTAATCTGCATAATACTTTACATCCCTGTGAAATGAACCACCCTGAGTACCTGACACCAGTTGAACCATGAACACTTATTCTTTTTGGGTCTCCTTGTTTGGCTTAGTATCCTGCATTTAAGGGACAGCCACATTGTAGCATATGCAATATTTTCATCCCCTTTAACTCTAGTATCACATAATATGTGCATACTATATTTCATTTACCCATTTAATGCCCATGGACATTTGGTGCCACAGTTTGGCTATTGTGAACAATACCAATATAAACAGTGATGAATATGTCAGCTGAATACATCTTTACAATGCAGGCTTGGGACTGCAGGATCAGACACTATGTACTTAACTCATTTTCTGGAATCATCCTACTAGTTTCTACAACAAGCTGACTTTTCATAATTGACATTAAATGCAACTATATATAGTCCATTTCGTGTCAGGGCCTTTGCTAACTTGTCTCATTTATGTGGGACTATCATTTTCAATTCTCATGTGACAGGTTCAAACATGGGTGAGTCACCCATCATGGGAATGCCTTGAATAATGTTATGGTTTAAATGTGACCTGTCCTCTACAGACTCATGTACTGGAACATTTAGTCCACAGTTGGTTCTGTATTTGGGAGGCTGTGGAGTCTTTAAAAGGTGGGTCCCAGGCTGGAGAGATGGCCTAGGGTTAAGAGGGCCGACTGCTCTTGCAGAGGACCCGGGTTTGATCCCCAGCGCCCACATGGCGACTGAGAACCGTCTGTAACTCCAATTCCAGGAGAAACTCCAGTTCCAAGGTAATCCGACGCCCTCTTCTGACCTCCGCGGCACTGCACGACATGGGTGCACAAACCTACATGCAGACAGTACATTCATACACATACAAAAATAAATAAAATAAAATAAAACAAAACAAATGTTTAAAAAAAAAAAGGTGGGTCCCAGATGCAGAAAGTTAGTGATCGATAAGCCTTGTGGGTAACAGTTCTGCCTCAGTTCTAACTGTACCCTCTCCACTTCATGGTTGGTGCCATGTGAAAAACAACTAACAGTGTCTCCCACAGGCACAGAGAGAGCCCTCTGCCATAGCTTTCCCACCCTGATGAATTATATCCATCAAGCCATAAGCCAAAATAAGTCCTTCCTTCCTTAAGTTGTTCTTGTCAGATATTTGGTAACAGTGATGAGAAAAGTAATTAATATAATATAACATATTATATATATATATATATATATATATATAAACCTCTATCTACCATTTGGAATGATGGAAATATTAAAGAAAGTAGAGTACAGGTGGCCCATGAGAAATTAAAATGATTATTTTTTAGGAGCTATTGTTCTAAGCTTAATTCTCTAAGCAACTTTTCCCTTTTTTATTATTTTATTTTTTATGTGTGTGAATGTACTGTTTGCATGTAGGTTGATGCACCCCTGTCATGAAATGCCTTGGAGGTCAGAAGAGGGTGTCAGATTCTCCTGGAACTGGAGTTAAAGATGGTTCTTATCCACCATGTGGGTGCTGGGAATCGAACCCTGGGTCCTCTTCTAGAGCAGTCAGCGCTCTTAACCGCTGAGCCATCTCTCCAGCCCCTTCTTTTCCCTTTTAATTGCCAAATAATAATTGTATATATTTATGGAGTACAGTGCTACATTTTCATATGCGCAGACATACATAGAATGAATAAGTCAAGTTGATTTACTCAGCCATCCCTTGCTTTTTTGTGGGAAGGACGTTTAAGAGCTATTTTTTTGGCAACTTCAAAGTATACAGTATGTTAATATTAACCATGGGCACCATAGCATGCATTAGAGAACTGAAATATATTCTCCATCTAATTGAAAATTTTGTACCTTTGATCAATATCTGACTCCATCCCACACTCCCTTCATGTCATTCAACTTAAAGGCTGCTTTCTGAACTTCCTTCATGATTGAGTGGACAGGGGTCTGAGACAAGACAGGTGAGTTTCTTAAGAGAATTGCCAATGAACTTGTATGTCATCACATATTATGAATAGATGGGGAAAAAAGGAAAGAAAAAGAAACACAAACAGCTTTACCAGGTAGCTGTGGTGGAGCCTGTGCCGTCACTCTTCCAAAATGCGTCCAAAGCCAGCTCTCCAACAGAAATAATCAAGATGAGTAGATGACTCCCTTTGACCTGAACAAGGCAACTTTCCACATTCTAAACAAGGATCATTGCATCAAATTATATTGAGACTCACACTATGTGCCAGTAATGAGCTTCCCAAAGAGGAAATCCCAATTTATATGACTCAGTGTTTTGAACAAATATTAGCATTGGCTACCCAACATTTCTCTTGATATCACTTTTCCAGATCCCCTAAAAGTTACATAATATTTTAAAGTAGCCAGGACACACAGAATAAACTACCGAAAGTGTTTGGATGGCTTGTTTCGTCACCTGCAACTTCAGCCAACTTCATACTCCTCACAGCAGAGAAGCAAAAATACTCTCCAAGCATTGTAACCCACTCGTTCTACTGTGAGAAGTGCTGAACTCAGAAAGGGTCTGCACCGTGCTTCTTCCTATCAACCAGTTTGAAGGAAGCTCAGACTGAGCATGCTCAGTATCCAGAGAAAAAGAAGATCTGCAAATCCTAAGAAAACTCCTTTTTGTACATATAACACACAAGCAAGTCTTCAGTGATGATGAATGTAAATACTGCAAATTTCTCCATTGAGATGGTTGAATTCACTTCTGTTGGAGAAATGCAATGTAATAATGATTATGTAGTTCACCAGAGGTATGCTCACATACAAAACAATATGTTTAACTTTTTAAAATATACTTTCAGTTCATTTAGAATGTCATACAATGCATTTTTTAGTAATTTTTTTTTATTTCCGTATGTGTATGAATGTATTGTCTGCATGCAAGTCTGTGCACCCGTGACGTGCAATGCTGCGGAGGTCAGAAGAGAGCGTCAGACTCCCCTGGAACTGGAGTTCTCCTGGAATTGGAGTTTCAGACGGCTCTCGGCCGCCATGTGGGTGCTGGGGATCGAACCCGGGTCTTCTGCAAGAGCGGTCGGCGCTCTTAACCGCTAGGCCATCGCTCCAGCCCCATACATACAATGCATTTTTATCATATTGACTGTACCTCACTAATTCCTTTCAGGTACTCCATCCCCCCATTCCTATTCATTCAACCTTCTATCTCCTTTTCATTTTCAAAAATATATACACCTGGGTACGTGGCCAACCACGGGAGCATAAGAAACCTTCCAGGCACCAAACTGTTAAAGAAAACTAACTCAGGGCTGGAGGACTGGCTCAGCAGTTAAGAGCCCCAACTGCTCTTGCAAAGGACCCGGGTTCAATTCCCAGCACCCACATGGTGGCTAAGAAGCATCTTTAACTCCAGTTCCAGGGGAATCTGACGCCCTCTTCTGACCTCTGCGGTATTGCACGACATGGGTGCACAGACCTACATGCAGACAGTACATTCATACACATAAAATAATAATAAATAAAAATTAAAAAAAAAAGAAATCTAACTCTCCCAGAAGCTTTCAGTTGCAATGGCTCATCAGCTAGTGGTCAGGTAGATTGTTTACTTCCCTTCTCCATGCTGGGATTTTGTCTGCCTGGGCTTTGAGCAGGTCTTGTGCATGCTGTCATAGCCACTGTGAGTTCATATGTGTGCCTGTCCTGTGGTGTACAGAAAAGACCGTGTCTCTCCGTCACTTCTTCTGCAACGGTGCTCTAACCTTGAGAGAAGAGGATGTTCTATAGGTGTCCTAGACAGGGCTGAGCATTCCTCAACCTAATTCTCCACACCTTGTCCAATTGAGAGAGTCCGTCTTAATCTCCATCTAGTTCCAAAAGCAGCTTTTCAGATGAGGGCTGAGATGCACTAATGTATAAGTATAACAAAAACACGTTAGGAGTAGGTTTAATACCATTTAGCAGAATAACAGTAGCAAATTCTCACCTTTAAAAAGGTGGGATTGGGGCTGGAGAGATAGCCTAGCGGTTAAGAGCACCAACTGCTCTTGCAGAGAACCTGGGTACGATCCCCAGCACCCACAGGGCGGCTAAGAACCGTCTGAAACTCCAATTCCAGGAGAACTCCAGTTCCAGGGGAATCCGAGACCCTCTTCTGACCTCCGAGGCATTGCACGACACGGGTGCACAAACCTACATGCAGACAGTACATTCATACACATACAAAAATAAATAAAATTTAAAAAGGTGGGATTAAGCCAGAGGAGTTAAAAACCAAGTTCTCCCCAGACTTAAGTCTTACAGTTCTTATTTTCTATCAAAGTTAAATTTAGGTTTTACCTCTAAGCTCTCACAATAAGACAGAAAAGAGTCATTTTAGAAGATTCCAATCTATCAACCTATAGTTTATCTTCAGAATTTGTAATTTTGACTTATGCGTGGAGGGTATATATTCATATTTTGGAATAATATAAAATAAAAATTTTTTTTTAAAAAAAGAAGATTCCAATCTATGTGTCTTTCAGAAATGTTACTCTTTGGCATACTAAATGTGTCTAAAGAAATAGACGACATCGGTACTTAGGTACAGCACAATGTATGATGTGGCCACACAGCCCTGAGTCTCTACCTTTCTTATGATTGGTTCTGTATCCTCCAGAAACTTCAGCAAATCAGGAATGAATCAGGCACATGCTGAGACTCTAGAGCACTGCACTGCCTGTCTCATAAGTTAAGCAGTTATTAATACCCAGACTGGTAGGAGAGGATTTCTAGGGGAGGTTGAAGAAGGGCAAATTAATGGCAGAAAAGCACAGAATAGGGTTCAGTTCATAGAACACATACATAACTTAGCAAGCCCTAAAATGTAAGTAAAACAATGACCAGCAGGAACGCACACAAAGCCAAGGCAATGAGAGGACGAGCACATAGGGGCTTGTAATGTAAATAATGCATTATATGTAATGTAAATAATTATTACATTATACATAATGTAAATAATGCTCATATATGTAAATAATGCACTCAGTTACATGGTCGCCATATACTGCAATATGTGCATGGGGGAGGTAGTTCCATGTGAAACCATGGAAGGTGTTGGAAACATGTGGAAGGCACGCTTTCTAAGATGGAGTCAAAAGCTAGGAGGCCAAACAGGAAGAGAAAGAAAAACAATGATTATCTTATTCAAGTCTGGACTCCCTTTAGTTAACTACGGGCTCTTCTAGATTGCTTCTTCTAAGCTATTGATTGAGCTTTAATTTTTTTTCCATGTGTGTGTCTGTCTCTCTCTCTCTCTCTCTCTCTCTCTCTCTCTCTCTCTCTCTCTCTCTCTCTCTCTCTCTCTCTCTCTCTCTCTCCTTGCATTAGAAAGAGAAAAAATGGCCATTGATTTTCCCATGGTCAGTCTCTTCCTGAATCCCTAAGAGCTAATCAGTTGCTACCTCCTCAACTTATCTTATCTGAGCTTTCTAATTTCCTCCATTAAGTGACGTCTGGTGGGTATTTGCTGAAATCTCTCTGTCTGGGTACATAAGGAGATTAAACTGAGTCACTGAATTCCCTTGATCTTCTAGGCTTCCCTTGTTGAAGGCGTGTCTGTTTACCAGGCCAGATAAGAAGGCAGACAGGACCTGCAGAGGTCTCTGAGGATGCAAAGGATTTAGAGATTGCTGTTGTGTACACGGTTAAGTGACAGGGAATTTTCACCTGAGAAAACTAGAAAGCTTCTTCCACTGCCGCTTTTCCAGCCAGCCTTGAAAAATCAGAGCTCTGATGATGTCTGAGGGTTGTAAGCAGATCCAACCCCTTTGAAAGAGTAGTGATTATTTGAAGTATTTCTGACAGCTAAATAAATATTTTCTAAATAAAAATATACAGCCTGCTTTAAATGGAATCAGAACCATTTATAGAAAGGAGGATTACTACTCTGGGATGCCTTTGCCACCAAGTTCTGGTCTTCATAGAAACTGCTATTTTACTGACACTCCACAGCTGGAAACTCCACAGTACAGAACTAGGTGGCAATTTGCTTAAACTAGGCGAGGTCTACAGCTTCAAGAAATAGTGCACATGAGAGCTAGCAACACTGATGTCAGTAATTTTGAGAGCTTTATAAAGTAAGAGTGTAATCCCAGATTTAGAATGTTGTCAGTAATAAGAGAAAAAGAGAAAGGAAGAAGGGAAAAAAGAGAGTCTCAGACAAGAAAGAAAACTGTCATCCCATCACCAATCTAATAATGTTGGGTGACCTGGAAACAAATAAACAGTCAGCCTGACAACATGTAATGCTCTCTTGCAAGACTGGGGGAACAAGGAGGAACAATTAGGACAAAAGAGATATTATCTAGGACGATGGACACAAAGGAAATTTCTTCAATGTTGGAAGGACATCCATTGTCACAAGGCTTAAAAACAGAGGAAAGGCCAGGGTGGTGGGGCACGCCTTTGATCCCAGCACCCAGGAGGCAGAGGAGCTCTGTGAGTTCAAGGCCAGCCTGGTCTACATACCATACTGAGCTCCAAGCCAGTTGGGACTAAAGGGAGACCCTGTCTCAAAAAGAAAAAGAAAAAATAGGAAAGAACCTGGCATAGTGATGCATGCATTTAATCCCAGCAATGGAGAACTCTGTGAGTTCAAGGCCAACCTGGTCTACATAGTGGGTTCCAAGACAGCTGGAGCTACAGAGAAACCCTGTCTCAAAAAAAACAAAACAAAAACAACAGCAAAAAAAAACAAAAACAAAAAGCATCAAGAGAAAGAGTATGTAAAAGAGAAAATATATGCATACATTTTGCAACTATAATTTATAATATTCATATATATGTGCTTGGACATATATAAGTTTTAAATATATTTATGCATATTTATACATAGACTATATGAGATATTGAAATTCTACATCTCTTAAGTGAAAACTCAGTTAAGGACGGAAGTCTCTGCCCCAACCCTGTTTCACAAACACAATCACTTGCAGATTCTTGTATTTGGGGGAAATTTCTTACTTGCATACAAGCACCTGTAATTCTCAAAAGGCATAAGACTTATTCCCTGGAAGACACCGGAGGCCACATCCAATTGACAAAACATAAATATAAAATCACTGTTTTCTCAAAACCCCACCCCACTAATCTACAGAAAATGATTGGGTAGGTAGCTAAGAAATTGAGTACTCCATGAGATAATAGGCTCGAATTTCTAGAAATGAGAGGTAGCAAACAATCAACCATGTAAGTGATATTTATGAAAGGGTGTATTTGTATAATTGTGTGAAATCCTCTCTGGCATGCTAGTATGGAAAGGAGAACTTTTATAGGTAGGGCCCTTAAGTCACTTCATGCTCACATGAAGAACCAGTCCCAGAGAGAGGCAGCTGTAGTAAAAATTCAAAGAACAATGCTTAGACTTTCCCTGGTGTGGTCTATGCTAACTATATCATTTATTTGTTTCCATCTCTAGTTTACTTTCAATTTCTGTGACAAAATACTCTGATCAAAACCAACTTGGGGAGGAAAGGATTTATGTGGCTTACATCTCCAGGATCATAGTTCATCACTCAAGAAGTCCAAGGTAGGAACTCAGGGCAGGAACCTGGAGGCAAGAGCTGAAGCACAGGCCATGGAGGAACACTTACTGGCTTGCTCCCCAGGCCTATATTCAGCCTGCTTTCTTATACAACATAGGACCACCTATCCAGGGGTGGCACTGTCCACAGTGGGCTGTGCCCTTCCACATCGCTCTACCATCATGAAAATATGCCACAGACATGGCTGCAGGCCCGTCCAATGGCAGCAATTGAGGCTTCTTCTAACCAGGTATGTCAAGTTGATAACTAAAGCTATCCAGCACAGATCCTTTCATTTATGTGGTACAGTGTATTCCTGATAATCTGAGTTCAGACATTTAATGAAAGCCTCTTTGCACACCTGACTTGCTGTCTTACTTGTTTCTGTGTGAGACTAGGCCAGTGTACAAGGCTATTATCAAGACCACACTTCTTTGTCGTAGAGGACTCCAAACATATTTCAGTGCTACAGTTGTGAATGGAAAATAATTGCAGTAATCATAGAAATAACTCACCAAGAATCATCCAGTGGTTTTTAATAATCCCGTGGACAGCCTAGATTTGATGTCATGTTTTAATGAGTGGTTGTTATTTTTCCCTTGAGAAAATGAGTAATGGCTGTTCTGCTAGAAACTGCTTCTCTGCAACTGCTATTTACAGAAAATGTAAAAGTATTCATGAGATTTTAATGAATTAAGAGGCTTATAGCAGTAAAATAGAAAGAAGGAAGGTGTAATTAGAAGGTAAAGAGGAGAAGCTCTCTTCTTAAGGCTACACACAGTGAGCTCCTTCATGATTCCAGACACTGCCTATTCTTTATTTTTATTGTTTGAAAATTTCACACATGCATATAATGTGAAATCCCTCTCATATGATATGAAGATGCTAGTTTGAAATCTTTGAATATATATGTTTAATTGGCGTTCCCATATATCATCTGTATACACTTCCCATTCATAATGTAACCTCCAGTTCTCAATAGATTTTTCCATGGAAAATCATGTTTCAAAACTAACATGCACAAAAGGATGTAAGTTTTCCAGGTTTATTTTAAAACATTTTTGACCCAGGAAAATAACAGTGTTTTCCATGACACAGCTGCTTCTCTATCCTTAAGGTTCAAGGTTGTGCTTGTTTCCTAGACTGGGTATATGCTAAGTATTGACGAACCTTTAAAGCTCAGACTTATATGACAAAATATTTATCACACACCTGTTGGATTATAATTCTGGAAATCAAAAAAATTACTCTCAAAGTAATCCCTCCCAAGAAAATCAATTGAGAAACATCACCTCCATACTAGACCAAAATGTTAAGTATTCTGTGTGCTTTGCCAGCAATTAAGAGAGGATTAATTGATCAATAAGAAGTAGCAGTTAGTTAAAATGAGTTGTAATTATCAACAACTAGTTACCATGTTTCAAACTATAATTAACTCCAGAAATTGAGATATCTGTTGCCTCCCAGGCCTCCATCAAAAGTTACAAGTTTTAGAATAAAAGAAATATTTTATTATTTTTAACTTTTTTTAATTTTTTATTTATTTCTGTATGTGTATGAATGTACTGTCTGCATGTAGGTCTGTACACCCTTGTCGTGCAATGCTGCGGAGGTCAGAAGAGGGTGTGGGATTCCCCTGGAACTGGAGTTCTCCTGGAATTGGAGTTTCACACGGTTCTCAGCCACCATGTGGGTGCTGGGGATCGAACCCGGGTCCTCTGTAAGAGCGGTCGGTGCTCTTAACCACTAGGCCATCTCTCCAGCCCCCTATTTTATTTATTTTTAATTTATGTGTATGAGTGTTATGGAGGCAAGTATGTAAGCGCACCCATGTCCTGAAGGACCTGCATAGGACAGAGGTGAGCAGTGAATAACCTGGAACTGGAGTTATCGAGGGTTGTTAGCCACCACCACCACGTGGGGGCTGGGAATAGATCCTGGGACTTGTGTAAAGAATAATCAGTGTTTGTAGTCACTGAGCCCTCTCTCCAGCACCACAAAGAATATATATATATATATGTATATTATATATATTCTATATATATATTTTTGAGACATCCCCCCCCCCCCCTTGGTCTCAAAAGAATACTATATCGAGAGATATATATTAGATAGCATATAGTATATAGTATATATATGGAATTATATAGTATATTTTTACCCATAATATGATATATATATATATATCTATATTCTATATATTACATATATATCATATGTATACATATTATATATACATATATATATATGTCTTTTTGAGACATGGTCTCCCTGTAGCCCCAGCTGTCCTGGAACTTACTATGTAGACCAGGCTGGCCTTAAACTCACAGAGACCCACCTCCCTCTGCCTCCCTAATGTTGGGATTAAAAGCATGTGCCACCATGCCTGGCTATAACAAATATTTTTTAACTGCTAGTCATTTTTAAGATTAAAAATAGGTGACAATAAACCAAGTATTCTCTCTTTCCCATAATTTCTTTTTATTCTCTCATCTTTTGGGTTCCTGACTGAAAAGATTCAAAATATTTATTCTGCTAATGTACTTTGCCTTTGATGTCCACCTCATGAAAATTATTTTCACTTAAAAGAAGAGCTTATTAATATCCATTGTTCTACCTAGAGTTCCTCTTCTTTACCTATCAGCTCAGAACTTAGGTTAGGTCCCATCTTTACCACGATGGCACATATTAACTTCGTTTCTCTAGAGAATTAGCATCTTTCTAGTGATCAGACATGGTTGAGAGGTGAGTGGGAGAGGGGCAGACATTTCACATCACCTCAAGTAAAAAATGGTACTGCAGACCTTAGTCTAGTGCTCATAGATGCAAATACTACTTTGATGTTCATATCAGTTTGTCAAGGAACTCTAATTTTCTACGCACTCCAAAGAACTTGGACCATCAATAGGTGCGGTTGAAAGGGACATAAAAAGCTGAACTATAGGACTGAGAATTGTTTCAAACAGTAATCAAGTATTATTTGGAATTCTTTCCTTAGCACCATAATGAATTCATAGTAAGATTATAGAACATTGCTCTGCAATTCCTCTTTCTATGATGACACAGGGTCTTCATGAAACCAAATCAAGTGATCCTTTCTATTTTCCAGGTTGTAAGGACTCAGCGGTATCCAGGAAAAGTCTACTGTCTTTTCCTGGCGTCCACGATGCTCTGTTCTGTTTCTGGTTGTTTATGAGCATAAGTATAGTGTATACGCCCACTGTACGTGTGAGTGTGAATTATTCCTGCATGTATGTGTGGGTACATGCACCTGTGCTCAAACATGCCAGAGGAAGATGTTAGATGACCCTCTAAGTCACTTCTACCTTATTCCCTTGAGCTAGCTTCTGACACTGAACCTGGAGCTAAGCTGACAGCCAGCAAGCCCCAGCAATCTTATTTCTGCCTCCCTACAATGCTGGTTAGCTGAGGTTGGCATGAAACCGCACTCAGCTTTCCACATGGGTACTGAGGACTGGAACTTAGATTCTGATGTAAGTGTTCTCAAGCCTGACGCTTCCCCTCACCTCCCATATTCTGCTCAGTCTGACCTTACCTTCAGATCCTTAATACCTCTTGCTCTCCTCACGGATCTTTACCATTGTGACAGGAAACCACCAGAATGAAGAAAAAAATGGGGCGTGGTCTGTACCTGAATGCACATAAACAGTTCTGCCTGTCATGACCTTGTACGTGGAGCACCCAATCAGGTATATGTGTCACCGTATATAGGAGACAAAGAAATTAAACAGTATATAGACTATAAAAGTTAGCTAAGCTTGTCTTTGTTTGGGGCCTATTTTGGAGAAACATCTCTCTCTGGGTCACTGTACAAGCACAAGAATCTGCTTCCTGTTTATTTTAGCCTTTGGGATCTCCTATTCTAGCCCTATAATAATATTTCTGTCTTCTTTTTTGACATGCTTTCCAGGGATGTAACCTATCCAATTTTTTATTTTAAATGGGACGTGGATACCAATGATTCTTTAACTAACTGATTAAAAATAGCCCCAGTCCTAACTTCTGTATGGAATTTCACCACCTTCTCAAAATCTCTACTGATCAATATCTAAGAGGTATTTTTAAAAAATATGTTTCAGCTGGGCGTGGTGGCACATGCCTTTAATCCTAGCACTTGGGAGGCAGAGGCAGCCAGATCTTTGTGAGTTCAAGGCCAGCCTGGTCTACAGAATGAGTTCCAGGACAGCTGGGGCTACAGGGAGACCTTGTCTCAAAAAGACCAAAAAAAAATATGCTTCAGTCAAATGTTGGGTGTGTTTCCTTGCACTCTACCCCCTCTTAGTTTTTATTTATCATCTATATTGATGATAATCCTACACAAATTTTCTTTGATTTATCTCTTTTCCTTCTCTTTCTATCTGGTTTATCTTTTACCTTCAAAATTTCAGCACAGTATATAGTTTTTCTATTTGACTTATTTTTTTCTGGATGTGTATGTGTACATAAATGTGCAATATGTTAACATGTGTGGGAGCACATAGGGGCATATGCACATGGATGGTTCCTCTGCCTCTGTCTCCCAAGCCCTCCCAAACTGGATTAGAGACAGCCACTATGTCCGGCCCAGATCTTATGTGAGTACTGGATATCTGAACTCTGGTACCCCTCTATCTATCTTTATGTCCATACTGATAATCAAAGGTCCACTGGTTTTCATGTAAGACTGTGAAACATCCTCATACATGTTTGTCTCTTCCTCTCTTTCCCTTCTGTGACCTGTTTCTGTTTAGTATGCAAGCAGATCAGAACAGCCTTTGGGTCACAGAGCAGATGAGATGAATGCTCTTTTTAAAGCTATGCTAGTAACTTTCTCAGCAACTAAATCAATTAAATGTGTTCCCTCTCCTGCACCATACTCCCACAGCCCTGTCAATCATTTTACACCAGCCTTGCACTGTCGAATAAGGGAATAAACACTGAACTGTCATAACTCATGACACAATTTCCTCTGCATTGATACACATTCCATCCTGAGGAACAGGTGCAAGATGTTCTAAAGGGAGAAGAAACAGTCCATCCTGCTAGGAAGCTTGTTAAGACTCAAGAAGCAAACAGTTCAAAATCTTCGGGAAGTCCTTGAAAATATTCAAAAAAAAAAAAAAAAGAAAGAAAGAAAATGACCATATTCACTCTGTCCATCCCTCTCCAAAGGTGTAGAATTGATAAAAACTGCTTAGAGACTCTCAAAGCCACAGAGCTTCCTGGAAGAGGCACTCTTCTGTTGAGCCTGTAGAGCTTTCTATACAGTGAGCTCTGGCTTTCATAGTCTTCACCCATGCTTAGGAGGGCTTTGGGGATGTAGTTGTCTTTGAGTCATTCTTGTGCCTGTAAGGAACCCCTCAAGGACACTCCTGTAAGTGACACTGGTAAAACTCATTGGTTCACAAAGCTGGACCTTTATGTTGCCCTTACTTTGAACTGTTGCCAGTTACTTACCTGGAGTGAGTAGACATCTGATCAAGTCTCTCGAGTAATAGTGTCACATAATAGCCTCCAATACAGCAAGCTGTTTTCCATTTTAAAACCCTACCAGTTGTTCCACGATCCTCACATAGACCATTTCTGGGTGTTCATATCAGAGCTACACTATTACCCCAGATATATTTTCCCTAGAACACTCAAATTTCTAGTACCTAATGTAGTCACTCTAAGTAGATTGGCACATCACAGCTTATCTCTGCCACTCTCAGTGGGGAGGGAGAACTCGATAGCTAATTTTTGTTCTACGTTTCCTTCCCTCTCTACATCTACAGACAAGTTTACCTAAGTTCGGACTAAGTTGGAAATATGCAAGTAAGATAAAAGAAGAATTAACACCAAGTCCTGCTTATAGCTGGCTGGGGCTTGTTAATAGACACTGAAGCAGAGATGACAAAGTTTGCGGTTATTTCATTAATTTGCATTCTGACCCATTTTTGACCATGACATTTGTATTTCTGGGAAGGCTCTTATCCAAACTGCATCAAGTATTTATATGAAGGGAGAGTAGAAGGAAGAGAAGGAAGGAGGAAGAGAGGGGGGATGAAGGAGGGAAGGAAGAAAGGATGCATGGATGAAGGGGAGAGAGGGAGGTAAAAAGGTAAGAATTTAACAAAGGAAAGAGGAATAAGAAAGAAAGGAAGGAAGGATACAAGGAAGGAAGGAAGGAAGGAAGGAAGGAAGGAAGGAAGGAAGAAGGAAGGAAGGAAGGAAGGATAAAAAGAAGGAAGAAAGGAAGGATAAAAGGAAGGAAGGATACAAGGATACAAGGAAGGAAGGATACAAGGATACAAGGAAGGAAGAAGGAAGGAAGGAAGGATAAAAGGAAGGAAGAAGGAAGGAAGGAAGGATAAAAGGAAGGAAGAAGGAAGGAAGGAAGGAAAATTTTAAAATAAAGCTATGAAGGGTCGCTAAGGGAAGAATGATTTTATGTAATTTAGTTTATCTTTTAAACAAATCCACATTAAACTGGCTTTTCTATTGTCAACTTGTGATAGAAGATATTATTTGTGTTTTACTTATAGATATATTGGCAATCTCAAATCTACCTGTAGAGAGCCATGAGTCAAGATTGAATCTACTGCTTGCTCTTTATGTCAGCTCTTGTTAACATCTCCTCCATTCTTTCACAAGCCTCCACACATTCTAACACACATCATTTAAACTACAGATCAAACGTATCAATAGGCAGGCCAGGTCTCAAAGCCCCAGTGGGTACTGGAGCTGTTTCTACATAGACTTCCCCCTGCACACCCACCCACCCACCGCTCCATCCCAAAGTCATCAAACACAGTAATTTCTGAAGGCTTTTCAGGTTTCTAGACCTCATATTAAAATACCGAAATCTCTGTCCTGGTACCACTGGGAGTCAGAATGCCTTAAGCCCTTATCACAAACAATGAAAAGGAAGTACTTGAAAAATGAGAGCAAGATTAAAACCTGATGGAGTGAGGAATGAAAAGTCCAGGAAGGGGGAAGAGAGGCAGGGAAGGAGTCAGGAGCGTGCCAAGACAAATCCCACCTTCTAGCCAAACGTCTCTAAGGTGAGAGACGCTTCTGCTTACACAGAGTGTACTTGAACCCAATACTTCCCATGGGAAAGGAGAGAAAAAAGGAGGGTATGATGCTCCAGTATCCACAGACATTCAAGGGAGCATAATCAAAACCTTCCCATTCCAATTTGAAAACCAGTTCAGGTTTCTGCAGTTGCCAGTGGAAGCCCAGGCTGTATTTGAGTTTGTTTATGCTGGTAAACTCCCTAGTGATAGAGTCCAGTCCTCTGGGATCCTGTGGGAGCGTCTGCTTCTAGAACTTTTCTCATATTTTCTGATGTAACCAAGTGTAACAATGTTGTGCCCTAGTAAACATGGAAATAGGGTAAGAGAAACATTGCACAGCTTATTTTGAAGAATGGGTGGATTGAGTACTGGGGTTCAAATTTAAGAATCTGCTTGAAGTCTTTATTTTAGATTGGGTCTCTTACATTTGCATATCCACACAAATTTTAGAAGGACGAGACCTAGCTATGCAAAAGCCATTATGTATTCAGTTGCACAGATTGTAGAGTGGACAGGTGCCAAAACAGAGTGAAAACATATCTGATCTTTGGTCATTCCAAATGGCCTTCCTAAGCAGGAAGGCTGAATTTGATCCCCTCTATGCAAATGTCTTCCTTTTCATGCTGATTTTCTGGCTGGGTGGCTGGGAGGAAAGACCCATTTTCACATTACTGAACAATATCCAATGTCTAGGGCCTGGGAGTGCTGTGCAGAGTGGTAGAGCACTAGCCCAGCATGCCTGAGGCCTGGGGATCCATCCCAGGCACCACAAAGCAAGATTTTCTGATGTTTCATTTAGAAGAAGCCTCTAGTATCTACCCGCATCTATTTTATGCACAAAAGGCAATTCTATGACTGGATGGCTGAAGTCTTGTGATTAGAAGACTGAGGAAATAAGAATGTCCAACCTTCATATTTAGCAAGACACGAATATGTATTTGATGCCTTCTTCACTTTCACCGATCAATAAATTCAGTAGTGTGGTGTGTCAGGTGAGGGGGAATCTAGAAAGAGATTCAGACTTAAGTCCCTACTGTCATAAGTCCCTACTGTGAATCAAAATTGAGCCCAGTAACACAAAAATCTAGGACCATTTCATCACAGGAGGAGGGTTTCAAATGGAAAACTAAGAGATTCAGTAGCTGGCTTTGCTTAGCTTTTTGTTTACTTGTTTCTTGAACCACAGTTCAAGCAGCTCAGGCTCCCTTTCCCCAAACTCATGAAGGTAAAGTTTACCTTGGCACTCTTTAATCTGCCTCCATTTCCCAAGTGTTGGGATTACAGGTGTACACTACAAGGCCCAACTAAGAAACTCTTAGATCACATAAGGTTTTTTGTCCTTGTTGTTTTTCTTTTTGAGACAGGGTCACCCTTTAGTCCCAGCTGGCCTGGAGCTCTCCATGTGGACCAGGCTGGTCTTAAACTCACAGAGATCCGCCTGCTTCTGCCTCCCTCCCGAGTACTGGGATTAAAGGCGTGCGCCTAGACACATAAGCTTTAACCAAAGGAAAGCAATACTCAGAGGATGAACCCTGTACACTGTAGTAATCACTGTTAGTTTGGTTGGTTGGTTGGTTGGTTGGTTTGTTTCTTTCTTCCTTCTTTCCTTCCTTTCCTTCTTCCTTTCTTTCTTTCTTCCTTCCTTCCTTCCTCCCTTTCATTCCTTCTTTCTTTCTTTCTCTTTTTCTTTCTTTCTTTCTTTCTTCCTTCCTTTCCTTCCTTTCTTTTCTTCTTTCTTTTTTTCTTCCTTCCTTCCTTCCTTCCTTCCTTCCTTTCTTCCTTTCCTTTCCTTCTTTCTTCTTTCCTTCCTTCCAAATCTTTTTTATTTCTTCCCGCTCATCTCCTCCTGCATTCTCTCATTGAACTTGAGAATCTTTATACATCCTGAGCAGATACTTTTTGAACTATGCTACAATCCTACTGTTCCTTTTCAATATTGTGATTTTCAGCACCAACTTTTCTTAGTCATTTTCCTGTGTTATTAATGTTGTATTGGTGTTAACACATTCCAGAAATATCCTTATTGCTATTGAAATAATACTTTCCCAGATAACAAGTAATTTACAGAAATGAAGGACTGAGACTTAAAGAAGCAAACAACTCATTTGAACTTTGCACACATTTTTATAATCTTCAAATTTTTCATTAAATTATATTTAATGATAAAGCATTAGATTAAAAGGATTTTTTGTATGTTTTGATCTATTAAAAGCATGTCTCTCTGACCAGAATGTGCTTCTTCCAAGCATCTGTCTCTTGCTGAGAACAGTTTGGAGAAGACTGGGCTAGAGATAGGAAGTTGGGTTTTGCATGTCAGAGTTAAGAATTAACACCCATGAACTTCATGTTCTCAACCAAACATCTCACTCAGTCTAGACCTATGCTTAAGGTAGACTTTTTGAACTAAATCCCTCTTGAAGAACACTCTGAGGCTTGAGCCAATATGTGATGATTAAATGCCTTGGCATTTTTAAGAATTTTACTAAACACAGGAGCTTAGGAGAGCCAGGCCTCATAAATCTCCAGCTCCTTGGCCCACATATGGTCTAATAATAGAATTTAGAATTTGAAACATCTTAATCCTTTCAGCTAGAGGAAGATGAGCTCATGTCACCAGCCAACATCTTTCTTCAACCAGACTCCATGGTTGTCCACTTTATCTCACAGAAGTGATGTATATTTCAAGACAGCTCCAATAGTCCTATAAGTTCTGAGAGTTGAAACTTGCTAGTGACTCATCTGTGTGTAATAGAGAGTATATCAGTTTAAATGAGAAATGTTCCCAATAAGCTCAGGTATTTGTGTATTTGTTCCGTAATTGGTGCCATTCTTTGGGGGAAGGTAGGAGCCCTGGCCTTGCAGAAGGAAAGAAGGAAGTCAGCAGGGGTGGGCTTTCATTGTTCATAGTCTTGTACCACTTCCAGTGAGCGCTGCCTGATGTTTGCAGCTGAGTATATGATGTCTCAACTCCTTGCTGCCCACCCCCCGTGCTGCCGTTCCTACCCGCAATGACAGACTACCCCCACAAGAACCATAAGCAAAAATAAACTCCATCCTCCATGAGCTGCTTTTGGTCAAGGTATCTTATCACAGAAACAATACAGAGAGAAAAACTATGTTTGGTCACCTGCTGTCAAGGAAATATTCTTTTAGATTAGTTTAGAAATGGAAGCAAAGCATGGAAGTTTGGGATTTTGTTGTGAGCAAGTTGACAGCACTTGTTACTCAGTGTTCTACTGTTCTTCAGGATGGTGTTCTTGAAGGTTTTTGGAACCTGTATTATTACCGTGAGGAGCAGCAGTATTGTGAGACCTCTGAGAGTTTGTTGTATTTGTCATTATTTTTCTTTGTGGGGTGTGTATGTGTGTGTGTGTGTGCGTGTGTGTGTGTGCATTGTGAAGGTCATAAGACAACTTGGAGGAGCTGGTTCTTTCCTCTCAATTCACTGAGTGCTCCCTGCTAGCCGCCCATGGACTTCTGGGAGATTTTCTTGGCTCTGCCTCCCCTCTCTCTGTAGGAGCGCTGGGATCACAGATGCCTACCACCACATCCTGCTTTTCATGTGGGTTATCTGTGACTGAATTTGGGTTGTCAGGCTTATAAGACAGAGGGTTTTTAAGCCATCTCTCTAGCCCCATTGAGTTTGATAATGTTGATTGCATACGAGTGAGTGAGTGTGTGTGTGTGTGTGTGTGTGTGTGTGTGTGTACGCACAGGCATAGGCAAGGGGTCTATTTACGTGAACATCAGTGACTTAGAGGCTACACCACCAAAGAGAATGTCATCTCTCTCTCTAAGCAACTATCAATTGTGTATAACGCTTCAGTGAGCGGCGCCTCCAAGCCACACCACCTAGAAGATGAATGGTGATAGGTCATGCAGGACTTCCGCAAGCAGCCAGGGCTGCAATGAGCTATTGCTGAATTAAGGAAAGAAACAAAACAAAACAAGATGCCTCTTATAGTTACTTGCTAATTCCTATTCGGTGAAGTGCTCTCAGTAGAAACAGATAACAACCATGTGAGGTGCAGCAAAAATAAATGAATTCAAATTGGGATTGTTCTCTTTTAACAAAATCTTTTTCAAGAGGATATGATTTGGAAGGTGAAGACCTATAGCTCTCAAGAAGACAAATGTGTTCACCCTGGGATGAATTCCTCCCTAAAGGGGATAAAGAAATCTGCTTTTGATAAAGGTGTGTCATTCATATCTGCCCAACTTGCCTGAAGACAGTGGATGAAAGGGAAAAAGAGCTGGTCCCCTGTGTGGAAGAAGTCATCCAGAAGGGTGACCAATTGTCAACCCCACCTTGCTTGTGTCCTTCTTCAAACATTAGCCAGAATGACCACTCCAGCTTTCATTACCTCCTATATACTTCTTGTGTTACAGACACACTTTATTTCACAAAAATGCAGAACTTATATGTTGTGCTCATTAAATGGCTAATGTATTACTTTAAAACACATAAAAACAATCTACCTATAATTGCCAAATGCCATCAACTTTATTTTGACAACTCAAGGATGAAACATACAACTATATTCCCATAACTTGGGGAAAAATTACTACTGGAAGAAAAGAAAATAGTTTGAGATGCTTGCAGGGGGGGGGGATGTGAGTCAGTGGGTAGAGTTTATCTAGCATCCATGAAGCCCTAGCTGTGATCCTTAGCACTGCACCAACAGGGCTTGGTGTGGATACAAATCATGACATTCCAGCACTCAGGAGGTAGCGGCAAGAAGACCAGCAATTCCAGGCTATACTTGGTCACATAAGCAGTAGTTCAAGGCCCACCTAGAGCATATGAGAGATTGTTGAGAGAGGAGAGAGAGAGAGAGAGAGAGAGAGAGAGAGAGAGAGAGAGAGAAACATCAAAGGGAACATAAAACAGAAACAAAAATGGTATAGAGTGTTCTGGTTAAAATTAATCCCCCTTATTATTGCACATATTTATTGTGCTGAAATTTTAGTTAAAATGATAGCTGTCTGACTAACCAGTCATCCTTACACTTATCCTTATAGACTTTACATGAGGTGGTGGATGCCAAACCTCTCTGGTCTGAATTATTTCTACTAAGCCTCAAATATAGCCCTAGAGAGGCTGGCTTTGGAGGAAACAAAAATAGCAATACAGCCTACCACAAAATAGAATGTTTCTGCTACTAGTCTGGTCCTTTCTGACCAACATGATTTGTTTTGTGGGTATTCCAGCTGGCCTTTAAAAGGTGGAGAAAGGAGTGTGAGGGTGATTCCAGAAAATAGATTCTGTCTGTTCTTGTGAAAAACAGTTGAAGAAGCAGGAGTTGAGTGTAATTGTCTTGTGTGAAGCTGTCTTGATTTTTCCAACCGCCGCCTGTTTGCTGTACAACCTTGTCTTAGAGATTCCGCCGTGATCTGTTGGAAAATGGGACAGTTCACAGTGAAGTGAAAAGAGAAGGAAGAAGGAGGGGCAGTTCATGACTGCGTTTCTTTACTTGTGATATATTACAAAATCACTTCTTCTTAACTCGGTGCCAGGACAAGGCTTGGGGCCAAGAGAGAGTTCTGTCAGGACAGGACTCCTCTGAGGGCAACTCTCCTTTGTGTGACAGTGAAGCCTCCTTTCCTTTTAATGACTTTGACAAGAGCAAGGAGGAAGGTACTCCACGCTCCTTACAAAGGATCCATTGACACAGTTTATGATTTTTGTTCGAAAGCACTTCCTACCATAGAGCAGCACTTTGAAGTTCCTTCTTTGTTCAGTCATGCCTGTTACGATTTCTTAAAGATGATGACAAAAAAAAGAAAAAAAGAAAAAAAAATCACCCTCCTGCTTTTATGGCCAGTTCTCTACCTAGAGCAAAAGCAAAGATACTTCCGTTTAGAAGTTCACCAGTAAAATATTAAATTCTCTCTCAAAGTTATTTCTATCATTCCCCTGATGGTTACAATGTACAGTAGCTCCAATATTTTTCTACTGTGTATAGCTTATTCATTTCATGGGCTACACGTGTGTGTGTGTGTGTGTGTGTGTGTGTGTGTGTGTGTGTTATAAGAGTTAGCCTGTAAAACAGGATCCAGTTTTAGGGCCACTTTCATTGTGTTTTCTCTGTATCTTTTTGTGTCGTTTAAGCTCATACAGTTTCAAGGAAACACTTTAAATGGTTCCTGCTGTGATATTTTTTTTCATTTATATACATTTTTTTTCCACCTGTCTCTTGGGACATCGCAGCAGACTTCCAACCAAATCTGAGTTAAGACTTAATGAAGGCAGCAGTGTCAGCTTAAATTACTGATTTCTGGGACAACTTTTTCATTTCTCTCTCTCTCTCTCTCTCTCTCTCTCTCTCCCTCTCTCCCTCCCTCCCTCCCTCCCTTGCTGTGTGTGTCTTGGTCTGGTTCCTTTCCTGCTTGTTTTGCTTTTCTTCTGCTCAATCCTGGTGGTTTTAACAATTGTGTTTCGTCCACCTGGCCCCCAGCTGTCTGGTGCTTCCATAAAACCATGTTGAAAGCTCACAGTGTGGGCTACAAACGCCAGCAGAGGAATAAAAATTCTCAAGAAAGGTGTCCCACAGAAGAAATCCAAACACTGCCCTTGTCCTCTTGTGGCTGGAGGTGGCCAGCTGCGTGTGAATAGACACTTCATGAAGAATTTGACTGCAGACCACAGACTTAAGAACAATACCCCAGAAGTTTTCCTGTAGCCCCACACTCTGCTCCTTCACCAGAGTGTTCTAAATTGATTTTACTTCTTAAAAATTTTCCCCTTCTATTAAACCTCTTTTTATTTTTGTCCATTAATGAGGGTCCTAGCATCCATGGCCAAAAACATTTCCTGGCACAGCGCAATGATTTATACTGATCTTCCAATGTCGTGAAGAGAGATTGGGATATTTCCCAGCATTGGGAGTTTGTGTGCTCCATCTTTGAGGTGGGCTGATAGATCTAATTATTACTTTCAAAGTAAGACTCTAGCATTGCTTATCACTTACATGGGTGTTATGGCACTTTTATTTCAAATAAGTTCTTGCTAAATCTATAGTTTCCTTCACCTCACTTTCTTTTAGCTATTTTTCACTTGAAATAAAGATTGCAAGGAAACTCAGTCCTTTAAAAAATGGGTTATAGTTAGAATTTAAGTTAATGGAATTGACATACATTGAGTACAACTCAGTGCTGAAAAATATAAATGTTGTTGATAGTAGACTAAGCACTCAAATACTAACAGAAGGTACATGGAGAATTTAAAGGAGCAATTGGTGTAGTCAGTAGACTTTTACAGCAATTCAAATATCAAGCTACCCTACAGTCCTAGTAGGCAATATCATGTTCAGTTAAAGATGCTCTGCTGGTGATTCTTTAGACAATGCTTGCCTCATATTCTGCTGTGTGGAAGTTGGTGCAGCAGAGGCGCTTGGGCTGAACTGTCGAATCAGAAGGCCTGTCCACTACTTTGGATTCTGCAACTCTCACTCAGCTGTACAACTTCTCTGCTTGCTCAGTCAGAGTCAGTAGCATCAGCAGCAGCTCTCTTGTGAGGACTAAGAGTGAAAATCTGTGAGAAGCATACAATATTAATTACTATTACCCTGCAGTAGAGAAGTCAATTCAGTTTTCTCCTCTAAACCTTCTGATTTCTAGTCATTAAGAAATAGCTCTGTGTGGTGGCTCATGCCTTTAATCCTAGAACTTGGGAGGCAGAGGCAGGCAGATCTCAGTGAGTTCAAGGCCAGCCTGGTCTACATAGCAAGTTCCAGGACAGCCAGAGCTATAAGGAGGCCCTGTTTCAGGAAGACCAGAAGAAGAAGAGGAAAAAGAAGAAGGAGGAGGAGGAGGAGGAGGAGGAGAAAAAAGAAATAATTATCTCAAATATTTCTGGCCAGGCATGGTGGTTCATGCCTCTCAGGAGGCAGACAGAAGCAGGTGGATCACTGTGAGTTCCAGGCCAGCCTGGTCTACCATAGAGTGTTCCACACCAGCGAGGACTGAATAATGAGACCCTGTATTAAAAAAAAAATTCCCATATTTCAAGGACCATCAAAATGATCCCCCTGGATAATGCCCTCTTCTTTCTAACTGGAGCTCTAGAAAAATGGACTGTAGAAGAGATTCGCTTTTGGAGACTTGAATGGAGAGTAATAGAGAGACAGAGAGACATAAAGAGAGAAAGAGAGACAGAGAGAAATGTAGACCAAATCAAAGTAAGAAAGCAAGAGGGAAACACACTGAGAATCAAAGCTAAGCACAATTCTGCCCTTGTGACACTGAACTTGAGCTTGCTATAGGGAAGAAAGTCTCATATGAGTGGCAGTGCAGTTCTACAGAGACCCTTGGATACCAGTAACAGCCAACTATGTCTGCAGAAAGCACTTCTAATTTAAGGATTTGGAAACTACTTTTAATCTATCACTTGGTAGACTGAGGCAGGAGGATCATGGATTCCATGTCATCTGGAATAATAAAAAAGAAAAACTGTCTCAAACACAAAACAAAGGGAAAAAGAAAATGAAGAAGGAAGGAAGGAAGGAAGGAAGGAAGGAAGGAAGGAAGGAAGGAAGGAAGGAAGGAAGGAGAAGGAAAAAAAAAAAGCACACAGGTCATGATCACCAGAGAGCTTATACTAGAGACCAGGTCTCAAGAAGAGTACTCTTCAGGTGATGTCAGTGGCTACAAAAAACAAGACAAAGTTTGCTAAGTATTTCATGGCCCTGAGTGACTACAGTGACAAGAAAGCCTTCTTATTGGGCAGGATTTTTCCCAGAGTGCTTCAGGATCCGCTTTATGTAAATTTTAAAATAAAATGAAACTAGAGACCTCGTGACTCCAGTGGGTGTACCAAAGGGTTGTCTGGCCGGATAGTGACCTGGGAAGTTTGGAAGACTGGAGACAGGAGTGGCGGAGAAGAGACACTGCGTGCTGCCAGTGGGTTTCCAGAGCGAGAACCTTGGTGCTTCACCTGAATGTCAAACAGTAAATACTTCCCTTCAGAAGAGACAGCCCAACTGATGAAATAACCCAATTGGCCCCTTGCATTATCCTGTCCAATCCACATACAGTGAGCTTGTATGCAGAGTATCTGTGGTGTCTGATGAGGGGTACATACATGTTTAACATCAAAGTCACTCTCATCAAGCCCAGTCTAGGATGTCAGTAAGAATCAACACTGTGACCTGTCTTTCTTACTAGAATCTTCTGTTGCATATCCACTAGTTATTCAGTGGCCTTCTCCAAAAGATATTTCATCTCAATTCACTGAGTAGGTATTGATTTAACCTAGCCATCCCTCATTTCCCAGGTCTTAGGAAATATCTGATCATTAGCACAAAGTCTTGTATGAAGTCATATTAGATAAAGGAAGATTTTCATAGCAAATAATGTATGATAACGAACAGAGGACCATTAGAACCTTTGTGTCTTCTACATACCACATTGTCTAAGACCTACTCACTTGAAAGCAAATGACGACCGAAGTATAAGCATAGGCTTCAGCTTGGGGATGTTGGGGATGACCCCCCTCCCATATTTAAGACTGTAAAGTACACCTTCAAATGTGGCTCACAGATGATGCCGTGTTTCTGATAGAATGTACTAGTTGGAGAGGTTAGGACCAACCTTATTCATATATCAAGGACCTACATAGAACATTTGGGTTTTCTATTTCCCCAGGTTTAGGTCCTATAATCCACCAATCCTGAACTATAACATGGAAGAGGCTTCCTGTAAGAAACAGTAAAAAGTCCAGTGAAATTAAAGCTAGAATTATTACACGTATTTTGGAACTCTTCCTGGCCATAAGACAGCAGGCACCAGAAGCCATCCTCATGACAAATTAAAGCCATTGTTATAAGACAGAGCTGGAGGGGGATGTGTGTTTGTGTAAAGTTAGGGCATCCTTTGTAATCCCTACATCCAGTTTTTGTGCATGCATAAATGCCCTTCTGAATTTATATGTAAGAGCATCATGTATATGCAATGTTTACAAAAGCCAGAAGAGGGCATCTGATGCCCTGGAACTGGAGTGACTGGCAGACAGTTGTTAGTCACCATATGGGCACTAGGAACTGACCGCTGGTCCTCTACAAGGGAAGCCAGTGCTCTTAGTCATTAAGATCTCTCTCCAGCAGCAAATACCCTTTCGGGTTCTGGGCTGTCATAGCAGGTACACTACCCAGTCCAGCTAGGAACATTAGGAGAGAAAAGAATCCCAAGGAAGGCAATGGTGAAGAGGTCTTCTGTTGTTGGTTGGAGAACAAGTGGGGCAACAGAGACTGCTTGCTTATTGTCTGGGGTTGCTAGGACTGCCAGAGGATATGCAGACTTTGGAGATGTGATGAGCTTAAGTCTGATTCATTTGCTGACCCGTGCTAAGCACTGCATATTCAAGGGAGGGAATACACATGTGTCTTCTAATGTCTCTGGGTATCTCCAGCCATTAAAGATTGCATAACTTTCAGTGATGAAAAAGAAAAGTTCTAAACTTTTCTATGAAAACATAGGAAGCTATCTTTTTCTCAGTTTTCTCTTCCAACATGTATATTTTTAGGGACTTTAAAAGAAGATTTTATTTCATTTGAATTATGTGGGGGGGCAAGGGCAGAAGTTGGCATCAGGCCCTCTGGATCTAGAGTTACATGTAGTTGGGAGCTGCCCAACATGTGTGTGCTAGGAACTGAACTCTTAGGTCCTCTGTAAGAGAATTGCTTGCTCTTCATCACTGAGCCACGTGCCCAGCTCCCCAATATACTTGTGAACAATCTTTCTAATAAATGTTTATGCATAATATGAACCAATCAGTCAGTTTGCTGGGGTTCCCTGGCCTTCGAAGTGAGGTAGCCAGCTTGCACTTTTTATGGTGTCTCTTAACAGTTCAGGCATAGCTTCAATCATACTAAGGATATTCTCTCTGTAAAACTGGATGTTAAGACCCTTCCAGATATAGGTCACAGAAAACTTATTTCAAAGTGCCTTATACAATAAAAAGGCTTTACTGGTTTCTATAACCATAAGTTTGTTCATAGGGAGAGACTCAGCATTGAAGAATCAGAAAATATCACCAAGTACCTACTTGAATGGCCTTACTCTGTCTTAGGGAAATTAGCTGCATCCTAGATCCAAGGCCCCTCCATTCCTAACCTCATGATCCTGGGTCATGGAAGTCTGACAGTGACAATATAAGCCATGTGTATCCTCATTCTTGTTAAACAGAAAACAGTGTGTGTTGACCCAGAATTCCAGATTTGGGAGTGCCAAGATCTGCTCTAACTAGTTGGCTTAAGCTGTATACCCATCCTTGGTCCATGGTCAAACACTAATCAGTCATGATTGATGAAACCAACCAGAAGCCAGCTCTGAACTAGGGTGGGTTATCTTTGATTCAAGATGTGCTGGCTGCCTACCGGGGTCATGAACAAAGCTGAATCAGCAGTTATTAAGAAGAGACAGAAGATGAACAGATGGGGCTGGAAAGATGGCTAAGCAGTTAAGAGCACTGGCCTACACAGCAGCTAAAAGACATCTGTAGCTCCAATTCCAGGGGAATCTGATGCCCTTTCTTGACCCCTGCAGGCATTGCATGGCACCAGATACACTTACAGATATGCAGGCAATACAGTCATATGCATAAAATAAAAATAAATATTAAAAAGAAAAAAATGATGAATGGAACCAATCATGTTTACTAGAAGAATATTTTTCCAAACATATATGCACTTCACAAAGCAGAAGACTCGAAAAATAATAAATTATAGAACATTCACATACAAGGTAAAAAACTATCCTGAAAAATGAGTCCCAGATAATAACTTTCTAGACCTCACAGTGCTCCCTACCAAGAAACTCCCTATGAGACAGTTCCTCTCAAACATTACACTGCATTATTGAAAATGTCATAACATGAGGTGAGGAATAAGACTCTGCCATCCTGAGAGATTCCCAGGTGATAATGGGCACACTGGTCTGAGTTCCTCATGCTAATAGTTTCTCTATTGATCCTTCTGTCTACCACCAAAGTGCTGACCTCAGAGAGACAGTGACCTTCAGCTTCTCTGTTGTTCTACAAGCTCAAACACCATTTTTCCCAGTTGCCTTAAGAGAAATACAAATTCCTTAAATGAAACCCTAGAGGAGATCTAAGTTTACCTCAAAAGAAGAAAAAGTTCACTGCATTTTTTAGAGTTTATGGCCGCATTATCTCTAATCTTTCTCTTCTTATTAAAACCAGCACTTTAACATGTTATAGTCAAAGAAATTTTGAATTCAAATTTAAATTATCTCTTTAAAAATTTATAGTTCCTCAATAATTTATTTAAACATTTTATGCTAGAAGAAAAGGCCAAGCAGCTACTAACTATAAAATCTTCACAAAAATCTAGATACATAGCTTAGTGGTAGTCAATTGCCTATGAAAACCTTAAGTGCAATTCCTGATATTGCAAAAAGCAAACAAATAAACAAAATCCCTACAAAAAATAAAAGCTTGTAAATGGCATTTTTTTCACATAGAATATGAAAAAATAAGAATGTTAGGAATTTTCCATTTCTGTGAAGAACTGTTCAGAATTTTTGATGAGAGTTGCAGTCACTCTATAGATCACCTTTAATAGGTTGATCATTTTTATGATATTAATCATAATAATTCATGAGGATGGAAGGTCTTTTCTGTCTTCTTTGATTTCTTTCTAGATTTTTGAAATTTTTCATTGTACAGGTCTTTCATCTTGGCTAAGTTTGCCCTAAGATACTCTAACCATTTTTCATGCTATTATGGTCCTCAAACAAAATTCCCAGTGCTGTGCGGGTCACCTCCCTTCTAGTTTTGATCAGTGGGGTCCCATAGAACACCCAAAGCAATGCAGGCTATTGTCAATACCCTTGGTTACCTTACAGCACTTGATATTAAGACCCTATTGCTGAAGATACCACACAGCTGAGTCAGAGGACGTGAAGAAATCAAGTTGGCAATGACCAGAAACCTTCATCCTTACTGGCTAGCTCTCATAGTGGAAGCAGATAGTATGCAGAACAGAGGCCCAAACTGACCCAGTTTTCAGGAATAAAAGATAGCAGAGTCTATGTCTCTGGATAGGACTCCTGTATTAAATCTCCTCCACCCATGGCTCAGGGACCATTGCGGAAGAGAAGGAGGAAAGATTGTAAGAGTACATAAGGAAACAGAGTCCTCCAGGCCTCTGGGAACTTGCTCATAGGAATTTCAACAATGGTGACAGCATGCATAAAATCCATGTTGACTCAATCAGACAAAAACCCAGCATAGAACTGGGGAAATGAGCAGTAGGCCTCAACTCTCTATCCAAGGAACTATTAGCAAATGATGACTGCTGGGTGGGGGAAAGTAGATCCTCTTTAAGTAATCAGTGACTCTAAATAGGCTGACAGGACTCCAGTGGATGAACTTGCACTGAGGGACTTCTGCTTACAAATGCTTGACAGAATAGGACTTAACACAGATGACAGAATGCATGAAATCTGATGGGGGAAGAATTGGAGGGAACAAGGATGGAGGAGAGAATCTAGATTTAATTAAAATCTATTACATGAGATGCATAAAACTCATTAAAAAAGAAGAGCAATGTTATGCAGTCTACTTGGGGAGAAAAGTCATCAAGTCTTACTCACGTATGAATCCCAAGAGTTAAAATAATGGCAAGGGATCCTCTTTGCTTCAATAGCGGCACTAAGACCACTACTGGGGAGGAAGGAACAGCTTTCTAATTGGATTTAAGAACTGCTCCACAGGACAGAAATTATGTCCGATCCTGTTAACTGGGCAAAGAACCATGGCTGGGTGGGTCAGAGCTCTAGAGCAGAACTTACTACTATTATTCTGCTAAATGAACATAATATAGAATTGACTTCTAAATACTTGTCTGAATACATATAGATTAGTGTAGTTCTCAGTCTTTATTAGAGAAGCTTCTTTTGCAGTAGATCGTGATTAATAGAGTCACAACTGATTGAAGTACACAGAATAAGAGACTGTGGAGGACTCAACATTACATGGAACAGCCACTTTTCCCAAGGCTCAGGGGTCATTACAGAAGAAGGGACAAAAAAAAAATACAATTGTAAGAGCCAGAGGTAGTGGAAGACTGCTGTGAGATAGTGTGTTCCACACATGACAAGACTGCTACACACATGAATTCTCAGTGGCTGAGACTGCATGCTGAAGATGTGTCATCTCAAATTCCAGCATGGGCTGCAGAAGGGCTCACGAAGTCCCAGCTAGCTGAGGGGCTACTGGGATTGATGGTTGACAGGGAAAGGGAAACCTTTTTTTTTTTTTCCAGGGATGCAGCCCCTGAGAGGCGATCCATGCTCCTGCAGATGGTCCCACGCTCAGGCATATGCAGGCAGCACTAAGTAGACTCTATGGGTTAAAAGAAAATAGGACAAGAAGTTAGGAGGAGGGAAAAACGGTAGTAAAAGAATGGACAGAGTTGGAGAGGAGGGAGAAGGGAAGGATTTTATGCAACACATTACATATGCATAAACTTCTTAGACAATGCATAAATAATTAAATTATAGAATCTAGACTCAGTGAAGATATTTATGTGCATAGATAAATATGTGTATTTGCTACATATGTAGTCGTACACAGGCATATTTACTAGAACAAAGTATGTCAATCCATCATAGCATGATTATTGTTGCCTTACCTTCTCCTTTCCGTTTCTTTTGATTTCTCTTTGCTTTGGTTCCTTTTCTTTTCTTTTCTTTCTTTATTTCCTTCCCTTCTTCCCTTTTCTTTCCTTCTTTTCACTTTTTATGTGGCTGTCCTGAGAATCCAAGTATTTTTATTTAATCCTGCATTTCCATTCTAAGCAACGAATTCACCAACCTTTTAAAGGCAATACCTCTGCAGAAAGAAGACCAGCCCAGGAAGAGAATTGTGATCTTGATAGCATGGGAGCACCCATTCCTCAGGACAGGCAGACAAACAACAAGGGCATGGTAAGTGAACTATCCAACCAGTTTTTTCCTGTTAGCTGTATTTGTAAACCAGTATTAGTAAGGAATTTGCGATATTAATTCATGCTCATGGAATAGACACTCTGTTGACATTACTCATTTGACTTTTTAAATATTTTATTTTCCTCAGTCTCAGAAACTATTTCATCATCAACCATGAGAAAATATCGGGGATGGAGGGACGTTGAATCTTCAACCTGCAGAAAGTCCATTTCCAGTTGTGGCTTGAGATTCTTTATTCATGAGCCTCTCATACTGCTTTATACCTTTATCTGTAACGAAAGGACCAGAAGCTAGTTTTATATATATATATAACTCCAGGCAATTGTAAAATACAAGTATATTTCCCCTCTGTTTAAATAATGGAATAATTTGTCCCATAATCACATTGGTCTCTGTGAGCTCTTGAAGTTTTATTAAGGTGTAACACATGAGTCACACCATTACTTAGTTATTAAGTTTGATTCTCATAATATGTAAAAGAATATGAATCCTGCCTTTGTGTAACATGAAAGAATGGACAGATGTGCAGGTAGACCACAGCGGAAATCACAAGGTCCTGGCAGACACCTCTAGGGTGAGCATGATCTCTGTCATACACAGAGTATGTGTTAGGCAAAGAGGACCTGAGTTTAAATCCAACAAAGCTGTGCATAATCTGGCAGGTCTGTAATCACTGAATTCTTATGGGGAGGTTGGAGCTAGAAATAAGAGAATCCCCGGAAACTCCCAGAGAAGATGGCTGGACACAGGAAGCAGTGAACGGCAAAGAAGAGACCCTGTTTCTAGCAAGGTAGAAGGGGAGGACAAACATTACATGGTTGATCTCTGACCTGCATACCTGCACACAGACCCCATGGGTGCATATGCCTGCATCACACTCATGAATACAGACAACACTCATGTGCATGCACATACAGAAAGAGAGAGAGAGAGAGAGAGAGAGAGAGAGAGAGAGAGAGAGAGAGAATATAAATCCTGCTCTGATGTCTAGACTTCACCTTTCTCTGCTGGAGAATAAAGAAAATAAAGCACCTTTTGAGTGACATTTGTAGAATAAATCTGTTGGAAAGTTTACGACTTCCAGGGAAGAGGTTCACACATAATACATACACCTTCAATAGATGGCATATTGCTATGAATTTGGCTCAGGGATTCTCAGCTATGGCAATGCTCTTCATAGGGTAGATCTAGCAATGTCCGGAGATATATTTGATTGTTGGGATTGGGGGTAGGTGCTGCTCCTGACCTCTAGGGTAGGTGAAAGCCAGGGAGGCTACTAAACACTTTAACTATTAGCAGACACTCTTCTGCTCCCCCCATTAGCACCACCAATAATAAGAAAGGATTAACTACCTACAAATAGCAATAGTGTCAAAACTGGGACACCATGCCATACCAGAAAATGTTTCTTGTATCAAGTACAGATCTCTGGAAGAAATGATAAGAGGAAAAACTTAGAACAACTTCAGCTTTTAGAAGTTATTTTCTGTGTAGTAGGAAGCACCTCACATTTATAAATATGTGTGTGCATGTGTGTAACTGTAAGTATTCTGAGTGTTCACCCATGTAAGTCTAAGATCCATGTTAGAAACTGAACAGGTGCCAGGACCCCATTTATGCCTCTCCTTTAAAGAAGGCAGCTTTTCCTCACTTGAAACATACTACAAGAGTTCTTATATGTTTTATCTTATACAATGGAATCATACAATAACATGTTTTTAATCCCATGCTTTTTTGTTGTTGTTCAAATATTGTCATTTTGAGATATATTATGTTGATTCAAAAGCACAATTCTCACCTCTAAGAGGATAAGAGACATTTTATTCTGGAGCCAAGTATGAGTGACTGTAGATTTAGATCATCTCATATATTCTATGTTCCACCATGGTAACAGTTTCATGAAGTTTTTATAATAACACAACAAAGAAGGCAATATACCAAGAGAAACTTTTTAAAATACATTGATGGAGACTTCAGAGACATGGGTTACACCAAAGCAAGAACCTGCTCTTACAGGCTCATATGCTATCAGATGCCACTCTTAGCGTTTGAGTGGAAACTAGGGGTCTGCTAAGTTAATACACTCCAAAGGAAAACTAGTATATTCCAAATGATTTACCTCGTGGTTGTAAAAGGATGCTAGCTTAGGGACAGAGGAAGATGGTAAATCACTATTAAGGGGGACTAACTAAGATGAGCCAATATAATTTGTCTCCAGACTTGCAACGTTCCAAACTCTCCTCAGTCACTGAAGTTCTAATCAATTCATCAGCTTTGCAGAAGGCATGGCTGGACCATACAGCTTCATACTGGGAGCTTACATTCACAGTCTGTTATTTTTTAAATATATTTTTAAATTTTATTTATTATTATTATCTTTTATGTGTATGAGTGTACTGTCTGCATGTAGGTTGGTGCACCTGAGTTGTGCAATGCTGTGGAGGTCAGAAGAGGGTGTCGATTCCCCTGGAACTGGAGTTCTCCTGGAATTGGAGTTACAGACTGTTCTTAGCCACCATGTGGGTGCTGGGAATCAAACCCGGGTCCTCTGCAAGAGCAGTCGGTGCTCTCAACCGCTAGGCCATCTCTTCAGCCCCTAATATTTTATTCTTTCATTGTTGAATAGTATTCCATTATGCTAACATACAGGACTTTGAGCCCTTTGTACTCTTTAGAAGCATTCTAATAGTATTTCACTTTGGGCGGTAGAAGCAGCATTGCTGTGTGCATCCTAATGACATATTATCAAGTGAACAAATAGATGAATTTCTGTATAACCTTTTGAACATTACAGAAATCCAATCATGACTTCCCCTATGGTTCAACAAAATCTAAACCCTTGGTGTGGCCACACTCCCTACTTTGCCAAAGGTTGCTCTCTTTAGTGACTATGTGGGTGAATATCGGTTTCTCTCAAAACTATCTGACAAATGATGCTTTGTGGGGCTGAGGAGATGGCTTAGTGTGCAAAGCGCTTGTTGCTCAGGCATGAGGACCTGAGTTCAGATCTACAGCACCATGGGAAAGCTAGCTGTGGCAGCATGGCACACATCTTTAACCTCAGCCATGAGGGTGGAGATGAAGCTACATGGATACAGAGGATCACTGACCAGCTAGTCCAGCCAGAACAGTAAGCTATGGGTTCAGTAAGACACCTCAAAAACTAAGATGTAGAGTATTAACCAGTTGTTATCCATACCTTGGGATGCAGAGGCAGGCAGATCTCTATGAGTTCAAGGGTAGCCTGGTCTACATAGTAAGTTCAAGGCCAGCTGGGGCTATAGGGAGACCCTGTCTCAAAAGGAAAATAAGACATAGAGTAATAAAGTTAAAAATAGCCAAAGTTGAGCTGGATGTGTTGGCACACACCTTCGATCCCAGCATTCAAGATGTGGCGGCAAGCACATCTCTGTCAGATGGAGGTCCAGGCCAGCATGGTCCCTATAGCAAGTTTTAGGCCACCTGGAGCTACAGTGAGATTTTGTCTCAAAAAGTCAAAAAAGGGGCCCTAACCTTAGCCAAGGCCCTATTGGCAAATGATCAGTGCTTGGTGAGAGGGAGTTGGTCTTCTTTAAGGGAGTCACTCTAGACAGACTGAACAGTCTCCAATGAATGAACTCACACATAGGAATATAGGAATATCTGAGTATACAAACTCAATTGGACAGGCCTTAATGTATATGAAAGAATGCATGAAATCCTATGGGTGATGTATGGGGTGATGCAGAAAGAGAGGAGGCTCTAAATATGACTAACATGCACTGTATATAATGCACAAAATTCAGTCAGAATATACATTAAAAAAACTAAAAAAAAAAAAAAAGAAACATCAATAGAAGTATACTTTGAAACTTAAGCAATAGCCCAAGTCAAACTTTGGCCTCAACATGTGCACCCACGGGCTAGAGCACCCCCCCCGACACACACACACATACACATATCACACTATGTTTAATGATGTCTATTAATAACAGACATTTTATTTAATTGGCTCCACTTATTTCTCAACTCTTTGCAATGGAAGATAATAAGCTTTCATTGCTAACTTTGCTCCAACCATGCTTTTCTATTATTAACCAAATCTGCATCATACTTTTCATGAATCTGAGTGTTTCATATGTTCACTTTTGTACTCTGGGTATACCTGACAACTCCCATCTTTTTCAGTTTTCTAAGTTTAGATGTCACCTCCGTATAGGGGCAGTGTCTTGTTAGGCTATGTGCAGGAGCACCCTTTAATCTGAGACGGATATACTACAAGACCTCCAGGAGTTTCTGAACCGGGAACCACATGGGCACCCATCAGTTAATGCCACTGTTTTCTGAAGCACTCGTCATGTGCAGTGGCTATAACCTTCGTGGAGGCATATGCTATTTTCCATTCCTCATTAAATTCAGGACCTTGGCCTTCTCACTTAAAGGCAGCCCCTGCAGTTTGTGTTTGGTTTATCTAAATTCCTGGCATCACAATTCTTACATGTTGGTGTCGTTAGATCAAGCAGTGATGTAGCCCAGACTGATGGTGTGAGAGATGATTTGGTAGGTTAGATAGTTGCCAGGTAACTGACAGGTGTGTATGTAGCATGTACAGTGTGAGTACACGGGGTATTTACATGATGGAGATTATTGCCATGCTACTCAAAACAGTGCATGGTTTAAAACATCTTTCTGGAGATTTCCACCTTTCTCCATGCCATAATTGACTTGGCGTACTTATGAAGACAGGCGGTGAGAACTGGTAAAGAGGAGACTAATGCTTTCACGGCCCTTTCCCATATCCACTGTGCTGAGGCCTTTCTTCCCCAGGACCCGCCACACAATCCAATTCATTGTATGCTCAAGCCTTTGGTGTTATTTCCTCAATCCCAACCAACAACACTGTAAACTCTACTCAGTAAAAACTGATGTTTTCTCGGCACAGAGCAGCTGGTGAATAAATTTACCAAAGGGGATTAGGGTTAGGGATAAGGGGATATTAAAAAGTTAGATTAAAAAAGTGGGAAAGGAGGAACTATCTCTAAAACATCATATTCAGTCCTTTAATGTTATTTCTTTATGACTAATTATAGACAGAGTAAACAGTCAACAGAAAGTGGTTCTGGGCTTAAAACTACACAAGTAAATTTTCAAAAGTACTCTTTAAGCTATCATGTCACTAGAACAAAACTTGTATGTTCAGGGCCTGTCATAGCCATTACTATGCCTATAACGAGTACATTTAAGTGGATGTTTAATATCCAGTTTTACTGCTCTGAGGTCAGTAGAAAACTTACCAAATAAAGAGTGTGTTATATGCCAAAGAAAAGGCTTACAGAGTAACAACAGAGGAGGCTGAGGAGATGCGCATTTCCCTATAAGTCTGAGGACCTGAGCTTGATTGACACACAAAAATAATAAATAAATAAATAAATAAATAAATAAATAAATAAATACCTGTGTGACAGCTCAAACCTGTATTCCAAGTGCTGGAGATGCAGGGACAGGTGGATCCTTAGAACTCACTGGTCTGTCAGTCTTGCCAATTCTGTGAGCTCCAAGTTCAGTGAGAGACCTGGTCTCAAAAATAAAGTAGAGCCAAGGCTGGTGGCACTCACCTTTAATCCCAGCACTCCAAAGGCAGACACAGGCATATCTCTGTGAGTTGGAAGGCTAGCCTGATCTACATAGTCAGTTCCAGGCCAGTCAGTGCTACACAGTGAGACCTTGTATCAAAAAAAATTTTTTAAGATGGAGAATGATTAAGGACATCTGATGTTGACCTCCTTCCCCCATGCACAGGTGCATATATGTAGAGAAACACATCACACATACACACACACACACACACACACACACACACACAATACATTCTATTTGCTTGATAACACATATCCAAATTTGAATACATCATCTTCTTTATGCTCACCCGCCTCTTCGGTTTTCCAACCAAATCTCACTTCCCTCTGATTTTCTGTTTTACTCAGTTTGTCTCCACTCCTTCTCCCAATGATTTTCATAATTTCATGATGTGGGAATTTCGTCCTCTTAGAATCAACTTTTCTAATAATGATTAGCCTCACTTCAATTGCTTTTCTTCACCAACAAATATTTAATACAGAAAGAAACAGAGGCTGGTAGAAACTGTCAAGACTTTTGCTCAAGTAACACAACTAGTCTGGATCTGAACACATTTTCATTCACAGCATTGCTCAAGTCCAGAGGGACATATTTTAATTCTTTTACTCTATGGAACAACAGCGATACATGTCAATCAATTCCATTGTTCCATAGGACCAGTTATAGATGTCAGCAGTAAGACAGGAGTACTTATAAAAGGATATGTGACCCCCATTTTCTCTCTTGCTTCAGGGTAAAATTGCCACTTGCCAAAAAGCAGACAGAGGTTTGAACTCCCAGGCCACAATAATTATCAAAATGAAGGGACTCTGAAGGAACTGAACAGACGCAATCCAGAATTCCCAGTAAGAGGCATTCGTTTTCAGAGAGAGCCTTGAATTTATCTCCATTTTAATGTCTTTCCACATTTTTAAAATATTAGTTGAAAGGGGGATTTGGGAGGGCAGCGTGGCCAAAGTAAACATTCAACACACTGTTATACTAGAATTTTATTATCCTTAAGTTCACAGGCGCCCCTGCTGCTGCCGCTGGTGGTGATGGTGGTGCTGCTGTTGCTTGTCCAGAGCCTGGTGAATCAGTGATTATGTCTGTAAAGGAGACAAATAGGATTGGGAAAAATGCATCCCACCCCCACCCCGCTCTGTATTTTAAAAGGGCAGAGCGTTGCATCATGAATTTATGGTAACAAAGTGGTGAAAAGACATAAAATATTAGTTTAAGTATTCAATTAGCTTCAATTTTTTATACCACAACTCCACTGATTTTTTTCATCTTTAATGCAGTAGACATTTATATTTTTATATTGTCATGGAGACCAAATGTGATTCAAAGGATTCTGTGCATTATTATGGAATCATCTGTCTCCCGTGAAGTCATCTTTTAGTGATATATGCTGTAGACAGAAAAGATTAAAGAAGCAAGCTGCAGAGGGTATATTTATCCCGTGTGACAAGACCATACACACAGAAGGATGATGTCATAACGTATGTCATTTAGAGGCTCTGGCAAGTATGGGTGGTAAACCATGGCTGCAGTTGGCAAAGAAAGTCAGTCTATGTACTCTTGGGTAAAGATCTTATTTATGTTTTTTTTTCCCCCAAGAATTATTGGGGTTAAGATAGGACTCACTCGAGGATAGTAACTATTAATCTTCTGGATCAGCAAAAAGACATGTAGTCTTACTTAAGGTCTCAATCTGTAAATTGGGATTCACTGATGAAATGAGAAGTTTCTAGTTTAAAGATGAAAAAGTTGAAGCAAGTTCCCACTTCACAGATCTCTGGAGGGTTGAAACCTTCTGTTTGTATCTCTAGTCCTTATTTGGTAGAAGCAAGACTCTTTCTTTCTTTCTTCTTTTTCTTTCTTTCCTTCCTTCCTTCCTTCCTTCCTCCTTCCCTCCATTCCTTCCTTCTTCCCTCTCTCCCTCCCTCCCTCCATTCCTTCCTTCCTTCCTTCCATCTTTCCTTCTTCCTTCCTTCCATCCTTCCCAGTATTAAAGATTGAATCTAGTGTTCCACACATGCTAGGCAAGCATGCTATTACTAAGATATAGCCCTAAGCCCACATTTTATGTTTAGAGTCTCACTGTACTAGTTCCTTTTCTATTGCTGTGATAATACACAAGGTCTGAGGCAACTTAGAGAAAAGAGTTTCATAGAAGGCCACAACTAGCCAAGGCATAGATAATAAGGGATTGCAAAGTGTGTGTCCCTGGATTGGACATTAAAACTCATCCACCCATGGCTCTGGGACCATTTCAGAATAGAAAACAGAAAGGTTACAAGAGCCACAGCTGGTGCATAAGGAAGCAGAGGCTTTCTGGCCTCTGGGAACCTGCTCATAGGACTGCAGCAATGGTGACAGCACGCACATGACCCATACTAACTCGATCAGGCAATAACCCAGCATAAAACTTGGGAAGTGGGCACAATCCCCAACCTTAGTCAGGAACTGTTGGCAGCTGATTACTGCTGTGCAAGGGACAATTGATCTTCCCTAGTCAGATATGCTGAGTAGACCCCAATAGATAAACTTGTACCCAGGGTCATCTGGGTACGAAACCTTGACTTGCTAAGGCCTTATCTTATGTGACAGAATGCACGAAATCCAGTGGGGAAGAGGGACTATGAAAATCTAGATGGAGGAAGGGAGTTGTGTGAACCACACAAGAAATCAATAAAAATATGCATTACAAAAAGGAGAGTTTATTCCACTTATGCTTACAAAGAGTTCACCATAGTAGGAAGACATGGTGGCAGAGGTGTCCAGAGCACAGAGCCGAGCACATCCCCAAGCCGGCACAGGAAGCAGAGAGAACCTGGAATTGGGATCTAGCTTTGAATTCTCAGTGATGTGTTTCCTCCAGCTTGAGGGCTCCATGACCTTCCCCAAATGGCTCCATGAACTTCCCCAAATGGCTCCATGACCTTCTCTAAATGGCTCTAAGAACTGGTTACCAAGTGTTCAAAAACATGGAGCCTAGCAGGAGCATGTTCATTCAAACCACCACACTCAATAATTTTCTCTGTCTGGCCTTGGACTCACTGTGTGGCCCAGACAGGCCTCGAACTTGTGATCCTCCTCCTGTCTCAACATCTTACATGCTGTGATCACAGGCTGGTGTAACCAAGCCTATTTCCACCATCTTTGTTTTATTTTTGTTTTTTTTTTTTTTTTGCTTTTTGCCCAGGGTCTCCCGTAGACCCAGGCTGGCCTTGAACTCACAGAGATCCACCTGCCTCTGCTTCCCAAATGCTAGGATTAAAGGCATGAGCCACCTCCTGGCTCCACCATCTCCTTCTATTGCTAGGACTCCACAGTCATTCCCAGGGCTTCACTAATGTTCGTTTTAGAGATATGTTCTCAGATAAACTTGAAAGAAAGCGAAAATCTTTCTTTCTCAGCCATCTATTTTTAGAAGGTAAATTTTAATATTCAAATGATTTTAGATTTATAGTAAAGTAAAAAAAAAAAAAACAGCACAGAGTGGTCTCACACAACCTAGTTTCTGGTTATCAGGCTATATCACCCTGCTATTTGTCAACACTAAGCAAACACTGATATATTACTCTCTGTCAAAATCCAGGTTTTATCTATTCACAGGCCCCCTGTTCCTTTTTGGTCTAGATAGCTAATCCAGGTACCTCACTCCATGTAATAATAATTCCTTCACTTCTTTAAGTGGGAGATTAGGGAGGGGCTTGCAATAAGGTAGAAAGCCCATTAGATCTAACCTGGTTAACCCTAAGGGGCCCTGGTTAACCCTGCAACCCCATCCTTGCAAAGTGCATATTAGGTGTGCTGTGTATCAGCCAGCCAAAGATGCTGATAAGACGCTGGCTGGATATGAGAACCAGCCAAAAAGGCAGAAAGGAAACAGATGCCTCCCCTCCCGTTCCGTGTTTGCGTTCCCCAAAGTCAAGTTGATGCTGCTACATAGGGAAGAAAAGCAAGCCAACTAGCCCGTCTGCTAAGCTGCCAAGAAAGAACCATGCTGCACAGGGAAGCGTGGTTGACTCCTCGTCTATGTCTGCCTCAGAGCTGAGACTCAAATGGTGCAGAGGTAAAGGAGAAAGAACAGGAGGCTGTGCCGCAAGATGCCTGGCAAATCCACCTTCCAGCTACTGTCTCTTCCTCCCCACCGCTTCCCCAGCCCACGCTGTCTGTTCCTGCTCCGGTCCAGCCAGTTACACTTTTTGTCCCTCGCTCAGCAGGACTCCCGATCCTGCAAGCTTGCAGAGGCCAAACAAAACTAGGACTCACAAATATGTAACTATTTTCCTTAGCTCGTGGCATAAATCAGAGGGGGGAGAGAGAGGGGAGAGAGAGAGAGAGAGAGAGAGAGAGAGAGAGAGAGAGAGAGAGAGAGAGAAACTTTCTGTTAGCACAGGGCTATGGAGTGTTTATTTTTTGCCAGCTGCAATATGCTACTCTCACAGGGGATCACCTAAAACCAGTTATGGTTTAGGTTGGAGGGGGATGTCAAACTTAAGCTGCGGGCTTGGGCTCTCTCAATGAATTACGACCTTGTCAAGAACGTATTTTTTTAAATCAATGCCGGTTTTCTATCAAATCAAATACCTGCACACTAAATTATATTTTTGGTGCCAGGCTGGCTCTCCAAAAAAAAAAAAAAATCCCCCTTTACTACTTTTTTCCCCAGCCTTTCTCCATCCCTCTCTACCTCTTCACTGTGATACAGACAGCTTTGTCTCTAAGAAGGAATCAAAAAAACAAGCCCTACACTGAGATGCAAGGCAGAATGTCTTTCCCATACTGTATGCAGTTAACACCACCTTCCACCAGCTTTGCTGTGGCTTGACTTTCAGAAGTGCCCAAGAAACTATCAAGGGATCTCTGGGAACCTTCAACCCAGTACCAAAAGATACATTTGCATTCAGGAGGGATATGATGTTGACTTTTCTTCTTAAAGACATTTTGCTCTTCTTCTTAAAGAACTTTGTGAATATGGAGGGTGATGGTAGCTTCTAATTCAGGTGATAAGGTAGGAGTTACATAGTTAGATAATCTTTTAAAAGCTCCAAGAGAACACTGTCATGTGACTAGATATAAGTAAATGGATTTTTGTAGCTTTTAGCATCCCTCATCTGACCCAGCCATACCACTCCTGGGTATATACCCACAAGACTCATCCTACTGCAAAGATACATGTACATCTATGTTTATTGCAGCTCTCTTCACAATAGCCAAGAGCTGGAACCAACCCAAATGCCCCTCAACTGACAAGTGGATAACAAAAATGTGGTACATCGACACGATGGAGTTCTATGCATCAGTAAAGAAAGATGACATCATGAAGGCTACAGGTAAATGGATGGAACTTGAAGCCATTATGCTAAGTGAAGTAACACAGTCCCAAAAAGCCAATGGAATGGTTTCCTTCATTTGTGGATGCTAGTGCCAAATCCTCCAATTAAAAGGCAAGCTGAGCGATGTTATGGTTATATTTCTTTCTATCTGAAAGCAACTGTGATATTAAAATGTGAATCTCTTAATGAGCCCTAGAATTAACTTACCACTTACTTTTAGACATGGTAATTAATGTATATGGGCAGAAAGCATATATTCATATTTTAGAGTAATATAAAATTAAAGGAAAAAAATGTGAACTCCTAAACAAATATCAGAGTTAACATACAGTTTATTCCTGGAGGACATAATTCTGGTACATATATGATGTTTATACAGGCATATTTTAGAGCAATATAATTGGGAGGGTACCACAACAACCTAAGGACTGGGCCAAAGAAAAGAATGATATAGTTAAATTCTGCCCAAAACAATAAACCTTTGCAGAGAAAAACTTTAAAAAGACTGAGAGAAAGATGCAGGACATAGATGGCAGAATGCATGAACTGGGAGGGGGGAGGAATCTGTCTAAATTGAACTGAAAAATCATGTCTGAAATACATGAAACATCAATAAAAGCATTATATTAATAATAAAAATATAAGTAAATAGATTTTGAAGAACCCAGGAATCCTTCTTCCCCCCACTTCTTTTCCTTCCTCCTCTCTTTCCTCTTTTCTCCTCATCCCTTCTTCAGTATTTTTCTTTCATCAAGAAAGGAAACACAGGCCCTATAGTCAAGTCCATATGGGCAACACCAACTGGACTCGGTAATATACACATGCATCTATGTATATACTATATGTGTGTGTAATAAGTAGCAATAACTATAGAGGACAAGTACATGATTTGGAGATGGTGTGCCAGGGGGAGACTGGAAGAGTTGGGACAGGAGAGACGGGTTGATGTGAAAATAAGACTGTACTCATTTGTGAAATTCTCAAACAAAATGGAATTTTTAAAAAAACAAAGAAAATAAACTTGGGCTGGGGAGGTGGCTGCATTTGTAAAGTGCTTGCTCTGCAAGCAGGAAAACACGAGTTCCATTCCCAGAACACCATTTAGCAAAATCTGGGTGTGGAGGTGACTGCTTGCATATCCCCTGCCAGGGAGGCAGAGGTCCATAAAAGCTGATCCCTGAGGTTTTCTGGCCAGCCTGCCTAGACTACCAGTGAAAGACCCTGTTTCATAAAGAAGGTGGATGATGTTTGTGGAATAACACCTAAAGTAACATCCTCTTGTCTTCATAAACATGTAGATACGCATACACGTGCACATACAGTGCATCTACACACAATAAGAAAGGAAAAGAAAGGGCCTTCTTGTGAGCCAGTTCCCAGCTCAGGATCCTCCTGATGGAGTGGGTACCTTCTTTTAGAGGTGTCTTTGTTCCCTAAGCCTGTAATTTACTGGGCAAAAGATTGGAGCCCGAACAACCTGCCTTTCACACTTCCAGTCAATTCAGTAGAGTTTTGAGGTATCAAAATGTGACAAAAAAAAATGTTTTCTCAGTACAGGAGTTTCTGTGCCTCAATGTCCATCCAGGGCAAAGCCACAGAGACCAGTTTCTCAGGGTTGGCACTGAGGTGATCCTTGGCACAGACCAGAAATCTTTATCTGCTCGTTTTCCAATTAAATGCTACCTATATTTCACGGCATAAAAAACTCTCTGATGAATGTGAATTGTTTTCAGTAGTGGTCAGGGTATCTGAGTCTTCTGAACCCAAACAGCATATCTTCTAGTGATTCTGGCATCTTTGATAGGCTGTCCTCATGCCAGTGTGGTCTTCCCTGCACGATGAAGGGAGCCTTCTGCAGGGCTTCCCGTTAGCACTGTCTATATACTATAGCAGGAAGCCACAGTTCTTGAGCATCTTTTCATGCCATGCTTAGAAATCCCTCTGAATTACAGGGTAGAGAGCTATGAGTAAGTAGTACTGTGGTTGGTAGCCAGGGAAAACTCAAAGCTAACAGAAGGAAAGAGAATACAAAGTATTAGCGAAGACACAGGATAGAAGGAGAGGCACATGAAGAATGAGGTGAGTCCAAAGTCACAAGCCCTCTCCTAATGGTTCCTGAGAAAACTGATCTCAGTGACTCCTTGAAACATTTGCTCATTGCTTTGGGTAAAACAAACCTTGGTCTCAATTTAAAAGATAGATTCTCATTGTCTAACTGAATACATTAATCTCATCCTTCTGAATTCAGCACTATATCAATGATAGCATTCAGAGCTAATACTCACTAATAAGGACACAGTACATATAAAAAGAAGAGTTTAATCCAAGAGGGAGAACCCTAGAGTTTGTACCACAGGAAGTCAAAAATCAACAGTATCAGGGCTCAGGAAAGATGGCTCAGGAGTTAAGAGCACTGGCTGCACATGCAGAGGATCCAAGTTCTAGTCCCAGCACCCATATGGTAACCTAACCTTAAATCCACTAACTTATCCTTAAATCCAGTTCTAGGGGATACAAAGCCTTCTTCTGACCTCTGTGGGCATTGCGTGATATATGTGCACTTACGTATAAGCAGGCAATATACTCATACACAAAAAAATTTTAAAGATAAAGTATTCAAAAATATAAACACTCTCTCAGAGTAGGAAGTAATAAGGGGTGACGGTAATTCGATGAAACCCTCAGGTGAGGTGCCAAGGCACTGGTGTCTCCTGGAAGACAAGGAGGCTTCAAGGCTGCATAACTAAAAGTAGGAAATGCATTGTCCCTGGAGAGTACTTAATTTCCCAGTGCTGCACTCAGTCCTACCAGGACACCACCACCCCTGTGCTGCCAGGCAGGGTTTCACACTCAGAACAGCCCAGACTTGGCTCCTTACTAGCCTGCCACCATCTTGAAAGTTATATCAAATTTTCCACAAGAGCCCACCAGTTTTGTTTTACAGGTGTCTCATGAATGAAACTAACGAAGGCATAATTATAGGCTGGGGGGAGATGGTTCCATGGATGAAATACTTGCTCTGCAAGCATGAGAACCTGATTGGGATATATATACATATATATATATATATATATATATATATATCCATATATATCCATATATGTATATATGCATATATATATATATGGTCTCTGGCACCTTGTAAACAGCCGGGCATGGTGGAAAGTGCTTGTAATCTCACTGCAGAAGAGGCAGAGACAGTGAGATCCCTGGATTTAGCCAAATCAATGAGCTCCAGGTTCGGTGGGAGACCCTGCCTCAGAAAATAACGTGGTGATTGGCTTAAGAAGACAGCAGATGTCAGTCTCTGGCAGCACATATGCATGCATGGGTGCATGCTACTGAACATGCACATGCATGTACATATGTGGGGGGCATATATGTATCATACACCAGAAATGCAAAAAGAAAAAAGGAAAAACACTTTCATAAAATGTAAGTACTATATACAAGAAAAAAAAATAATGTTTTACATGCACCTTGATATGCAAATACTAGTAATAAAAAAGGAGCACAATTTTCCTAGATTAGGGGAAAATAACTTTTATAAATCTTTTTTAAATTTATTTCTGTATGTGTATGAATGTACTGTCTGCATCTAGGTCTGTGCACCTGTGTCATGCAATGCTGCAGAGGTCAGAAGAGGGTGTCGGATTCCCCTGGAACTGGAGTTCTCCTGGAATTGGAGTTTCAGAGGGTTCTCAGCCACCATGTGGGTGCTGGGGATCGAACCAGGGTCCTCTGTAAGAGTGGTCAGTGCTCTTAACCACTAGGCCATCTCTCCAGCCCCCAAAATAACTTTTAAAAGCAAGTAAACTATCACTGGAAAAGTAAGTAGTATATTATCCATTTGTCAGGTCTTTAATCATAAAGTTAGTATAATTATTAGGGGGAAAATTAGACTGAAATATCACCTTGGTTTGGGATTTGGGGTTGTTGAGTGAACTCTGAGTACTTCATAATTTTAAGAAATACTTACCCTTTTTTACTGCTACATGTCTTACATCTGTCCATACTATTTTGATATTGCCTTAGTTATTCACAACATACATTTAAATATATGTATATCTATGTATATATTTAGCACATTTATCATTTAGAAAAAATTTAAGACAGTAGAATGGTCATTTCAAAGTTATTTTGATTGTTGGATGGAGAGCAAGAGTGTTTGAAAACAGTGAAGGGGCAAATTCAAAAGAAATTCTATGAGTAGGAAATGTCTATATTTAAGTTTCTTAGATCACAACTAGGTGGATGGTTTAAAAAAAAAAAAAGATAAATGGTCCCCAAGATTTTCTTTCCTTTTACAAAATAAATCAATAAGACTTAGAGATTGGTTACATTACATAAGATGGAGTGGAAAAATTAGAAGTAAATCTTAGGAATACTGTTTGTTGTTTTCGGTTTTGTTTTTGTTTTTTTAAGTTAATTGAATCATGTTCTACCCAGGCCAGGCATCTAAGACAGAAAAACACAAGCCTACATTCATCCCACAAATATACCGAATTCTTTAGCTAATCAAAGAAGATATTGTATTCAGTTAGTCCCCTTCCATTGGAAAGGGACTCTCCACACAAGACATCAAATTCTCTCATTTTATGGTTATTGCCTGGAGTCCTACTCACACAACTGGCTATGGATATAGCCAGTCCTTAAACTCAATCCTCTTTGTATTCTCTTCTAGCCTTTGAATTTAAAGTTATATATTTGGGGCAACAGGAGAATTCTCCTTGGAAATTAACTACCAAAGAAGACAGTACCCTATGTTGTGTCTTTCTATAAGGTATTTAAACCCCTGTAAATTGAAGACCCAAGGAGCTGAAGCTTGCCTTAGTTCATCCATTACCCTGAGTCTGCTCATAATTACCTAATTTCAAACCAAGTTTCCATATGGGAGCTGATGCTTTTGAGTCACATGACTATGCCCATTCCGTAGTCATTGTATTATTTCTATTCTGGGACTTTTATTGAAAAAGAATTCTAAAAACTGGATTGCCGACTTTGCTTGGCACCGAAAGCTGTGCAGTGAAGATAAACTTAATTTTATTATGATCATTATTAAATAAAGATTTGGGAAAACAGCAAGGGTGTATTTGTGATAGAAATTATAAGAAATTTATGCAAATAACCATGTAGATTTCATATATCCCTTAGGCTCCAACAAATATTCCAAATCCCTGCTGCCTCTTTGGAAATGTGATTCCCCCCCTCTATTTGAGGTCTTGGGGTTCCCATTAAACAACATACAAATGGAAAAAGTATTTTCAAAATGAGAAACTGGATTTCAGAATCAAAACACTTTCTTATAAAAGAATGACCACTCCTATTAAGAACTAGGTCTTTGAATTCCAATATTTTGTTTTGATTTTTGCATCTCTTTACCAGATACTCACCTTCACTATTTTCTGTGACAGTAAAGTCTCTCTTTCCTATACTGTCTACAGTGTTGTTATCGGGACAATGCGGTAAGGATGTTTTGCATTTCAGATGAAACAATTCAGCTCCTTCTATCCTCACACTGCCTTGCTTCTCTGAGTCTCCATGACCCTCTGTGAATATCGCATTATGTAATCCACCTCAATATCCCAAAATACCACATGAGAAATTGCAGGAGAAAGTGAATTATCAGATAGAGTGTCTGGCAGAATAGTCTATGTTTCACGCAGACTTGACATTGAAAAAAGTCTGATTCTTGATTCAAGCGGAGAATGACCTATAAATCTGCTGAGCTGATGGTCTGGAGAGATACCTCATTGGTTACGAGAGCTTCCTCCTCTCTGAGAAGACCCAAAGTCCATTCCCAGCACCCATATTAAGTGGAGTTACCACCTGTAACTCCAGCTCAAGAGGATCCAGCACCCCATATGCACCCTGTGCACACATGGTATACATGTATATAGACATACACCTGATTAAAATTTTAAATTTTTAAAAATAAAATTCAAATTGCAGGGTGAAGTGACCCGGAGTGATAGGTCAGTGGTTAAGAGTAATGGCTGTGCTTGCAGAGGACCTTGGATGGATTCCTAGTACCTACCTACAGGGGAGATAACAGCTGTCTGTAGTTCCTGTATCAGGGAATTCAGTGCTCTCTTCTGGCCTCTGTGTGCATTGTACACATGTGGTATACCAGCAGACATACAGACAAAGCACAAGTACGTGTAAAACTAAATAGGAAAGAAAGAAAGAAAGAAAGAGAGAGAGAGAGAGAGAGAGAGAAAGAAAGAAAGAAAGAAAGAAAGAAAGAAAGAAAGAAAGAAAGAAAGAAAGAAAAGAAGGATGGAAAGGGCAGAAGGAAGGATGGAAGGAAGGAAGGAAGGAAGGAAGGAAGGAAGGAAGGAAGGAAGGAAGGAAGGAAGGAATTAAGAATTTAAATTGCAGAATGAGTGTGGAGTTCATGCCTGTTGTCCCAGCACTTGAAAGGCTAGGCAGCAAGATTGGCAGAGTTCTAGGGCAGTTTGGACTACATAATGAATTCAAGATCAGCCTGAATTACAGAATGAGATACTGGCTAAAGGAAAAATAAATAAATAAATATTTTAAAAGACTGACTTGCAATCTGAAAGAATGAGGTAAATATAATGAGGATTGTATCCAGGACAGAGCAAAGAGAAGATTCCAGAAAAGGACAAAGTGAAACATCAAAAGCTCATTAGGTAAATAAGGTTCGGGAGGACAGGAATATGAGAGCCGAAAGCTTAAGCTTCTTCCCCATGTCATTACTCCTTCAGAAATATAAATTCTAAGTAGTCAGCACTGGGTGACTCCATTGCCTGGTTCTCCTAGCACAAAAGCCAACAATCTTTATTAATTACTCAGACAGACATTTTCCACACTGCCAAATCCAAATCTCTTCTCCCTACAGAAGTGAAGAATGTAGATCTCTATTCCATACAAATGGGGAAGGTTTTTTTTAATAGGAGAGAAATCACCAGAATGTCATCTGAAATCCAAATGAGTAAAAAATATAAGTAAATAAACAAACAAACAAATAAATAAATGGAAATATTTCCCTCCCTTTTGTAAAAGTATGCTAATGTGTTCTTAATTCTCTTTCTATTTTACATTAGAGCCTAGATACACAAGAGTTTTTTAACTTAGACATCTGCAGTTTCGTGTTACTTTCCATATTCAGAATCCAAACTTGCTGGCTATTTCATACCCTGCACTGTTTCCTCCAGGATAAAGGAGGACTCAGAAAGATTGGTAGGTTTATATTAAGACAGAGTGAGGAGGAATTGAAGTGCAAGGAGCCCATCTATGCAAACAGCTTTCCTGAGATAAGTTGTGTGGAAGCCAGTGTTTGTAGACAAATGACTCAGTGGCCTGTTACATTATGGGGTTTACTTGCAATAACACAGAAATGTGAGGTGATTAGCGTTTCTCCACTTGCGACTGCTGTGTGAGTATAGTTTATAAAACATTCCACAGAAAAAGAAAAGACAGTGAAAGTAACGCCCTCCCCACCCAAGTTGCAAAGACTGCTGGTTTATTTTACCTGTTGCTAATATCAACTTTATGACACATTTTTGTCTGCTTAAAAAACACAAAATATACCATATATGAATCTGTCCAGTGTGTTATTTATAGTTCTGTGGCCACAGATCTTTATGATAAAAATATAAAATTTCCTGTGTAAAAATTCTTTATTTTCAGTAAAATTACCCTTTTCTTCCCTAATTTAAAATAAGCCCTGATTTTATTCCACTGCCCCATACCTTGAAAGCTTCATTAATTCCAATTAGTAGATAAGTCTTCAAAGTATATTTTAAATTTATTATTTTTATTTTTTTATTTTTTATTGTGTATGAATGTATTGTCTGCATGTATGTTGGTACACCCGTGTCATGCAATGCCTCAGAGGTCAGAAAAGGGTGTCGGATTCCCCTGGAACTGGAGTTAAAGACGGTTCTTAGCTGCCATGTGGGTGCTGGGAATCGAACCTGGGTCCTCTGCAAGAGCAGTCAGTGCTGTTACCCACTGAGCCATCTCTCCAGCCCCTCAAAATATATTTTAAGGTCATGCTTTAAATCCACTTTTTGATCGCAACTAGACCCCTCTGCTCACACCCTGGCTAATTAAGTGATATGGGCAGAATGCTTGAGACGTCTGGCACTGCAAGTCTGTTTCTCCTCCTTGGAGCTCCCCAGCGAGGAAGTAAGGCCGGCCAGGCAGCAACTATGAATGAACTTGATTTCTCTTTAAAATCCTCCCTCTTTGGGATTACAACCTTGAGATAAAACATCTGGATTTCAGGAGTGTCGCTGGGGAGTGAGAGCTGTAGTTCCATCGACTACATATTGCACATAATATGGCCTTGTTATTTCTATATTAGCACGGCCCCAGTCGTGCCTGCAGTTCGCATGTCAGTCTCCTGACACGTCATTAATAAACAGGTAATTTCATAACTGATTCCCAGCTAGTGTCATGTTGAAAACCACCTGGGTTTTAGTTTTCACTAACATTAAAGGGATCAGCTAGCAGGAGGTTGTGATTATTAAACTGGGACTAATTTAATTGAATAATGAATCGAATCAGCAAAAATAAATGCGTATGCAAAAGCATAAAAGAAGTTTCCAAGCCAACGGATAGATCTGGATCCAGTAATGAAAATGGGAGTAGGCCTTTCCCACCCCCACAAGTGTACACATTTGGAGTTATTCTGAAACGGAGCTTACTGCCTCTAGGAAAGTTCCAGAAACGCCAAGGAAGTAATCACTGACGCATTAAAAAAGAAAAGACCTATGCACTTTCCATAACATGTAAAATTAAGTCATGTGGATTTCAAATGAATATAGCATGGAAAATACTGTTAAAGATTAAAAACACACCAAGGTCAGCCATTGACACATTGTGTGCTGAGAGAAGATAGCCTTGTATCAAATGTGATTACAGTAGAATTTACATCTCTAGCCTAGGTTAGGGTATTTTTAAAATTATTTTTATTTTACGTGTATAAGTGTATTGGCTGCATGTATGTAAGTGCTCTTGTGTCCCGCAATGTCCTTGGAAGTCAGAAGAGGTCATTGGATCCCCAGGAACTGGAGTTACAGATAGCTGTGAGTCCATATATATGTGCTAGGAATAGAACCCAGGTCCTCTGTAAGAGTAGCCAGAATTCTTAACCACTGACCCATCTCTCCAGCACCCTAGGCTAGGAATTTTTATTCTCATTTTTTTGGACTAACTGTATTAGCTAATTTTTGTTGTTATAATCAAATACTTGCCATGAAGCAATTTAAAGGAAGGGGATCTGGCTTATAGAAAAATCCACACAGTCATGTTGGAAAAGCATGAAACACAAGGAGGAGGCAGCTGCTCACTCTGCATCTGCATCCAGGGAGCAGAGGGGACAGGAAGTGGAGTAGGATGGAAAACCTCAAGGTCCAAGCCCTAGAGACCCACTTCCACCAAGAAGGTTCCACTTCCTAAAGGTTACACAATACAACCTTCCTAACTAGCACCACCAATAGGAACAAAGTGTTAAGTCATGACAGTAATATTTTATAGGCATCTTTCCTAGGCCACTGGGACAAAGCTGAGTGACTGATGCCATAGCCACTTAAACATCAGAATGGGTTCTGCCTTCTGGTTTCGTTGGGGCTCTGTATTGCAATGTGTTTCTGGAGGATTCTTTCTTTCTTTCTTTCTTTCTTTCTTCTCTTCAACAGCTTTATATCGTGGCGTTGGCCTTCTACTTACATGAACTCTCAGGAAGAACATAGACTTGAATAAATGTAGAGTACTTCTTTGACATTTACTATTCTGACCATTTGCCTTTAGCACACGAGAAAAGAAAGTCGTGTGCCACTTGCTTCTCCGTGACCATCTATTCTCTTCTTAAATCCATGGTAAGGTAGTTTCCATCTTCTCATCAAATGTTCACCAGTACCCTGGCATAAAATATAATCTTAGTGTCTTAAGGGAAAATCCTGATTAAAGAGGGAATAGAGAGATAGCTCAGCAATAAGAGCTTGTACTGCTCTTCCAGAAAAAGAATGCAGTTCCCACCCCTGACACTGGGCAACCCACCAATGCTTGTAACTCCAGCTCCATAGGATCTGTCTCCCTCTTCTGGCTTCTGTGAGTACTGCACTCATGCAAACTGATGCATAGATATAAATTAAAAAATATAGAAAGAAAAAAGATTGAAGGAAGAAAATACTCAATGGAAAAATTACTTTGGTTTGTGTTTTCATAACAGAAGTGAGATATGGTTCAGCTTACATTTAAACATTGACTACTGAGTAATTCATACAATAGAATATATAATAAGCTTAAACACATCTATTCTATCAGTTTTATTTTACAGTTTCAGAATATTGAAACATGATAAGGATAGTTAGCCAAAGTCAACAATTATCAAAACCGTTGCATAGGTTATGATAGAACCAAGCTTAGGACTTGAATTCTTCCAAAGAAAAATTATTATACTAAAATATAAAACTGACCAGATAGACTAATATTGTTCTATGTGCACAGACACAACAAGTCTCCTAAAGAGGCAATGCATTCGAGAGCTGCTAGAATGCGATAAAGCATTTCCTAAGGAGTTGCATGTAAACACTGTGATTTTTCTTGAAATAAATTAAATGCATTTACTGCGTACTGTATGGTGTTTTGGAATGTATAGAAGTGGTGTTATGGCAAAATCTGGTTAATTAGCATATTGCCAGATGTAGTCACCAAGTTAATGAGAACAACTTAGAGTCCAGAGCCTCTGCACTTTCCAGTATGGTTGTTGATTTAAATGTCAACTTATGTCGGACGTGGTGGTGCACGCCTTTAATCCTAGCACTTGGGAGGCAGAGGCAGGCCGATCTTTGTGAGTTCAAGGCCAGCCTGGTCTACAGAGCGAATTCCAGGACAGCTGGGGCTACAGGGAGACCCTGTCTCAAAAAGACCAAAAAAAAAAAAAAAAAGTCAACTTATTACAAATTAAAATCACCTGAATAGTGAGCCTTGATTGCAGGTATCATCTTAATAGCTGTAAGAGATGTGGGAAGACCCACCAGGAATGTGGGAAGACCCACCAAGAATGTGGGAAGACCCACTGGGAACGTTGGAAGACCCACCTCGGGAACGTGGGAAGACCCACCGGGAACATGGGACTGGAAGGAAAGTTTTTTCAGCTCGCAGTGTGCCATCTGCTAGCAGCCCAGATAGAAAAGTGTGGCAGAAGGAAGTTGATTCAGCCTTAGTCTTCTTGGCCTTCCCTCCTACCACCAAGTTGATTTATCCTGTTGCTACTTCTGACTCCTTTGGTGACATCAGAACCAGGGTTTCTGGGCTTTTATTGTTAATTAAGGAGCAAAGGCTAACTAGGAAACCTACTGGCTTTTGGTACCAGGTTAGGATGACTAAGGTACTCAGATCCAGGGACTAAGCAATTACTAGGTTCCCAGCCTCTCAGATGTGAGTAAGCTGTTATTGCTATTTTATTTTTTTGTTTGTTTTTTTAAGGTATTTTAAGCTTTATTTTTTTTATTTTTTTTATTCTTTATGTGTATGAATGTACTGTCTGCATGTAGGTTTGTGCACCCGTCGTGCAATGCCACAGAGGTCAGAAGAGGGCATCAGATTCCCCTGGAACTGGAGTTAAAGACGGCTCTCAGCGGCCATGTGGGTGCTGGGGATCGAAACAGGGTCCTCTGCAAGAGCAGTCAGTGCTTTTAACCACTAGGCCATCTCTCCAGCCCTTGTTATTGCTATTTTAAAGTAAGCTAATTTAATAAATACTTTATTTAAATCAATACTTTATATATGATATATACATAAATAAATATATATGTTCTATCAGTTCTATTCCTCTAGAGAACCCTATGAATACAGCATGTCATCACTCGTAGTTATGCTATGCAACGCTTGATTGATTGTATGTATTTCGCCCGCTGAAGCACTACTCACAGTACTTATAGACTCATCCTTATCCATTAGTGAATGAATGAATGAATGAATGAATGAATGAATGAATGAAGAAAAGGGGCTCCATATACACATTGGAATACTATTCACCCATTAAAAGAAGAAAAGCCTAGCCGGGCGTGGTGGCGCACGCCTTTAATCCTAGCACTTGGGAGGCAGAGGCAGGCGGATCTTTGTGAGTTCAAGGCCAGCCTGGTCTACAGAGTGAGTTCCAGGACAGCTGGAGCTACAGGGAGACCCTGTCTCAAAATGACCAAAAAAAAAAAAAAAAGAAGAAGAAAAGCCTGTTGTTTGATCAACCCAGAGGGTTTTATGGTAAGTGGGGCAGGCCAGGCATGCAGAGACAAATGCAGGATAACTGGGACTCAGGTGCAGAGTCTGATACTGTAGTAGTAGATAACTGAGACACATGTGTGGAATCTGAGAATGTTAATATTATAAGAAGCTGGGGCACTTGGTAGGGGATGTTACAGAGAGGCTGAATAAAGACTAGAGCTTTTTGTTTTAATTTTTTAAAAAAGAGCACTATGCATGGAGATGGGTTCGTGGCTTAGTGTGGATTACAGATATAGAGATGGATCCTAAAGCTGTTGATTGGTTGGAAAAGAAATTGAAAACAAGTAACCTGACCTCACTATCTAAGCCCTAGACTGTAAAGTGCACCCCTCTAGGACTGAGGACTCCCAGCTGGTAGAAAACTCCCTCCTAAAGCGAAGAGGGAGGATCCTGAGAATCAGGAAGTAAACAAAGCTCTGGTGTCTCAGGAAGCTCCTGAATCTTAGATTCACAAAGCCACTCCCCAAGGTTATAGAAAAGCTACTCCCCAAGTTACAGAAGCCGTGTTGACTGTGGGTAAGAGACCCATCTTCTGACAGCCAGGCTGCCATCGAGTTGTTCAGGGAGTTCCAAGGAAGCGGTAGTCATGAGTTTCCAACGCATGCTGACAGTGGGCTTTTCAACTGGCTTTGAGCCATTCATGTCCCTATAAACCCCAGTAAGCTCATCAGTTCACTAAGCTGGACTTATTGGAATTGATCTTTTACTGTAGGAAAAGAAGTCAAATTATCTGTGTTTAAAGATGACACATTACATGTAAGAGATCTAAACTATTCCATCAAAGTTTGACCAACGATCACCACTTTCAACGAAGTGGGAGGATTGAAAATCAACTTACAAAAATCAGTAGCCTTTCTAGATACTAAAAACAAGCACATGCTGAGAACAAGATCTTGGAAACATTCCCATTCACAATAGTCTTTGAAAAAAAAAACATATGTAGGAATAAAACTAACGAACTAGATGAAAGACCTCTACAATTAAGTTTAAATCTCTGAAGAAAGAGAATGTAGAAGGTACTAGATGGAAAGACTTCCCATGCCCCCAGATTGGTAGAATTATTACTGTGAAAAATCCCTATCCTACTAAAAGAAATTTATAAATTCAATATAATCTCAATCAAATCCTCATGGTATTCTTTACATATAGAAAAGAAAAAGCATGGGGTTGGAGAGAGGGCTTAGTGTTTAAGAGCTCTGGCTGCTCTTGTAGAGGACCCAGGGTCAAATCCCAACAAGCACATGGTGGCGAAAAACCGTCTGTAATGCCATGTTTACACATCACAAATCTTAGCTTTGCAGTCTATAAAGTGGGTGGACGTGGAGTTGCACTGCAAAGGAATCAAACACAAGTGTGCCTGTTTTCAAATTCATACTTTTCAATTACCTGGTCTATATAGCAATCACAGATACTCACACCACAATAATGTTCTCTGGCTTAAGGTCCAAAACTAATCATCGTTGTGCCAACTGCAACTTGATTTTTGCACAAATTTCTATCTGAATGTTCAAATGTGATTAATCTTCTTCCCCTGCTGATTTTTTTTCTATTTATTAACTATCAAATAAGGTATGCTACACAGAAAAGTCAAAATAATGCATGTATAATATTTAAAAAGAAAGGCTATTTTAACATAAACCTTTAACTTAAAACATGCTCATATATCCAAGTAGAAATCTATTGATCAAGGAGTAAAACAAAACAACAGAGGGACATTTCTAAGACAAATATAATTCCTTCAACCAACTCAGGATTATAACATGCTTAAGTTGCTTTCATATACATATTTCTGAAGATCATTTTCTCATACTCAGTATGACAAATGCCATTATATGATAAAGAAATGAAAGAAAACAGTATTCAAGACTTTAATTAAAATAATAATAAATAATATTCACCAAAATGTGTGTGTGTGCCAAATTCATCAGCCTGTCACTGGACTATCAGTTCTTATTCAGGGGTGATTTTATATCTTGTGTTTTGAATGTTAGAAGTCCTCTATAGTTTCACCTGTTTGAATCCTAGTTAGTGGTGCTGTTTGGGAAGGTTATTGAACCTACAGGAGATAGAGCCTTGAAGGGAGAAGTATTAAATTGGGGGCAGTTTTGAGTCTCTCTCTCTCTCTCTCTCTCTCTCTCTCTCTCTCTCTCTCTCTCTCTCTCTCTTTCTCTTTCCTGCCTGCAGATGAAATATCATTTGGCTTCCATACTGCCGGAACAGCCCCACAATCCCACTGTCATGTCCTTCCTCCTATGATTGAGTGTATCTTCCCTGGAACTGTGAGTCAAAATAAACTCCACTTTCTGTGACTTGTTTTATGTCAAGATATTTTATCATGGCAATAGAAAAGTAGCTAATTTACACCTGCATTATGGTTTTTCAAAGGACAGACCCAATAGGACATACGTCAGATTTCAAGGGAGATTTTTTTATGGGGATTGCTGCACAAGATTGTTGAGGCTAAGAATCCCCACCATAGGCTGTGTGGAAGCTGGAGAGTGAGGGGAGCCTCTAATATAAGTCAGGTTGAGTCTGAGGCCCTGAGGATTGGAATAGATGGGGTGTGAAGACTCACCTTTTTATTATATTCATGGGAACCCTCAGTGGATTGGGCTAAGTCTTCCCACATTGATAAGAACACATCTTCTTGAGTTCCACTGCTTCAGATAACTGAAACACGCTGAAAACTATACCAAGACATGATGTTTTATCAGCCATCTGGGCATTCTTTGATCCAGTTATAGTGATGTGCTTACTTATCTATCACAGCATCTACCCAAGAAACACCCTGCAGTATCTAGGCACGTTTTCATCGTACATCATGTAAGATGGAATTTGCTGTTACCATAATATCTACTGGTACTATCTGCTGGAGCTGTTGCTACAAAACCTCTTACCATGCATAATTCAGTCTCAACAGAAATAATCATCTCCCACCAAATCACAGCAGTATCAAAAGGGAGAAAATTCCATATGGACTCTTCAGCGAGGTGCTGATGAAGCTTCTAACAGTCAGAAAGTCTTCTATAGGGTACGTTGATTTTCATCTAAGCCCCTCATTGTTTCATTCCCAAAGCAAAACGTTACACTCTTCAGAATCTCCAGGGAAGCTCGAAGCAAATAGCTTTGGGTGAAATGTAAATTTCTTAAAATATTTATCCATCCATAAGTGGCTACATTTTTGACATTATTATAGGGTTTCTCAGTGTTCCATTTTATTAAAAAATATTTATTTGGTTTCTAAGATTACTGCTTTTCTGACCACAGAAAATTCAATTACTGAAAACTGCAGCTATCAAATTGGTTGAAAATAAATAGCCTTTTATCCAAAGCTGGCAAAGACTGGTTCACTTTTAATATGTAGCTATTTAAAAAAAAATAAAATAAAAATCAGAAAACATTTCCATTGCAAGCTGACAGACTACAGGGGCAGAAGCCAGTGATATTTTACATCATCTGGTTATTTAAAGCAGGATGAGAAAGGAGTAGGGAAACTTAAGAAAAGAAGTTATCTTAGGAGTAATTTGCAGGGTTTCTCCTTTTGTTTTACAGGACAGAAGAAACGTGAGCCTTTTTGCCAGTGAAAACTCCTTTTTCCTGCTTTCTCTCCCTCTCAGTTTGAAATGTTTAGTAATGTACAGGAAATGTGGTAAGTGAGACCTACAAACCTGGACTTACAAGATTCAGCCTAATTACGTGCTAAGCAATTGGTGGCGGCAGCAGTATTGCCAAAGAATTGAGCGGACGTTGGAGTAGGATACCTTACAGGCTTTTTTTTTTAAGTTTTTCATTTGTCTCATATTTGTATCTTAATCATCTACTCCACACAGTTTTCCCCTTTCTAGAAAGAACACATCTGCATGTTTTCTCAGCCAAAATCAACAAACAGGAGGAAAAAACTGATAAATCCGATTCACACTGGGAATGAAACCATCAAGATGACCTACACAGTGGACTAAATAGAACATTTCTATTTCCAAATGCCTGTCACTCCACTGTTGACCTGGGCTATCTTCTATGGGTGCAATTCAAGTTCATCATTAATCTTAGGCAAAAAGGAAAAAAAGAAAAAGAAAAAAAAACAGGACTGAGGGGCTGACTCTGTTGCAGAATTTAATGGATAATGATGATGGTGGTGGGGTGTGTGTGTGTGTGTGTGTGTGTGTATGTGTGTGTGTGTGGACTAGCAAGGCACTGCTCACCTGTGTCAAGGCAATTTGCTGAGAATGACTGAGGCTATGAGTCAAAGGACACTGTGACAAATGTGGACAGAGAGATCCAGGTGGGTCCTCTCCTTGTATTTCATTAACAGGGTGAACTTTAGTTAAGATATGAAACCTCCGTGAGATACATAAAATTCCTTATCTACAGAATAAAGTGTTTGGGAGGATTATGGAAGGAAGGCTCTTCCAAGCCCCTGCTGCTCTGCTTGCTGGGATTGGCTTTGAATCATTCACGTGGCACTATAGGAGACTCTGGGTAAACCTTGAATCTATTTAATTTGTGTTTGGGGCTAACATTGCCACTATAAAGAAGCATCCCTTTCAAGTTGAGATTCTACAGCTTTGAAAAAGCTATGTTCAAGAATGTTAACAGTAGTTTAAGGATCCTCTCTGCCAAATTGTTTTTCCAAGAAATGCTCTGAACATGAATTTTTAAGAGACGATTGGTTATGCTAATGAGAGTTCAGGAAAAAAAGTCACAAATGTGTGCTTAATTGGGATCAACATGCTTATTGCCGCAAAGGATTCCATATCACACACACACACACACACACACACACACACACACACACACGCCTCCATGAACTGACTCTTCTTTTAAGAGTGGGAGGGGACTGGCAGAGAAGTCTTAACCACAATTCAGTGAACTGCATCTGTGACAAAGTCCACTGTACCTATAAAAGACAGATCAACTTCTATGTGGCACTCAGAGGCAGTCTGGGCCAGGAAAAGGCTGGCTGTGTGAGGAGAACCCTTAAAAAGTAAAAGTGTTACTGCTCCTTCCTCTTCTTGTCTTTCTTCCCTAGGGCCAGACCCACAACCCCCAAATTTTGCTGTCTGTCTTTGTCGCCTTACATGCGACAATAGACAATAATGGGTCTAGGTCCTCCCATTTTGAAAATTCTTTAGCATTTCTTTACTATCACTTACTGTGGTTTGTTGGTGCTGGATAGAGGATGCTATTTAGTGCATCTAATCCCATCCATTTGAACCATTACCACCTTTAAACTAACCATCCCAAGAAAAGCCACATTTTATGGCTTGCTAAGTCAGAAAGATGGCCAAAGGAACCCAGCACACTTGGTGCAGGCAGAGAGATAGATGCTCAATATGGAATTGTTCTACTGCAAAAGTATGCATTCGAAACATATTTCCCAGCAATGCAGAAGGATCCCATAGCATCTCAGTAGTTTGAGATCAGAGGCTGATACCGTTCAGTCAAAAAGCATCAAAGGATGGAATTTAAAACATCTCTAAAGAGCACAGGGTCAACAGATGTTTGTTAACAAGTTCTGTTAGCACATCTGTCCATGTGCACCCTTGCCACTGGCGGAGCACCCTTGGCTGCTGACTGACAGCTCTGTGATGATGGACCCTGACTGTGGAGTCTCCCATCAAGGGAGAATGTGACTGGGTAGGCAGTAGGGTGATGGTCCATCTTTGAAGTCCTTTTAGCATCCGGTGAATAAGTAACCTCAACTCCTGGTTGAGGATTATTACTGTGTCAATCTCATGACAGAGCTTTAAAATGAACATTCAAGGTACATAAATGGGTTGTATAATTTGATCCATGTAGCAAAACTCTAAAGTTCTTTGTAGCTTAGGAAAGTAAGGTAGAAAGGTCAAGTATTTTGTCAAAAGTAGAAAGCCAATTAAGGAAAAGAAATACTTTGTTTAAAACTTGGTCTTTATTTACTAGAAAGCAAAATTATTAAAATAATTATCAAAGGTGATAGATAGATAGATAGATAGATAGATAGATAGATAGATAGATAGATGATAGATAGACAGGAAAGATCGATATATAGAGGGAGATGATAGATAGATAGATGATAGATGACAGATAGATAGATGATAGATAGATAGATAGATAGATAGATAGATAGATAGATAGATGATAGATAAAGTTTAACTGGTGAATGAATTAAATGCGCAATAAAATTGGATTAAAATATCTGATTGTACTGTTCAGACAAAACACTGGCAGAAAGAAACACTAAGATCATCTTGGTTGTTTGCATGTGAGATGAGCACCAGCAATTCAACAGAGAAACTTCAAGCCGCAAAGGGCCAAGTGTGTTGGTGACAGATGGAGAAGGACAAAGTGAACTGGAGTCAGCCCAGAGAAAGAAGTTCATTCTCATGAACACAAATGAAAATTGCTTTGTGTCAATAATGGGTAGGAAATGTCTTTCCACTTTAGAAACAGCTACTTTCATGTGATCATGCTACTTTCGTTTGATTAATTTGGTTTATAAAAAATCTGTTCTGCCGGGCGTGGTGGTACACGCCTTTAATCATAGCACTGAGGAGGCAGAGGCAGGAGGATCTCTGTGAGTTCAAGGCCCGCCTGGTCAACATAGTGAACTCCAGGCTAGCTGGGACTAAAGGGAGACCCTGTCTCAAAAAGAAAAAAAAAAAAAAAAAAATCTGTTCCATACACAGTTTTCATTCTAAACCAAGGACCAATAATATAGGGCATATTAGCATGGATACTGGGAGGTTTATGTACTTACAGTTGAATCAATCCAAGCTGTGTTTTATGAAGCCAGTAAAAGAGCTTGAAGGAGGCCAATAGAAAAAAATAAAGACCTGGGGGGGGGGGGAGCCGGGCATGGTGGCGCATGCCTTTAATCCTAGCAATTGGGAGCCAGAGGCAGGCTGATTTTGTGAGTTCAAGGCCAGCTTGCTCTACATAGCAAGTTCCAGGACAGCCGGAGCTACAGGAAGACACTGTCTCAAAAGACCAAAATAAATAAATAAATAAATAAATACCTTGACCAGTGTTACAAGGTACACTGGGGATTCTAATGTACCCTCCCCCCCAAAAAAATCATCCATAATCTGCTCAATTTACCACTGTTAAGTGTTTCATAATGTATGTTCACTAAGCATTTTTACATATATACCTTTTCAATATTTCTAAAAATTTCTATATCTCTATATCTTGTATACATTCTAAAACAAAGTTGGAGCCTGGCGTGGTGGCGCACGCCTTTAATTCTAGCACTTGGGAGGCAGAGGCAGGTGGATCTTTGTGAGTTCAAGGCCAGCCTGGTCTACAGAGCGAGTTCCAGGACAGCTGGGGCTACAGAGAGACCCTGTCTCGAAAAGACCAAAAAAAAAAAAAAAAATGTTTCTAAAACAAAGTTGGAAATCTTGGAAGAATAAAAGCTTCAACTAAAAAAAAAAAAATTCTGCTCCATTCAACACCTTTATTGGTCACTTACTGTGTGGCCTGTAAATGAGAGGAGAGGAACAAGAATTCTGTGATAAAAGAGACCATTCCTCAAAGAGGGCTTCCTGTGATAAAAATGAAAATTGTTCCAGTTATCTGGTTATTCTTGTGTCTCCTTTCAGAAGTAGAGTCCTTATTGAATAGGAAAAACAGGACATCCCATTGGAGATACTGCTTCCTCCCTTCCTTCCTTTCTTCCTTCCTTCCTTTCTTGGAAACAGACAACATAGAGTTACAGAAGGAAAATAGGAAATGGTATTTTGTTCTGTTTTATTGCCACATAAAATGTGTTGTGCCTTTGTTGAAAAAGGCTTAAGCACATATACGTAAGTCTAGTGAACAAAAATCATGGGCTCAGTCAGCCGCTGAGTGTGTGTGGCAAGAATCAAGGGGTTTCCAAGATAGACAAATATATCGTCTGAGTATACATGGCAGGGGAAAAATGTTGAAAACTCTCAGTCTAATCTGCTGCCGATATGATTTCCAGGTTCATCTGGTGGCTGGCTAAAGAAATCCAACTGCTGCACACTCAAGACGTAATTATGTGGAAGGAGAAAGAACATTCGTAATTTATACCAGTGCCTACCCCGTGTTACTTTCCAGGAGACATGACCCTAACCCTCCAACCTCTCTTTGACCAAGCCAACTCCACTCATTCCCCATCCAGATTGGAAGCTACAAGTTCCACTGGAAACATGCTTTATGGGTAATGTGTCTGTAATGGACTCTCCACTCAAAACCAATACAGCAGTAGCATAGCCATCAGCAATCAGTCCATAAAATCTGCAGTTGCCTCCTTTTTTTCATTCTTAAAAGGGGCAGGAAGCTAATGGATTTGAAATTGCAGAAGCGGACGACAGACCTTTTTAATAAATGAAAATAAAATCGAGTCTCGGGTTTATGTTGATCTATAGAGCTGTGAGTCCCACAGTTCCCCCATGGGCTCCCTCAGGGTTGATTTCTAGCCTAAACCACCCAACATTTATAGCTGATAAGTGTCTACTGAAGAGTAATAAAATACAGTGTGTGTAGTTTTAGAGAATGTAACTTATCACTTTCATCAAAAGCTCCCTGAAAATGTGTTTATCTAAAAGGCTTGTATGTTTGTGTATATTTCAAATATCTCTGCTGTTAGATTGAGCTCCTTGGTCATTTAAAAGCTAGTTCTGAGAACGCGTCTTTGGAAACTGTTTGGCTGTGGGTTAATGGTTACATTTCCTTGGACTGGATAGATAGCATTCAGGTTACAGAATCCATTCAAATATATACAAATGAGATGCTGACTGGTGCCTCATTTTATTCTTTCCCACTAAATCAAAGTAAAGCTTTAAAGCTCGGTTCCTAAAGGACAGAACAAACACCTTTATGTGAGTGGTGGGTTATTTTTCAACTCTGGCATAACTGCCAAGCATTTCCTAGGTAGCTGCCTAGAACAGGGAACAAAGGCTTGAGAGGTTGAGAAAGAGACGGTGAATCTCAGATGATCCTCTGCTCTCTCCCAGGTAATCTCTCACTGATTGGGGCTGGAGAGGTGGCTCAGCACCTCACTGCTGCTACGGAAGACCTGGGTTCGAATCCAAACACCCACATGGCAATTAACAATCACCTGTAACTCCAGTTTCAGAGTATCTGAAACCCTCTTCTGGCTTCCATGACTACAGCAGGACATGAGTATACATACATGTAGGCATAGCATGTATACACATTAATTAAATATTAAAAAAGATCTCTCACTGAACTTGCAGTCTGCCATTTTGATTTGCCTAACTGTTTGAGTTTGACTCCCAAGTGCCCATAGTAAAAAGTATGGCATGATGGTGCATGCCTCTAGCCCAGCCTGGAGAGGTGAATATAGGGTGAACCCTGAGATGCAGCAGACAGTCCTCCTCACTGAGCCATCACCTCAGTCCCTACGTGCCACTTTTAGAAGCTGATGGGACTGTGCAAGGCTTACACACTATGCAGGTCTTGCAATCAAATGTTGTAGTATATCTAAACCATCACATCCTTCACAGAGAGTCTCAACTCCTCAGTGACAGCTTTACGAGTGGATTCATGTTAAATGCTGTTCCCAAAAGTCCACTCATGGGATCACTGTTTAGCTGTGCTTTGCTCAGAACCCACTTGTTGAACAGTTTGGAAAAACTTGTATCTTCCAGGTAACACGGTGTCTGTGCTACTTTTAAAAGAAATACTGTGTTTATTTTTGTTTTATGTGTCTGAATGTTTTGATTTCATGTATCTAAGTGTGCCTGGTAAGTGTCTGGTGCCCACAGAGAATGATGGTAGTCTGATTGGAGTTAAGGATGGGTGTTAGCCAGCATGTGGCTGCTGGGAACTGAACCTGTGTCCTCTGGAAGAGTAGTGCGTGCTCTTCTTAACCACTGAGCCATCTCTCCAGCCAGTGCTGTTTCTAAACAGAACTATGAGGAAGACGCCAGGAATTCAGGTCTGGGGAGGGCACCATGGCTTCTGAATTTGAAGGACTTTATCCTTTTTTATTTATTTATTATTTTTTTATGTGTATGAGTGTACTATCTGCGTGCAGGTTGGTGCACCCGTGTCGTGCAATGGCGTGGAGGTAGGATGAAGGTATCGGATTCCCCTGGAACTGGAGTTAAAGACGGTTCTTAGCTGCCATGTGGGTGCTGGGAATCGAACCCAGGTCCTCTGCAAGACAAGTCTGTGCTCTTAATGGCGAGCCATCTCTTCAGCCCCAGGACTTTATTCTTTAGATTCTTTAGTTTGTGGGAAGATCTCGGTGTATGAGCTGTGTTCACTCTTGTTCATGAACAAGGTCCTGCTGACAGAGCGAAGCTACTACAATGAGCAGCTATTGTATTCCTTTCTGCTGTTATCTAAAAGGTACTGGTGCCTTTAATTGGCACGCAATAAATTTCATTTCATTTTAGTTTTACTAACTTTAATTTCCTCTGGACTTTGTGGTATTTAACTATAACCCTAGCACTTGAAAGCAGCTTGAGAGGCACAGGGAGTCCCAGGCCAACCTGAGCTACGTAGCAACATAATGTCTCAAGAGAATAATTTAATTTTCAATGTCTTATAAAAAACTTTGAAATTCCATAATCTATGGATAAAGTTACTTTTGGTTTCAAATTTAAATTACATGGACCAGTAATTACTTAAATAACTTTTTCAGATCTACCCCCTTAATACATTATATCATCAATAATTTGATATCTGACTAGTTTAGGGTCTTCCATTAAAACAAATGTCAAGCTAGGCACTGGGGAGATGGCTCAGTGGTTGAGAGCTGGTACTGCTCTTACAGGGGACACAGTTCAGTTTCCAGCACCCACACTGGGAAGCTCACCACTGCTTATGACACTTAATCTGCTTTTAACTGTAGCTCTGGAGGGTAGGATGTCCCCTTCTCCTCTCTGCAGGCACCTGCACCCATGGGCACATACCCAGTCAGCCCCTCACCCCCACATATACATACATAATTAAAAATAAAATATTTAATAAGCACAAATAGCAAACTATAAAAATACAACTTTAATAATTAAAAAAATAGGGGCTAGGCAGATGGTTTAGTGGGTAAGGATGAAGACCTGGGTTTAAAACCCATGTACCCAAGTTAAAGTTGGGCATGGCTGTATACTTGCAACCCCAACACCGTGAGGGGTAGAAACAGAATTACCGAGAGGTTTGGTGGCTGTCAGTCTAGTTCTCAGTGAGACCCTTTCTCAAGGGAATAAGACACAGGGTGATACAGAACTAATATCCTCCTTTCATCATTACAATCACACATAGGCATGCAGACCTGCACACATGTGGACATGAAACACATACATACACACACACACACACACACACACACACACATGCACATACACACACACCATATACAGAGTGATACAATATGAAAAAAATGTAAAAGAAATACCATCCAGTGACATTCATGCCCTGAAGGATTTCCCAAGGTCACTGTCACATATGATAAGGCCAGCAGGATTAAACTTCATGTTCTTGGGTTTTGGTGCATGTTATGTTGTAATGTCCCAAGAAGACCAAAACACCAAATGAGCCATTTGCTGTGGGAGTTGTGCTGGACTAACACAAAGATACCTACTTCCAGAGCAATTTAAAATGAGCAACAGTGAGTTGAAAAGGTAACCTAGATCCTACATTTCCATCAGGTATATTTCTCCTTTGGAAAAATAGCACTCAGAGCAGGTTGTCAGTTTATGTGATAGGTTATAATCAATGCAGAGAAGTCAGTCCTGTGCCTCGAAGCTCAATCCAGGATCTCTCCTAACAGTGTGCAAAAGCAAGGACAAAGTAAACTATATAGCAGAGTGTGCAACGGTTTCACTTTTACCTGGGACTCTGGTGCTTGGAGACTATAAACATTAAAATTATGTTTTTTTAGAATTTATTACTTTTTTAGAATTTATTACTTAATGTGCATGAGTGTTTTTGTCTGCATGTATCGAAGGCAAAACATGTGTGCCTGATGCCCATGATGGCCAGATCGGGTCATCAGATGCCCTGGAACTGGAGTTGAGGATGGTTGTGAGCCATTATGTAGGTGTTGGGAAGAGAATCTGGGTGCTCGGGATGAGCAGCACCTGCTCTGCTCTTAGTCACTGAGCTATCTCTCCAGCCCCTCTAGCAAACTTATTTTACCAGTAAGCAGAATAAACTGTGTTTTTAAAGACTTCTATCTGGTCTTTATCAAACTAGTCACACCCTATGCTCTGTGGTTCCCGCACCTTGTGTTGTGTATGCGTGTGTGGTGTGTGCATCTGAGTTTCCACTGTGTTTTGATTCAATGTACACTAGTATTTCAATCTATGTCTAAACTAGGCAGCTCCCCAAAATGTTAGTCCATATGATATCAAAGCATCGAGTTAGAAACTTGGAATTAGCTGACGATCTGCAATCATTTCATGCAAATTGTAACTCTTTTTATTCATTCATTGTGTGTGTGTGCACAAGCATGTGCACATTGTATATTTGTCTGCACACAAACATCATCTGCAGGTGCTTATACCTGTACATATTGGCAGCTAGAAGATGTTCGACGTCCTGTTCTATCACTCTCATCTCAGCCTTAATTCCCGTATTGAATCTGTCACTCAACATGAAACTAGCCAACTTTCAGACAGGTTGTTGCCCAGAAAGACCTAGTGATCTTCCTGTCTCAAGCACTCAACCAAACCCAGATTTTATGTGTGTGCTGGGACCTGAATTCAGGTCTTCAAACTTGCACAGAAATCACTTATACCAGAGTCACTTCCATGGCTCCAAGTCACAATTCTTTGATTTCCATGTGAGAGAGCACTGAATCCCTAAGAACACATTTGGATTTCAAAACCAGTTCATAAATTAACTAAAACAAGCCCACTTGGTTCCTGAAAAAAAAAATCGAAATTTCAAATAACTTCCATTCACAAGTCAGAATCTTGCTTTCTGTTTAGAAAAACTCCCTGAGTGTCAATTTCAAGTCATAAAGCGCCCACAAAATGAATCTTTCAGAAGGCCACTTAGCAAACATTAGTGTAAACTTGCCTGGCAGTGACACAGGAGTTTTTAGAAACCCCAGATAAAATTATAGACATTCCTTTTTGACCTGTGATATCTCCACTTTCTTCTTCCTGTTCAGAATATATTCTTTCTGGGTTCACTGTGCTTCACCTTCTGTCATCTTTACCCTGAACTTGGCTGTCTTAAAAGTCCCACCCGCAGCAAGAGAACGGACTCTGTGTTGATTCTACACATGCTATTACAACTTATTTTTAGACCTGCAAATGAAGCCAAATAGAACACATTTCAATGGCTGACAAATTACCCAAATAGACCATATAATAAATTGTGTCTCCTGTAATATGCTAAGCTTCTCCTGGAAGAAGAAAGGAAATAAATGCTAGGGTTCATTTTGAATCTGTTAGGATATATCCAAATACGTATAATTTCAGAATCAGGCCGTTTAAACAAATTAAAATTCTAAAGACCTCTGCTGATATTTTAGGAGCACATATTAGTAAGCAGGGAGCTGACAGAAAATTTCAGTCTCTTTCATTCAAAGGAAAAATAGACCAAACCAAACAGTGACAACATGTACAAGATCTGCGGAAGCTCAAGCCACAGAAAATCCCAGTATGGAGGGGGAAGGTGGGCCCAAAGTCTCACCCCTAGCTGCAGAATTATCAGCAGTTAATAGCTGCTGAGGGAGGAGAGTCAGAATTTTAAGGGTGTGGTCCATCTTTTTTAAGATGGACCAGTAGATGGATCGCACAAGACTATATGGGCACCTCAGATTGGACTCAATAGATTTTATAAAGAAAAAGCAATATAGAAACAAATTTGGGTGCATAGGGAAGGGAACAGTGCTGGGAGAAGTTTGGGAAGGGAAAGAATAAATATGATGAAGACATATTTATTTATAAAATTCCAAAGAACTAATAAACATGAGGAAGAAGAGGAAAAAGCATCCCAGAGGGAAGGGAAGTAGAAAAAAGACCAACATATTTCTTTAATTTAAGGATCTCTGCACCCTGAAGGGCATGAAAGATTTCAGGTTTGACTCTTGACAGAGAAAGGGTGAAAAAGTTGGAATCTGTTCAAAAGAACGGCTGTCAATGAATCCTGTCACAAGTGAGAACAAGTGTTCAGCTATTCACGACAAAAGGGGGCACGTTGACCTGTCTCCCTGCCACCTGTGCTGTGGCGATGGGCATGTACTTAATCCAAGATTCCGGCCTCCACCTACATGCAATCATGCAAGAGCACACGCTCGTGCGCATGTATGTGTGAGACGTGCACAGGCACTTCAGAGGGAGTTGCTTTCCATGTGTATTAACTACTTTTTTTCAAAATGTTGACCTCTTGGGAACCCACAGCTAATGGAGTTCTCAATTCTGGTGACATCTTGATTTATAGAACCTTGGCTGGCCAGATGGATGGCTGCCCTACAGAAAATGATATTATCTGTGCTGATCACTTCCTGAGTAAGTGACTTTCAAGCCAACTTTCTAGTCCTGCCTTTAAGTCTTTTCCTTTGGCCCTTGAGAGTTTCACTTTGTGATTTTTATCTGTTATCTCCTTCCCAGGTCACTTTAGCCTGTTGCATAAACATTTTTTCCAACAGGTGTTTTCGAGGTTTTTAGAGTGACAATGTAAAACATGTGTGTATAATGCCTGAGTTTTATCTGCAAAATCCATTAAACATCTTTTCATACTTCAGTCTTAAGCTCTTTTTAACTTATATAAATAACTTTCTTTGCCAGGTGTGGTGGCGCAATCCTTTAATACTAGCACTTGGGAGGCAGATGCAGGCGGATCTTTGTGAGTTCAAGGCCAGCCTGGTCTACAGAGTGAGTTCCAGGACAGCTGGGGCTACAGGGAGATCCTGTCTCAAAAAGACCAAAAAAATAAATAAATAAATAAATAAATAAGTAAGTAAATAAATAAATAAATAAACTTTCTTTACAAGTTCTTGTTTACTCGACACCAAGATTCTTTTAAATATAAGAAATACCTGTCAGCTAATTGGATGCTACCAAATTTATTTATTTATTTATTGGTCTTTTTGAGACAGGGTCTCCCTTTATTCCCAGCTGGCCTAGAGCTCACTATGTAGACCAGGCTGGCCTTGAACTCACAGAGATCTGCCTGCCTCTGTTTCCCTAGTGCTGGGATCAAAGGAGTGCACCACCATGCCCAGCCTCGTCATTTATTTTTATCATGTATGAAAGTGTATGTACATGTTTACATATATGTGCTGGTACTCATGAGTGTGTCTGTGAGTGTGTGGATACCAGAGGTTGACTTGATTTGCCAGCACTGGGATTACAAGCAGATGCCACCATGCCCAGCTTTATTTGTGGGTTCTGGGGATTGAACTCAGGTACTCAAGCTTGCTAGGCAAATGCTTCAGCAACTGAGCTATCTAATCTCTTCTCCCTAATGGAGTCTTTCATATCTTTCTATTGTCTAGAAGCTAAATGAAGATATTGAAATTGGAACTGGAAAGGGCAGTGACTACAGAATCTTGTTTACTGACTGATCCCCCCCCCACCCCCACCTTTCCCTTCTCTGGGTGAATGAGTCCCTGCAGCCTCCATACTCATCTTGTCTTAGAAATAAGTAGCGTAGATTTCAGCATCTGAGGTGAATCCCCAGCCACCAAAGCACAGAGGCTGCAAACCTGTTATTCTCTATGACAACTGGCTCCATGTCAAAGATGATATGTATCCAGATGTGAAAGTAATGTTTATCAGACAAACTTCATGAAAGCAAGCATTAACCACCTACCACATGCAAGGTGCTTAACTCTGAGTCCTACAAGGATAAGTTTTGTTTTGATTCTTTTTTTTTATTATTAATTTTTTTTATTTCTGTATGTGTATGAATGTACTGTCTGCATGCAAGTGTGTGCACCCGTGTCGTGCAACGCCGCGGAGTTCAGAAGAGGGTGTCGGATTCCCCTGGAACTGGAGCTCTCCTGGAATCGGAGTTTCAGACGGCTCTCAGCCGCCATGCAGGTGCTGGGGATCGAACCCGGGTCCTCTGTAAGAGCGATCGGCGCTCTTAACCGCTAGGCCATCTCTCCAGCCCCTGATTCTTAAGAAATTAATGGTGAGTTGTTTTTCTTGAAATCAGAACATAAATTCTACCTCTGATTTTGTATAACTTTAGGCAAATTACCAGTGATCTTTCAACACTGTTCTCCTTGTTCCCATTATTTTTAGGGTGAACAAGGTAGTGGATAGAGAAAGGCAAGCACATTCCCTGATGCACTGTAGACAGCTGAAGGATGCCAGAATGAAGGAAACAAGACAGTCTACCCTCTATCTGCAAGTGTATATCTACTGGCTGCAATTCATACCATGAGAACTAGGTTAGTCTTGTCTCTGGGGCAGAAAAATTAGCTGATCTCTAGGATGAGAGTTTAGAGGGTTGTATAAGTTTCTTCTTCTACACATCAAGATCAGCTATCACCCTGACAGAAATCGGACTAAATTCTTGGCATACTAAGGAGCAACTCCAAAGCTTGCCCCTGCTCTCTAGTGCTCCAGCTCTTCTAACATGTGCAGTTGTTCTCTCCTAAAGCGTATATGACAACTAGTTTAGGAATAGCAGGGACTCAAGTTTCCTGTTTAATTGAAATGATGGGGCATAGGATCTGTGGACCTCCTGAGATCCTTAGGTCCTGTTCACATCAACAGGGTTCTAATCCACATCATCGGTACAGATTTCGCTGAGGTCAGCTTACATATAATAAACTCTAGGCTACTGGTGGCTTTTAAAAATATATTTCAGGGAAAGAAAAAAAAAACACAGGTAGCTAGGACCTTTTGCACACACTAACAGTTCCAAGATCTGAGCTGCAAACTGAGACACCTCATGTGTTAACTAAGAGTCCTCTAGGTATAATCAAGATGCTACCTTGTTGACACCATAGTATTTTAAATTTAAAACAACAAAACATATATAAAAACCTTTTGTGATATGTAATGAGGCAGGTGCCTAAAATTCTGTGAGAGTTTTTAGGTTAAAAGATCTTACATTTATAACATTATTAGCAGGATGGACATGGTGGAGCATGCCTTTAATCCCAGCACTCCAGAGGCAGAGGCAGGCAGATCTTTGTGAGTTCAAGGTTAGCCTGATCTACATAGCAAGCTCCAGACCAGCTGGGACTAAAGGGAGACCCTGTCTCAAAAAGGCCAAAAAAATATATAAGTAAATAAAATTAAAATAAAACATTATCAGCATGTGAGGTAACATTCAATAGAGATTTCCTTGGGGAACTACCTTTATTGTTCTTAAGGAAAAGGAATTTCAAAATATGTTATTTATTGTTATTTTAAATTTACGTTTATGAAGGTATTGCTTGCATGTATGGAGGTGCACTCATGTGATGTGATGTAATGCCATGGTGGTCAGAAGAGGGCATCGGATCCCCTGGAACTGGAGTTAGGATGGTTGTTGGGCTCCATGTGGGTGTGGGGAATCGAACCCGGGTCCTCTGCAAGAGCAGCCAGTGTTCTTAACTACTGAGCCATTTTTCCATCCCTGAGGTAAAGGAATTTTAAGCACTGATATTTTAAAAAACAAAGCATTGGCATAACCCAGCGTGGAAAAATATTTGATGCAATAAGCACTGGATATTTGGTAGCAGATGATCTACTGATCCTTTCAATTGGTCTTATGTTTCTATATTAACTTACCACTATATTTACCACTATATTAACTTACCACTGATATTTGGGGCAAAGCTACCCTTGATTCTGTATGACCGTCTGTATGACGTATGCATGATATGGCAGGTAGCATTCTGTCCAGCAAAGGCCATGCTCTGGCCATATCTCCACTCAAAACCATTCATTTCACCCATTCATTTTGGAAACTGGAGTTGGGGTTGGTAAGAAGAAGCAGTACTTCCCTCATCAGAGTCACTGAGGTGGCTAACACAGTGACCTATCACCATCAGAGGAAGTAAAGAATTACATTTCTAGGCCTTAGGATAATTATAAGCAAGCTTTCCTTTGCCCTTCCCAAACAGCCCCTTTTAGTTTCTCTAGGGTCTGGGGCAAGAATACAAAGAGAATCTAAAATGTAATCTAGTCACATGTTTTGAAAATTATAAATCAATCCAGTACAAATTAGTAAGATACAATCTCCCTTTCTAATTGGAGAAAAGCACTTTGTAAGGATTCTAAGGTCAAAGGCTAAATTGACATTTTAGATCTGCAGAATCTTTATCCGTTTCTGCCACAGTATTGCTGTCTAGGGATGGGGAGCTTCTACTTGAGATCTGTTTTCTCTTCTCTCTCTGGCTTATCTCTTACCCAAAGAAGAGATCTTGAATTCATGTGCACGGAAGTCTCAGCTCACATGTCCCATTTCTGTGTACTCACAAGCAGCTGCTTTGAAAAAAAAGATGTCTCCTTCTAGAAATCAATGGCCTAATTCTTCATCTTACTATTCCGAATGTCAGAAATTCAAACTTTGCAAATTGTTTACATCTGGAATTTACCACAGGATGTTTTGATATTTAAGTGAGCAGGGTAACTGAAACAGGAAGCAAAACTATAAAGAGGAGGGAATTGTGGATAAAGCAAGTATAAAAATCCAGGTAAGCTGGGCGTGGTGGCACACACCTTTAATCCTAGCACTCGAGAGGCAGGCAGATCTTTGTGAGTTCAAGGCCAGCCTGGTTTACAGAGCAAGTTCCAGGACAGCTGGGGCTACAGGGAGACCCTATCTTGAAAAGACCAAAAAAAAAAAAAAAAAAAAAAAAAAAAAAAAAATGTCCAAGTTAGAGGAAAATGATGTAACCCTACAAATTTTTCTTCAACTATTTACACAAACTTCAACTGTTTAAGATGGTTTTTTGGACTCTGACACCCTCTTCTGACCTCCACGGC
>VZQC01005910.1:983504-1000183 GCA_009823505.1 Rhizomys pruinosus
CTGAGTGTAAAAGAGCTATTGCCACTAATCCTTCAATTATTCTTTTAAAAGTATTTTATTGAAGTTTTATGTATTTCATGCAACATTTCTCAATCCAATTTAGACTCAATCCCTTTTCCATGCCCCTCTACCCCACCCAAGTTCATGCATTCTGCCATACATGTCTTGCATCTTTTTAAAGGTTTTCTATGCAGAGGCTTGCTGTTTGGGGCAGAAATTTACTATTTCAGTCAATTTTTTGACCCAGGACTTTGTTGTTGTTCCCTCTAATCTGTATTGCTCCAAAATACACACACACACACACACACACACACACACACACACACACATATATACATATATATATATATATATATATTCACACATATACCAAAATTATCTGAAAATAAACTATAAGTTATTTTCAAAACATATTTAGGAATTTACATTTTTCCCTTTAATTTTATATTACTCTAAAATATGCACAGATACCCTCCACCCATATACCAAAATTACAAAGTCTGAAAATAAGTGGTGGGTTAATTATAGAGCCCATTAAGGAATTCACATTTTAGCAGTACAGTTGCTTCCTTCAATAATTCTTAATTTAAAAAATCACCATATTCCTAAAGTATCTCTATAAACTTGCCTCATTATAATGCCCATCCTAAAATTTGTTACATATCCCAGACAAACCATGCATTACAACAGCCAAGACATGGCATATGTGTGAGAAACTTTACTCACAATATTAATGAAGATTCCCTCATGATGGAAAGAGTCTATTCATACAACACAAGGTTTCCTAGCATCATGTCTGATCAAGGACCAAATGGGCTTAGAAGGAAATGGGATGTAAAGGTTCAGCAAGCCAGGACTCCCTCGTTGAGCAGAACATAAGCTTCACCCATCAAGTTCTAGCTACCTAGCTGTCAAAGAAAATTAAAGTGATGTAATGATGGTTAATAGTGAAAACTTGACAGGACTGAGTATCACTGATGAGGGAGGGGCTGAAGAGATTTCTCAGTAATTATGAACACTGGCTGCTCTTAGAGATGACTGGGCTTCATTTCCCAGTACCCACATAGCAAACAACTAATCTGGAAGTCTAGTTCCAGGGGATCTGATGCCTTCTTTGGGCCTCTGTGGGCATTACATGCCTGTGGTACATATACATATTTCAGGTAAAATACTCAAACATAAAACAAAACACATTATTTTTAAAAAAGAATCACCTGTGAGAGTAACATCACTGTGGTGGATTATCTAGGTTTGGTGACTTGAGCTGAGAAGAACCGCCCCAGCTGGTGACATTCCATGTTCCTGGACTGAATAAAAAATAAATGGAGAAATAAGCTGAGCACAAACATTGACTTCTGTCTTCTTGACTACAGATACAGTGTGACCAGATGCCTTAGCTCCTGCTGCTAGGCTTTCCACAGCACTGATGGGTGGTGCCCTGGATGGAGCTGGGAGCCCAAATAAACTCTTCCTTCCTTCCCTTTTTGCCAGAGGTTTTACCCCGGCTACAGGAAAAGAAACTAATATCTTGACCCTGACATGGTCTTCTCCATGTGTTGGGTGTCCTTCCTGCTTACTCTGCTTACTCCTCTAACCCAAACCACACGTTCATTCCTAGAGAGATGGTAAGTCAGTCTACGCTTAGTTAGATCTCCAGTCTGTATCATAACTCATGTGCAAAACCATGAGCTGCAACACCCGCCTTATCCGGAGCTAATGGTTTTAATCCAAAACTAAGGTGTGGACTCAGCATGCCATATGCCACATAGGAAAGCTTCGTTTGAAAGTGCGTGCATGTGTGCGTGCATGCGTGTGTGCATGCATGCGTGTGTGTGTGTGTGCGTGCATGTGTGTGCGTGTGTGTTAGATTCCCAGCCCATTGGATGCAGATAAGAAAAACTAAAGTGAGGAGGGGACAATGAATTAGGCAATTTCACTCACAACTCCTCCTCCATTGCGAATACAACATAGGGAAGCAATAACTGCTCCAATAAATCTACCTGGAGCGCTCCTCGGCCTCCATCAGCATTTGCAGGTATCCACTTAAGAACAGAAATAGTTATTGTAAGAAATATATTCCTCTCTAACATAGCTGTAAAATGTGCATGAACTCGATGCCAGCCTTTGACAGGGAAATTTAGTTTCAGGTCATTCAATTTATGCCTTTGAGGGGAACAAATTCCCTAGAAGATTAAACTTTCATTAAGTTCTTTCTTGCCTTTCCTGCCTTTGCACCCATCGTATCATAAGTTCTGTAACTGACGTCTTACTGTGCTCATAAAATGGTTGCACTTGAACTTCAGGGACCTGTCAAACACCTCTCCCTCTACCCTTTACCCCCCAATAAAAAACCTTTTAGAGAATGGTGCTTAAAGTGACAGTCTCAGTGGTCACCCACCCCAGCCCACGTCAAGGAGAATGTGGCCAGAAGAGATGGAGAAGGCAATGCATGCTTTAGACAATTGCATTGTGAGGCTAATATTCCTCACTCTCCTGCCCTCAACCCCCCTATTGTTTTGACTAGACAGGGGATCATACTGAATAGATTAACCAGGCCTTGACTTGGGACACCTACTGCTTGGAATGCCATTGCACTTGGAGTGAAAGGGGATAAAAATGTCTCCCCTTCACCCCTGATCCCCCACTCTGTGGCAATATTTCTGCCACAGAAATACTTGGCTGTCAGCTCCAGCAAAGCAGTCCTAGATAGCCACAGTAGTTAGTTGTCAAAATGAAAAATGGTTCCGTGCAAAAGGTCTCCAGGCTGGGATGCTAACAGTCAAGGAGTCCAAGTCAGGGATTTGACAGAGAACTTTGGTCTTGCTGTTAAATACCACTTAATACTGTCCTGCATGATAATCCCTGCTGTTTAACAACTGTGAGATCATGGGCTCAGCCATGGCAGAATGTCTTTCTGACTGGGAGAGAATGCCCAGATGTCATCTATTTACTTAGGAGTAAAGAAAATACATCTCTTTGCATCCACTGAATATAATAATGCTTCAAAAATAGCAAGACAATAGGAAACTCTGATAGCTTTGATTCATCATGAGAGTTCACCAGCAAAGAGAAATGAAATTCTAACTGAGGTCAACTGCAGGGAAAGAGGAAAGAGCTTGATACAGACATTAGAATTCCAGACAACATTACTCCAAAAAGTTGGCTGGGTAGGGAAAAATCTTTAAACTAGGCTTCAAGTAGCAGAGTGACAGTTCTCTCTTGGTGTAGTCCTGCACTCCCAGAGTATTGTGCATGAACAAGCTCATGTATTTGTTGAAGTTAAGCAATACTTAATTGCTTTATTGTAAAAGCTCAGATCTTTTTCTGATCTTTTATAAATCTTTAAGCTGAGGACAGGCTTAATGATGCAGTGATTCCTACCATCAGGTTTGATTCCCAGAATCTCAGGAATCTACCACACACACACACACACACACACACACGCACACACACACACACACACACACACACACACACACACACACACACACACACACATACATGCACAACTTTATAGGCTAGATAACATTAAAACATGCTAGACTTTAGCCCTCTTTGCATTTTTTCTGATTTGTTAGACAATATGTTAAAATTATGCTTAAATATGCATAGGAAAAGGCATTTTACTAGACAAGGAGGACTACTTAGAAGTAATTCTTTTTCCTTTTAAAAATGTTCGTGTTAGCTTTTCTTTTCTTTTTCCTTTCTTTTCTTTTCTTTTTTCTTTTCTTTTGGTCTTTTTGAGACAAGGTCTCCCTGTAGCTCCAGCTGGATTGGAACTCTCTCTGTAGATCAGGCTGGCTTTGAACTCACAGAGATCCACCTGCTTCTGCCTTCCAAGTGCTGGGATTAAAGGCGTGTACCACCACGCCCAGTTCCTGTAAGCTTCTCATTCTGTTTTTTTTTTTTTTAATTTTTTTTATTAATTTTATTTATTTCTGTATGTGTATGAATGTACTGTCTGCATGCAAGTTTGTGCACCCGTGTCGTGCAATGCCGCGGAGGTCAGAAGAGGGTCTCGGATTCCCCTGGAGCTGGAGCTCTCCTAGAATTGGAGTCTCAGACGGTTCTCAGCCGCCATGTGGGTGCTGGGGATCGAACCCGGGTCCTCTGTAAGAGCAGTCGGTGCTCTTAACCGCTAGGCCATCTCTCCAGCCCCAAAGGAGGAAGGTATTTCTCACTATAGTGAATGAAAAAAAAAGTTGAAGGTTCATATGAGCCAGGCAGCTTTTCCAATACTGCAGTGGATGAGATTCTTTTACAACAACAAACATTATAATCTGGAAATTTGAACATCATTTTTAGAGGGGTTAAAGTCCCAATTACATGGATAGAGAGGACATGTGAGTTACTTAATGCACAATGGTAAATACTCATTTTGTTATGGCCCCTATTTTCTATCCTTTCTAGAATCATATTTTATCACTCATTCTTTAGTTTGAATATTAATGTCTTTATTGATCTTATGTAATAATGTTTTCATAATATTCCAGAGTAACTAGATCACACCAGGAAACAGTGACCACCCCCCCCCAAGTGTTACTAGATATGAAATTAGCCATGATGTCTTGGTTTGGGTGGTGCCTGTCAACCTGGATGTAATTCAGTGGGCATCTTTGACAAAGTCATTGTGACAAAGATATGTTTTAAATCATCCCTATTTACTGTTCTCACCAAACCTCAAACCTCGAGCAAACAAAGAAACAGAAAAAATAAACATAGAAGACAACAGAAACCTATCACAGTGCATACCTGTGGTTAGCCCTCAAATCACTCCCAGCAGATTTCTAAGACAGTTTAGTTATATCTTCCCTCTTGATTTTGTCATGCTCCTTTCTAGATCTGTTTTTCCATATTCTACATCTTCCCTATGTTTTGCTATGTTTTTCTGTGTTTCTTTAAGTTTGCACTGACATTTAATTATTTTTATAGAGGAAAATATTGCAATCAAAAGAACCTACTCTCAGCAATATTCAACAATAAGAACCTGGGGCCAATGAGACACCTTAGTGGGGAATAGTGCCTGTTCCCAAGCCCAGACTCAGTCCCTGGGATTCACATGGTGAAGTGAAAGGAGAGAACTGACTCCTACAAGTTGGCTTCTCACTGTTGTACCCATGCTTTGCATGTACTTACACAAATACATATATACACACAAGCAATAAATAATAAATACATGTCAAAAAACAATAGTCTCCTACATTTTAGTAAATGATCATAAAATATTATTTCCTCTACATGAAAAAAAAAAAAGATAACTTCACTTACCTTACTCTGATGGCAAGCTTTGGTTGTCAGTTTCTTTCATTATATTGTCCTGTGGCCAAGTCTGTGTGGCATTTTCTAGATTGTTAATTAACCTAGGAAAGCTCAGCCCACTGTGGGCAGTGCCATCCTTGGGCAGGTGGGACTGGGATGTATAAAATGGTCTCCGAGCCAGGCAGGAGAAGCTAGCCAGAAAGCAGCGTTCTTCCCGCTCTCCACTTCTGTCCCCACATGCAGCTTCCTGCCTGGGTCCCCTTGATGATGGGATGTAGCCTGTAAGCCTAGTAGACCCTTTCCTCAGCTGAGTTGCTTTTTGGTCATAGTAGTCATCATAGCAATGGAAAGCAAATGAAGACACTTAACATACTGTTAACTGCACATTAGATTCAGTAAGACTAACTTAGAAATCATTAATTTTCAGATAATTTTCTATAAACTTTCCAACACTTGGAAAAATATTATTTTAGAAAAAAACTTGAGTTGTCAACCACATATTTGTCAGGGGATTTGACCTTCAGCTCTAGCTCTTCTCAGTATTTTATTTTTATCTGTTATTTATGCATTCATGAGTAATATTGTTGCTGGATGTTTTGTCCCAAGGCACAGGTCTGCACTTGCATTCCAAAAAGATGATGTTTCATTTAGTATTTCTGGTAGGTGTCAAGTTGAAAAGCACTATCCAGTACTTACTTTTAAACTTATCCTACTTTAGAAGGATATCAATTTAACCTTCTAAAAAAATCTTTTTTCTCAGTTGATATACATAAAAATCTACCATAGATTGTTTTACTTAAATGACTAATGTGTTTTCCTAAACTCCTAATGGCATTTAAAAATAAATAATAAAGCAGTTTCTAATAAGAAAGCCTTCGTAATGATTGAAAATGAAGCCATGTTTCTTCTTTGAATTATGGTACTTTCAATAAATCAACAGAGGGCCAAGAAGAAAAGGCTGTACCTGGCCAACATGTAGAGAATGGAAGATGAACTTCACTTGATAGGCCTTAATATAAATGACAGATGCATGAAATCTAGTGGGGGAAGGTTGGGGAATATGGGAGGGTGCCATCGGGAAGGAGGTATCGAGATAACACGAAATGAAATTAATTTTAGAGAGAGAGAGAGGGAGAGAGAGAGAGAGATGGCAGAATGCATATTCCTGGATAGGACTCCTCCTATATTAACCCTCACTCACCCAGAGCTCAGGTCCATTATGGAAGAGGGGGTTAAAAGATTGCAAGAGCCAGACGTAGTATATAACCATAAGGAAAACAGTCTTCTAGGCTTCTGAGAACTTGCTCATAGGAGCACACAGCAAAGGTGGCAGCATGCACAAGACCCATGCAAACTCAACCAAAGAAAAACTGACATAAAGCTGGAGAAATAAGCAGAAGACTCCAGCTTTAGCTGAGGAACTATTTGCAGTTGGTCATTTCTGGGTGAAAGACAGTTGAATCTTTCTTTAAGGGAGTCATTCTAGATAGGTTGACCAAGGGATGAACTCACACTGAGGGACATTTGAGTACACACACTTGACTGGATAGGCCTTAACACATATGATTGAATGAATGAAATTCCGTGGATGAGATATGGGGTACAGATAATGGTGAGGGTCCTAATATGATTAAGATGTATGAAATGAAAAAATTTAATGAAAATAATGCAATGTTAAGGTTTAAATAAAACTTTTATATTCGGGACTGGAGAGATGGCCTAGCGGTTAAGAGCGCCGACTGTTCTTACAGAGGACCCGGGTTCGATCCCCAGCACCCACATGGCGGACGAGAACCGTCTGAAACTCCAATTCCAGGAGAACTCCAGTTCCAAGGGAATCCGAGACCCTCTTCTGACCTCCGCAGCATTGCACGACACGGGTGCACAAACTTGCATGCAGACAGTACATTCACACATACAGAAATAAAATTAATAAAAAAAAAATTTTTTTTTAATTACATTAAAAAAAAACTTTTATATTCATGCATATTTTTGTGACTCACAATTTGGTTATACATCCTCCTCAGTACTTAGATTTTAAAATACTTTGAGGGCTGGGGAGTTGGCTTAATGGTTACGAGCACCTGCTGCTCTTATGGAGGACCCGAGTTCTATTCTTAAAACCTACATGATTGCTAACGGACATCCATAACTCCAGTTCCAGGGTATCCGATACCCTCTGCTAATCTCTGCAGGCATTACACAACATAGATACACTTAAATACATGCAAGCAATACACTCATAAACATAAAATAAAATTATTTAAAATACACTGAGAGACCCTACTGTAACTAAAATTAAATAAACAGGGGGAGAGCCTAACAACCTGAGTTTGATCCCTGGAATCAATATTAAGGCCAGAACCTACATTTAAAAAGCTGAGTGCAAGCTGGGTGTGGTGGCTCACACCTTTAATCCTAGCACTTGGGAGGCAGAGAGGTGGATCTTTGTGAGTTCAAGGCCAGCCTGGTCTACAGAGTGAGTTCCAGGACAGCTGGGGCTACAGGAAGACCCTGTCTCAAAAAAGACCAAAAAAGACCAAAAAAAAAAAAAAAAGCTGAGTGCAGTTCAGCAAGATGGCTCTGTACTAAAAGTACTTGCCTCCAACCCCATGACCTGGGTTCAGGTCCCAAGAGCCACATGATAGAGGCAGGGAACATACTCCAGCCACTTGTCCTCTGACCTATACAACATGCCTGGTACAGGCGTACTCACCCACCTAAACATACACACAAATATTGTGTGAATAAATCTCATTAACAAAAACTGGATGAGATGGTGTGTGAATCCATAATCCCAGCATAATCTCAGCGTAATTTCAGTGTTCCTATGTAGGGATGGTAGGCAGAGACAGGACAGTCACCTAGAGGCTGGCAACCCAGTAGGCCAGAGTACACAGGACAGCACAGGGTTAGAAACAAGAGAGACTGGCTCAAGGTAGAAGTGAACAAACTCCAGAAAGTTGTGTGTTGTTTTGTACACACACACACACACACACACACACACACACACACGGTAACTAATATTTTAAATAAGTAAACAAAATATTCAAATATGTATATGTTTTCAAACATAACTTCTGAAATTGTGAAGAATAATGATAGAGAATCAGGGCACAGCAGCTCATGTCCATAATCTTGACACTCAGCAAAGTTACAGTAGGAGGATCATGAGTTTAAGTCAGCCTGGGCTACACAGTGAGACTTTGTTTCCAAACACATATGCATACATTGTGTATGTAGAGCAGATATATTACAGGCTATAACTGCTGATTTTAATTAGCAGTTTATCAGTCATCATTCACTAATAAAGGGCACTAGTGGTGGTCAATGAATGTTGACCATGTCAACTGCTTTGTTTCCTGAATGTTAACAGTTCTTAATACCTCTGTGAGAAATGCACCTGCCAAGCCCATGTTTTCAAATGAAGAAACAGACTCTTAGGTATGAAAGTCATTTACACAACTAAAAGAGTCATACAGCTAAATTTCATACCTAGGTTTGTCTGCTTCAAAGCCTGCTGTGCTGTTCCAAGTAGATGCACTTGTTACATGGATGGTATATTCCAAACAATTAGATCTGCTGAGTTTTCAAAGTCAGATCAGTAGTTACTACTTCGTCAGCTCCCAAGACATTTAATGAAGTTGACAACTCAGCCCAATTATACTAATGATATAAAAACATTGTTTTTGCTTTTCTGGATGAGCTCTGCTTCATCTTGGGTCTCTAGAAGAAGGTTCAGGTCTGCGTGTTCCCTGCCTGCACACCTGAGTCATCTGGGTTGAGTCAGCATTCTTGCCCCAGGTCCTATGCGTACCTACCAAGACTCTTGGGCTGGTATCTTCTTTCTCATGTTTATGGTATATACATCTACTATCTGGAGGATCAGCAGACGGAAACCCTGTGACTTGCTAATGAGATTCCCCAAAGATAGTGTCAAATTAAATCCTGTCTCTCTGAATTCGCATAAATATCAAGGGATGGATCAGCCAAAAATTGGGCACTTGTGAAGACCTGGCATGTGTCTCCTCCTTCTAAGCACTGTCTTATCTGGGCACAGTTTCTTGCCCTAAGCACTGGCTATACTTGAGTAAACAGCACGGATGATGAGCTCAAGGGGAGTTCTTGGGCCCCAGAGCTCCAACTTACTGAAAATTAACTCCAGGCTCTGTAGCTCAATGCAGCAACTCAAACCAGTTCTGTAGTTTATCTGTCAGGGCTCAACTTAGATTCGATTCTCTTGTTCTGCCAGATGGGTGCAAGCCAGTGACTTGGATCTCCAAATCTCTAATTTAGTCCATAAGTGGTCTGCAGTGTCCTCGTTCACATCATGAAGAGAACTAACGTAGGATCACTAAGAGTTTGGAAGATGCATCCAAGCATTTAACACATGATTTTTCTTCAATAAACTTTGGGCAACTTTAGCTCTTATCATCTACTGCTTCTAGGGTAACTGATGCACAGCTTGCTGGAGGGGAGGAGGGAACCACTGTCATCTCATTCTTGAGTCCTGTCTGCATCATCATCAAGCCTGGGACAATGCATGGAAGGGGACCTTGACTCTGAAAACCTTGTCTCAGTAATCAGAGCAGGCTCACTGAGACTCAGGAAGGTGGAGACTGGAAATTTCACAAGGACCATGCAATCCCCATGTGACAGGAGGACTCTACAGGATGTGTCAGATACAGGTCGGAGGTAATATGGTAAGGTCCAAAGTTAACTTCCGATGTTGGCTCCCTCCTGTGATACTTACCACTTCTGACAATTGAGTTAATTACCTCAGACTTCAGTTTCTTCTTTTGTTTTGTTAACTTAAAATGCATCTAAATATAACTCTCCTGGTTACTATTAACTTTAAATGAGGTGATGTTCCTTTTTAAAATTTTATTTAAATTAATTTTTGGACAAAGGATCACATGTAGCTCAGGCTAGCCTCACATTTGCTATGTAGCTGAGGATGGACACCCTTGGACTTCTGATTTTACTTCCCTAATTGCTACATTTCTGCAAGAAAGAGAGTGAAGCCAGAACTTTACATATGCTAGGCAGGTACTCGGCCAACCGAGATGTATTTCCAGCCCTTATTATATTATATTAATTTTTAGTGAGCATGCAAAGCAATGAATTGCAAGATGATATTTTCATACATATGTGTAATAATGATTCTGAAACATTTATGCCTTTGTTCCCACAAACTGACGAACAACATTAATTGGTTTTCTCCCTAACCGCCTACCTCCCTACACTCTATTCTTTGTTTCGCGATATGGATGATGGTAAAAATAAGTTGCCGTGAAGTGAGGAAGAAAGAGTAGAAATTAGAAGTAGAAGTCATGGAAAATAAGTAGGAGAAATTAAATGCAGAAAGCCGACTTTTCTAAGCTAAAAATAGTACAACACAAAATGGTAAATATGTTCTGAGGGCATCTATTAAATTCTGAGACCCTTATTTGTGGGGGCAAGTGCTCTATTTTCTAACAAAGCATCCATTGTGGTTACTGTAAGATGCAAGATGGTGTTCTGAGACCAGATGACAGGGGTTTTTTTGTTCTTCACTCTAAGTATTCTTTTAGGATCTGGGGTTCAAATAGTTCAGTCATTGGCTCTGATAAATTTACACTTTCTCAAAGTCACAGGGATTTTTTTTAAGGCTTCATTTAAGGAATACATTTAGGATATCTTAGCTCTGTAATGTCTCAACTCTGATTTGAGTCATTTCTACGCAAAGAAAGTTGAGAGTTTGCAGCCCCATTTTCTGAATCTATTCTTCCAAGTTAATAAAGACTTCCGCCTATTTAGAGGAAGAGTGTCACCAGGATTCCATTTGCATAAAATGGAACAATCAAGAAGCTTGCTTCCACAGTCACACAGTGAGCGGCATTTGGATGCAGTGACTCCACCAGGCACCTGCTGGATTGAGAAACTCAAGACAAGTCAGTTCTGACTCATCACCCATAAACAAGATTAACATCGCTCACCTTCACCACAGATACACCTGAGTGTCTAGGGAAGATCTGGGCTGGAAATCACACCCCATCTTTTACAGATGGTTACAAAAACTTGAGATGGGAAAATCTAAGAAAATATCTGCATTATTTTCAAAAACAGAATTTGAGCATTAGTGCAGATCATGTTAACTGGCAGAAGGAAAATAAGCATTTGATTGAGTATGCCTTTCCTATCATGTTATTGTATTATATAATCACAAAAGTCCCACAGAACAGGCAACATCATTTGCTATTAGATTTTTTTAAATTTTATTTTATGTGTATGAGTGTATTGCCTGCATGTAAGTGAACTCATGTCATGCAGTGCCCATGGAGTTCAGAAGAGAATGTCGGCTCCCTTGGAACTGGAGTTACAGAAAATTATTAGCTGCCATGTGAGTGCTGGGAACTGAACCTAGGTCTTCTGCAAAAGTAGCCCTTGCTCTTAACCACTGAGCCATCTCTCCAGCTCTACCCCATTACTTTATTTTCAGCACAAGAATCTAAAACCTAGATAACTTAGAAGACATACAGATCAATAGGTTATAGTTGAAATTTAAGAAGATGAGTCTATGGTCTATCAGCATGCCTTCAAACTTTAACTTCTTTCTTTTTCTCTTTCTTTGAAGTATGTCCTTAATACCTGAAACTTAAGGTTTCCTAAATCCACAGCCTTGGGGTGGTTCATCCTGGCAGTGTAAGTCCTGCTTTGGCTGCTTTAAGGAATGATGGTAAAACATCTCAACAGAGAACTAACTATACGTGAAATAAGGAGAACACAGATACAGTACTCATCTTGCATTCCTATAGACAGAAATCAGGGGGGAAAAACCATGTTCATAAGCCTTCAAGAACTGTGGGAGAAAATCACCAGAGCCCCAAACCTATAGTTCTTCACTGGAGACAATTCTTCCCCTTCAGGAGATATTTGAGAATATCCAGAGGTTCACATTTCAGTGAAACCCAGGACAAGAGGAAGAGTATACTACCAATATCTAGCTCATGGAGATTCTGTAATATACAGGATAAGACTCCCACCCAAGAAAGTATAATCCACTTAAATCCTCAGTAATGTGGATATTGGAAATCTTGTCTGATATTGTGAATTATTTGATGTTCTGGAGTGAATGAATGACTGAAACAAACAGATATGAATTAATAATATTCAGCTTATTTAGTGGTTATGTCTATTTGTACCTGTGAGGTAAGTGATCTTGATTTGTACCTGGACTGATCACATGTGCACCATATCTGAGATGTAGAATTACATACATGTAGGGGTTGGAGAGATGGCTCTGTGTTTAAGGGTGGGTTCTATTTTTGCACAGGACTTGAGTTTGGGTCTAAGCACCCACACTGGGGAGTTTACAATTGCCTGTGAGACCAGCTTCAGGAGATTTGAGGCCCTCCTCTGGCCTCTGTGTGAATTGCACTTATATACACAAACCCATACTGTTAGACTCATATACACATAATCAAAAAATAAAAATGGGACTGGAGAGGAATCTCAGTGGTTAAGAGTACATCCTTCTCTTGCATGAACCCAAGTCCAGAACCCATGTCTGATGGCTTACAATCACTTGTAACTCAAGGTCCGGAGGGGCGGGGGGGGGGATCCAACACCGAATTCTGGCCTCCAAAGGCACCTGAACTCATATACACATACCAACATACAAACACACATGCCTGTAATTAAAAATAAAATATATCTTTAAAAATAATTATATACACGGAGTAATATACCAATTATTCCACTAGATGCTAAAGAGAAACATATCCATGCCTTTCTCTCCCTTTTCTTTCCTTGAGTTAGATCCATATATATCTTCAACAGACAGCAGTCAGACCAATAGCATAAGGAGGGAGGAGGGTGGCAAGGCAGTCAAAAGTATCACTCAGCTCTGCATAGCTAGCACACCAACCAATCACTTTTCTCCTCCTGGTACGATCAGAATCAGAGTGGCACTTGGTGTTGAGTTTCATTATAATAAACCTATGGTTTCACTAAGTCATTTTCCCATGGGAACATTTTAATTAATTCATTAATTGCAAATGAAGGACAGGTGTCTGAGTGGGTAGGCAGTAGTGGTGTGTGTGTGTGTGTGTGTGTGTGTGTGTGTTTTCACGTGGGCATGGGTGTATGCCTGTTTTAATTGCTTCTGTATCCACCTCCCTGGCCTCAACCTGTCCAGGCAGGTTCACTGCTGCCAGCAGCTAACTTCCACACAAGTCGGTGCTGGTGACTTGTCACGTGAGAGTGTTGGGATATTCTGTCAGGCCCACACAGCAAAAGGAAAACAACACTGTCATACACAGGTCCTAGATTCTTGAGAACTGAAATGCCGTACACAGGTTCTGGTTCTGGGATGGAGGTTAGTGGCTGTTTCCTTAGAGACTCAGATGTTCTTTCAAAGATCAAATATACAGAGTTGTTTTTTTAAATGCTCCTTCTATGCCAAAGAAGAGTTGGTCTCCCAATCCACTATGAACACCATGCTAACAATTTATGGACAAATCTCTTAACTTACAGATATCTACTAAGCCATATTCCTGGCTCTTTGAGTATAAACAATTTGCGGTTGATCTCAGAAGCTTCAAGAAAGTGTTATTTAAGCTGATTCAATGGTTTGGATATGATTATTTATTAGGAGGGGACTGACAGAGAAGAAAGAGCCAATAGGGTTAGATTGAGCTAAGCTTGGATTCACGTTCTCCACTCAACTAGATATCAGGCAACTCACTGAGTATGTTGGAGTCTCATTTTACCTGTTAATAAAATGGCAATAAAAATCATCTCCCTTTCAAACCATTGCCAGGAAGAACAGAATGCTGACATAAACAATTAGACACATATTGGAGTTTGGGAAATATTTATTGTTTTATTAATGCCATCCCTATTATTTCTCATGAGTTCCCCAATATCTATTGGCTTCTCACCTCCACATTTCCAACTGAACAAAATGATCCTGTTTCTACCTCAAATTGAATATAAAGGAAACAGCTTACTTTTGTTTTGCCCATTGGCCTGCCATGCCAGCTACTGAGAAAGCCTTACTATGGTTAATTATTCAGCTAATGTTTGCTCTGTCTAACATAAATTAAAATGTAAGTCTGTCTAGGTATTTTCCACTTCTTCATTGTATTAGGAAACACTAAAATCTTGATAGATTTCTGGATAACAATCAAAATGTAGGAGGAAATATTGCTCGATTTAATTGGGAATTTAATTACTATTAGGATTTATCACTCTTAGTGGATTTTACCTCTACATTTCACCCTCAAGAGGTTTTTGTCAATCTGCAAAAACCGAAATAAAGATAAAGATAAAAAGTAAATGGTATAAAATAATGAAAGTCACGGGTGACTTTTTTTTAGCAATACCTTGCAGGGATGGAGTCCAATATGCTCATATAATACACTTCCATGTATTTTCCTGTTCAAAAGCTTATTGCTAATTAAAATAAACATTAGATTCCTGAGGTTTACTGAAACTTCATTGCACTAAAAAGTCTGTGTGTGTATGTGTGTGTGTGTGTGTGTGTGTGTGTGTGTAGGGGGAGAACAAGAGAGATAAAAGTTAATTAATAGAATTTGGCCTTCTTCCAAAATATACTCTGTGAGCTTGAGGTATCTGTGATTGGGTAACTCAGGTTGATTGGTATGTGGAAAGCATCTGTTATGTCGGGTCTGGCTATGAAATAGCTCACTGCAAAATCAGGGCAGCATCTTCACATCATTATGACCTTCAAAAACCTGGCCTCTTTCAGGATCTGGGTTCCGACATGACATGACAGAGAAGCATGCTGTATTGATTGTCATTGGGTTCACCTTCGGAGGTCGGCTTGGGACATTTAATGTTACGTGAAATCATTAACCCCCTTGGAGCTCTGATTTATATCTCCATTGAGAGTTAGTTTCTCCACCACATTTTCCTAAATGCAGTTGGGTTTGGAGTACTCTATCTGGTACTATTTATAATCTATTAGTCCCCGTTTATTACAGAGCCTGGAACTAATTGCATATAAAAATTCCCAACTAGTTTCTGAATTAAAAATAGTTATTTTTATGGCTAGAGCCAGGTTTCCCAAAGGGTGTTCCATGAAATACTAGCAGCAGGACATGTCCCTCAAAATGGGCTTCATTGTTCAAACACATCAGAGAAGAAATCAGGTTTCGATTCTCGTATCTGCATATGGCTAGATAATAGAGTCCCGAGAAGCAGAGCCAGTGTGGTTGTCCTTTGTCATGAAGCACCTAGCACGGTTTCCAGAAAACGGGAGCCTTGTAAAAACACCACTGATAAATTAATAAATGACTGGAGGCTTGGGAAGCTCAGCAGTAAGAATCTGTTTAGCTTCGCTTCAATATTTCCCAAAGTTAGCATGATTATGCAATCATTCTCTTTGAAGAAATCTATCAACGAAGGACTGGAGTAGATGGCTCAGGGATTAAGAGCACTGGCTCCTCTTGCAGAGGACCAGGGTTCAGTTCCCAGCACCTACATGGCATCGAAAAACCATCTGTAACTCCAGTTCCAGGGGATCTGACAAAACTTTTTGGCATTGCACGACACGGGTACAATTCCATACATGCAGGCAAAACACTCATACACATTAAATAAATAAATAAAATAAATAAATAAATAAATAAATAAATAAAATATAGTAGTGTGTGTGTATGGACATGTGCAAACACACAATATTAAATGATATTAGGGATTCACATCCTTTTAAATTTTTATTTTTTTAATTTTAAGTGTATGAGGTTTTTGCCTGTATATGTGTAAGGGTACCTGTGCCCCACAATGCCGGTGAAGGTCGGAAGGGAGTGTCAGATCCCCTAGAACTAGAGTCCCAGACAGTTTTTTCATCACGTAGGTGCAGAAAACCAAATCCTGGTTTTAGAATTAGTACTAATAGCAACTAAGCATAATGCTTATACTAAAACTAGCTATTGCCTAGTCCAAACTATATTCTTTTTTTTTTTTTTTTGGTCTTTTCAAGACAGGGTCCCCTGTATCTCCAGCTGTCCTGGAACTTGCTATGTAGACCAGACTGGCCTTGAACTCTGAGATCCACCTGCCCCTGCTGTGGAGAGCGGACATTGGCCAAAATGGCGCTTTGGACCCTGGCCAGGTCTTATTGCCTGATTGTCGCCTGACTGCCCAGCTCAGTCCCCAGCCAACAAGAGAACGCCAAACCTGAGCCCTCATTAGCGTGTCTGCTGACTTCCGTATATTGTGCATACCGCTTACAGACCAATGAGAGACTGCCACGGCGCTCGCACCCTAGCAGGAGGCAGGGTTGAGAGAGGGGATATGAGGAGGGGACACTGGAAGGAGGAAAGAGAGTTGGTGTAAGAGTTGCCTGAATAAACTGCGTCTGGAAGAACAAGAGTGTGTCCTCTCCTTTTTCCTGCCTGCCGGGAACAGAG
>VZQC01005910.1:1001480-1184966 GCA_009823505.1 Rhizomys pruinosus
CAAAATGTCACCAACTTAACGGCTGAGAAAGAAAAGATACAGCTTTGCATTGAGTAGGATGTACCAAAAAGTGGCAACTGAAAGGTTGACCCATCTGAACATTGAAAGGAAGAAAAGCCTCAGATTGCCATAAACATCGAACCCTTCTGTGGATCCTACATGTAACAACTATTTATAATGAGTCTTAATGAAACTTATACCTTCTAGGTGCAACAAAGGTTTTGATATGACTCTCTTGCCTTCCCCCCCCCATAGAACAAGGAGAAATATGATGATGATGACGTCGTTCTCCAACTGTAAATTGGAGACAACTATTATAGAGGTAATCTCTTATAAAACCGGTAAAAATGCCTTCTTTGACTAATAGACATAAGAACTGTGAAAAGGATTATACTCTGTTCAGAACCAAATATAATACATAGCCCAATATAAAGTCCTTGGGCTATGCACTTAGGCAAAGTATATTAATGCAGGAGCTCTGACATCAGCAATGGATTGTTCTACCAGGGGGATGTTGGCCAGGGGATCCAAACTACATTCTTACCAATCTCATTTACCAAAGAACTTCATTCCACAGATGGTTCACACACCACTGAATGAGAATTCACACAAAAATACATATTCCTGGGAGTCAGAGAAGTAGCTCAGCCAACTGTTAAGAGCTAGTACTGCTTTTCCAGAGGTGCAGAGTTCAGTCTCCAGCACCTATCCTGAGGCTTACAAATGCATGTAACTCTAGCTCCAGTGGATCCAACGCCCCCTCTGGCCTCTGTAGGTATTGCACTCATAGGCATAAACCCACAGGTACACACACATATACAAACATAATTAAAAATATAAAAAAATAGGTCTGGAGAGATAGCCTAGTGGTTAAGAGAACCGACTGCTCTTGCAGAGGACCCGGGTTCGATCCCCAGCACCCACAGGGTGGCTGAGAACCATCTGTAACTCCAATTCCAGGAGAACTCCAGTTCCAGGGGAATCTGAGACCCTCTTCTGACCTCCGTGGCATTGCAGGACACGGGTGCCCAAACCTACATGCAGACAGTACATTCATACACATACAAAAATAAACAAAATTTTTTAAAAAATTAAAAAATATATAAAAATAAGGGCCAGGCATAGCACATGCCTTTAATCTCAGCACTCAGGAGCCAGAGGCAGGTGGATCTCTGTGAGTTCAAGGCCACCCTGGTCTACATAGCGAGCTCCAGGCCAGCTGGGACTAAAGAGAAACCCTGTCTCAAAACAAACAAACAATATTTATATATATTATATATACATTATATATATAAAAGAAAGCATATATCCTTAATTCATGCAAAGATTATACTGAATTAGAAATCTCTAAATTTCTCAAACTTTAATGATATAGTAATTTGCTTTGAGTCTGTTTTTTTTTTTTCCATAGAGAATAATTTACACAGTTTGAAGTAAGGTTGGCCTATTTAGTAAGACCATATTAAAGCAACAATTAAAAACACAGAAAGCACATTCCATGTGCAAATTAAAAATATCCAAATGCCTAAAAAATATATTTAAAACAGAATGTGACAAAAAAATTTTAAGTGAAATTTAAGGTCCCAGAGATGAAGAGATATTAAATAGTATAATATATTGGGCATAGATTTAGAAATCAAACTTTTCATTTTACACTAATATACTGATATTCCTTGCATTTAGGAAGAAACCTGGAACTCATCCCTGGATAAAGACTAATATTCTTCAGAGGCCAAATAATATCCTTGTGGGTAGAAAAAGTATAGAGCGAATAATTGTAAGAATTTTTAGAAAATAGGAAACTATATATGTAGGCTATATAATAAAGGGAATTATTACACAGTGAAGGAAAGAATAAAGCATCCCATTTAACATGGCAAGTGGAATAAGACTATCTCCTTTACAATGAGTTAATCTATACAAGTCAAGAAAGGACTAAAAATCTTTTAATGGAAAAACAAAATCAGCCTGTCATGGTGCCAAACGCCTTTAATCCAAGCACTCGCTCAGAAAGCAGAGGCAGGCAAATCTCTGTGAGATTGAAGCCATCCTGGTCTAGATAGTGTGTTTCAAGCCCTCTGTGGCTATACAGAGACTGTGTCTCAAATACGCACATCCCCAAGTAAAGAAAAAATACAAAATCAGAAAGCAAAAATTAATCACTAACATAAAAAATCATAGTCATATTGAATTACCTTTGCTTATGTAGACACTTAGATTAGATCTTTTGATTTTCTAAACATGTTTGGGAGCAAGGTCATTTTTCACACAATTTCACATTCAAGACTGTTAAGATGATAGGTAGGAAAAGATACAGTAGACAAATAGTATATTTTGTATTTTGAATCTGAAATAGTCCCCACAGTTCATCTGTTTGAACACTTGGTCCTCAGATGGTGGTGCATGATGAGGTGGGACCTAACTGGAGAAAACAGGTTGCTGGGGAGCTAGTCTTGAAGGGCTGCCCCTTTGTCTTTGGGGGTCTAACCCTCTGCTTCCTGGTCATCACTCCCCATGAGAAAAGCAGATGCAAGTTTACAAGGATGGATCCACTTCAACCACCATGTCTCCCTGACAGGATGGACCTATGCCTTCTGAAATTGTGCATCAGAATAAACTTCTCCCCCATCTAGCAGCTTCTGTCAGGTATTTTGTAATAGCACATAGAAAAGTAACAATCCTCATATTGCAACATAGTTATTGAAAAAAAAAACAGATCTTAAAATAAAAAGAAGTCATAAGGTTGAAGGAAATTCATCATTTTCCTCCATAGTGTTATGATAACAACTATACCAAAAACAACAGAAATCGGGCATCCATTAACAAAGCCCTAAAAACACATAAAGAAATAACAGAATATGAAAGGGAAAAGGATAAATCCAACATGACATTCAGAGAACTTAAAGTACTTTCCCAAGTAGGCATTCGATAGGCAAAAATTAATAATAATTATAAGAATTGCAATAGCATTATCTCACAAGACTTTCTGATTTATATGCACCCCAGATATACAAACTTGCTAACAAGCATATTTAAAATATCCACAAGAAAATGATTTGTAAACTTTAAAGGAATATCAACAAATTTAAAACAGTACCTAAATCCCTATTCTTTAACTGTTGTGAAATATGGGAAGTTACTTAGAATTAGCCTCCAGCTATGCCTGTATGGATTCTAAAAAAAAAATCTATAATATAAACCATGACCACATGAAAGAAAACATTGCAAATATTGTGAAATACTTAAGACGGAATCGTTAAAATATTACATATCAAAAACCAGTCAAATAAAATTGCACTTTTATGATAATCATGGGGGAGACAAGGATTCTTTCTTGGAAATCACCCCAAAACAAGAGGGAGAAGAAAAGAAATGAATGCAGACCTTAAGGAAACAAAGAAACATCTTTGTAACCCTAGGCCATAATAAATGCTTCAGAGCCGCCAGTTGGCAGAGAAGCTTAAATAGGCGCAGGAAGTTCTGAGAATGTGCACCTGCACCTAGTTTCTCACCAGCAAGCCAGCAGGGTATGGTCGGCCAAGGTAGGTGGACCCCCTGCAAGGAAAAAAAAAAAAAAACACTGTGTGTTGTTGGGAATAATTAAAAGCCAGTAGGTGGACTGACAGTGAGATCCTACCAGATCCTGTTTGGGAAAACAAAATGAGAAGGCAATTGAAAGGGATTGGGAAATAGAGATGTAGATGTGTATCACATCTACCAGAACAGAGGGAAAGCAAAAAGAAAGAAGAAAGAGCATCTGAGGACAGTCTCCAGCTGCCTTCTCCCTCCCTTCCTCCCTCCCTTCCTCCCTCCCTCCCTTCCTGCCCTTCCTTTCTTCTGACTCTCTTTCACACACACACACACACACACACACACACACACACAAACATTTTTAAAGATAAGCAAAATGATCAAACCAGGGTTTGGGGAGCACAGATCTATCTATCATCTATCTATCTGTCTGTCTGTCTGTCTGTCTGTCTGTCTATCTATCTACCTACCTATCTAATAAACCTCTCCTGGTGTCAGATGTCAGATTCCAGAATTAGAGCAGATGTCTTACAGAATGGTAGTTACTGGAACAATTTACATCTATGTATTGAACAAACAGCCAGTAGATTCAAGCAACAAGACACGTGGAAAATTTTGTACCAATGTTAAAAGAAAAACGGAGACCAGTTAATTTTTGATAAAGTTTACTTGGTAAGAAAAATCGTCTACAGCTGAACAGCAATAAGAACCCAAAACAATTCTGCATGTCCTTCCCTGCATGCGCAAGTTATGTTCATGGTCATTAGGAAAAGGCTTGTCATACAGAAATAAATTGGCCTTTGCCTAGTTATTTTTCAAAGAGCTTTAGGCTCTTCATTGATGGGAAGATCAGCTGCTGTGATTATAAGTTGTTTACGCATCAACATAGGGTACAGTTCACTGTATATATAGGTCACTTGGATCATTTAATTTTTATTATTGTGTGTTTATGCATGGTCCTTCATCAACGGTGTGCATGTTTAAGTTGAAGGAACAACTTTGTGGAGTCAGTTGTTCTCACCTTCCACTTTCATATAGGTTCTGGGTATCAAACTCAAGTCACCAGGTTTGAAGGGCAAGCACCTTTACCCACAGAGCCAGCTCAGTGGCCCCCATTTGGCTATGACGTATGTGCTAAATATGAACATGTGTGTAGGCCAAATTAGCAATGTAATTTAATCATATCAATAAGTAATATCGGTAAATAATTTCCAACGGAGGACAGTGGGTGAGCCACAGTAATGTGCAAACACTTTATTCATTAAAAAAAAAGTAACATAACACACACTTTTACATTTATTACAGTAGAAAAGTAGATAAAAATAAAAAGGTTGATAGTATCAGTTGCTGGAGGTAACTGGAAAGAATGAGTGCTTGAACAACTCTCTGATAAAAAAAAAGAAAAAGCTGGTGCATTCACTAAACACTAATTTTCTCATCCCAGTTCTAGTCCTCTAACAACTATCCCTTGACTGATTCTCTATGTCTCCAGACTTGTAACCTTGAAAGTCTTTCTCACCTCTTACTTTGATCCTGTTTGCATTTAAAAGCCCAACTACGCAGGGCATGGCGGTGCACACCTTTAATCCCAGCACTTGGGAGGCTGAGGCAGGTGGATCTCTGTGAGTTCAAAGCCAGCCTGGTCTACAGAGTGAGTTCCAAGCCAGCTAGGGCTACAGGGAGACCCTGTCTCAAAAAGACAAAAAAAAANCCCAACTACAACTTAAATCAACACTCATCTTCGGCCAGGCTAGGCATCAAAATGTTACACAGAAACACACAGGTCACAGACACACATCTCTTTATGTTGCTCTATCACATGCATTCTGATCTTGTGCAAGAAATTCCTATCCAAAGAATCATTACACTGCATATTACATAGACCACCTCTGTGACAATTTAGCTGTTCACAAGGGGTTATGCGGCTTTGAGACAGGGTCTCCCTATAGCCCCAGCTGGCCTGGAACTCACTCTGTAGACCAGGCTGGACTTGACGGCACAGAGATCAGCCCATCTTCTTCAGAGGAGGAAAGAAACGAGAAAATCCTCTATAACCTTGGCACACCGAAGTTTCAGTTGATATGGACCCTAACTTCTGTTTTATAACTGACCCTTGGAAAGATTTTTTTTTCCCACATAGAAATCAAAATGGACAGGATCGGTTTTGTTTTACTTTAACTAGTTTTCCATCATATGTGAGACTTCTGGCATATAGCCCGCCAAGTCTCATGGAGTCATGAAACACATGCGGTATAGAGAAGAGAACTAAAATTTTCTCCTTCTTTTTAAATTTTCTTTCCATGCCTGTAAACACTCTATTTCACCTGGCAGAAAAGTTGTTCGTTTGGACCCAAAGGAAATAGAGGACTCTTGTCTTTCCTGATTTGGAGTGATTTCAAATGCACTAACTCCCGCTTGAGAGAAGAGGATGATGTTTGTCCCCCAGGGCTTTCCCCAGGGTGGCCTGTCCCAGGTAGAACAGAAATGATTTATGGGGTTAATCCCAGAGGACAGGGCTAGGGACCTCCTTTAATGTCCTCCCGTCCATTTTTATCTGGGAATCCTTGCCAAAAATGTAAAAACAGCCAATAGCTTCCTGTGCGATTTGCCGCTTGTCTTTGTGGATGTCCGGGCTTTGTGTGCTGTGAGCTGATTTTATCAGATGTATTTATAAGCTAGGTGTTGATGCTGATAGTGTTGTGATGGGGTGAAGGAAACTGGGTGCAGACTTTCCAACGTAATCGCTCTCCTGAGCAGAAGGTAAGGTAACACAGGTGTGTCTCATCTCCTCAGGGGATTATTACCTCCTGATAACCACATCCTCTGTCGTTTCCTCGCTGCTATTTTTTTTCCCTTCTCAAGTTCACAGACAAAGAAGTGATTTAGATGATCAAATTGACTGACAAGAAACTGTCAGCCAGTCTGCACTGTGACATTCTAAGAAGTATCCACTTTCTGCGGCCACTAGGCCAGTGTCAGCAGATGAAAGGCTTCCTAAACCAAGAAGTTCCCACAGTAGCTGCTCGAGTTGACATGTTCAGTGTCCTTTTCACAGCCAATTCAAAACCTAAACCCTAAAAACTTTCACTGCTCTTCAGGGAGATAAAGGTACGCTGCCTGAGCACATCAGCACAGCCGGTTGATGATGCTTCCTGACAGATTGGGGAGCGGGGTTGCTCTATGCAGATGCAGCTGGGGGATCAACTATAACAACCCTTTTTCTCTTGTGTTCTGGATGGGACAGGAAATGTCCAAGGAACAATGACAGGAAACAACCAAGGCTGGTGTTGTAAGGAGCAGAGCAGTTACTCATAGGATGATTTCATATCTGACCCTCAAAGTGATTGTCAGTATTTTCAGTTCTGCTTTATTAAAGTAAGACTGTGTTTACATCCCTCCTTGGAGTCCAAGCTCTCTATAAAGACTCTTTATGAGTGTAATTCTCACTGTGCTTTGGTGGGGGAAATATAAAGTAGAGGGTTAACGGTGACACAGAGACTAATTTAACAAAAAGCTTCTGGCTTAATTAAGAGATGAGTGAAAGAAGTTCTAACTACAGTACTCCTTAATATATATATATATATATATATATATATATATATATATATATAAAATATATATATATATATATATATATTATGAAGAGCTAGATATTAAAAAATCTTTAAAGTAGGTTTTCATGCCAGGCCTAGAAAAGGCCAAGAACTTGNATATATATATATATATATATATATAAAACAGGAAAATAGAAGATATCAGCATGATATTCTAAATGACAGAACAGATCTTTACAGGTACCATGTAAAGGACCATATGCTTTGTATTCATAAGAAATAAATGCAACTGAAATAAGGCTAATGTTGAAGTTAAGCTAGCTGTTGTATATCCAAAACTGGTGGATAGGGTTTGGAATTGTTTATGGTAGACTAAGCAGAGGAACATACATTCATTTTACTGTATGAACAGGTTTGCTAAATATGGAGAACATAGTTTCGTAATGAATATAAACAATTTTACAGTTTATCTTTCTAATTTTCCAGTAAATCCAGGTTATTGATTGTAAAATGACTTGATGCAAATACATATTAAGTTTTCATTTACTTTTCCTGCAATATTCCTGAACACCTGAATGAAACATTTCATGAATGGAAAGTTAATCTAGCCAGACGCTAGATGCCTAAAGCAGTATAAGAAACTGGACACGTTTTTGGATTTAGTAAACCACATTGGAGCATTGTGCACAAAAGGGAAGTACAGAGACTTGATCTCAAAGCCCAGAACTTTACCCATAGTTGAAATAATTGAGGTACTTTGCCTTTTCATTTGATTTTATTTTTTCATTTAAGTAGCTTCAAATCATTGGCTTTCTCAATTTTCACCCTGGACTTAATCTACTGAATAGCTCCAGGAAATAGATCTTTAAAAATGAAATGATTCTTTCTGCTGGTAGATGTTGTAACTGGCATACGGAACAGGCCATCGAATGAGTGTTGGTCTCCAGAAATGCACTGGAGTGTGGCTGAAATGGTATTCAGCATCACTGTCTGTAGCTTCTCCATTGTTTTTCATGTTATGTTTTGTGTATGTAAGCACACTAATAAGAGGCTTGGCTCCAGAATTAAATCCTTTGTTTCTTTCTGTAAGTAGCTCCATTCAAGAATCGGTTTTGTCCTCGAGACATTATGGAAGTATGTGAAGATCCAGTTTGAATTGGGGGCTAGTTCTCAGCTAGCTCCCTTCAGGGCACCATGTGGTTGGGAGTCAGGGGATTTCTTTGACTTGCCCCAAGGAGGAGCAAACAACGTGGCCTAGGTGTGTGATGCTGGGTGAGGCAACAGTGTACAATGGCACAGAATTGGGGGGGCTGTGATTGGCTCTGGGAGCTGACATCATTCAGTTTATAAAAGCAGGCTATAGCAAGGAATAAATTGAATTCCCCATTAACATCATTACAGAATTCCTGGCCGTCATTTTTTCAATCTTTTGCTCTCATACAGGCCAAAGCAGGCCTGCATTTCGTTCAAGTGGCCAGTGGGTTGGCAAAAAGGTTCCAGTGTGCGTGCGGACCACCAATCTGGATAGCTGTTGTTGTGAGTGGACATAGGCTGAAGATAGGCCAACAGCCATCAGCCTGAAATTCCTATCTAGGGTTCAGCAGTCTCTGGGCAGGTGGGAAGTCACGGCCAAGAATGGGAGATGTGTCTCGTTGTCCCAGGCTAAGGTCCTGAGTTGGAAGTACCACCCAGGCTGGGCTATGGGAAGTAGCTGGCTGGTCTCTGCGATGAGAGGCCAGCTCCGTACAGCAGCTACTAGCAGGTGCTGTGTCACAATCTCCTTAGCAGGGCTGCATGGTTCCTGTTCGGCACAAAAGAAAGCTTCCTACATGGAAGAACCTATACACAGCATTGAGTACTAAGATAAGAAGGAGTATTTCAGCTTGATAGATCTCTTTGGTCATCATCAAACAGTGGTCAGTTCTGAGATACACATTTCTAAGAGGACCTCTTATTGGATGCCTTCATTCTTCTCGAAAAAGAAAGTTGTATGATATAGGGTCAAGGAGATGGTTCAGATGGTAAAGTGTTTGTCTTGCAAGCTTGGGGACCTGACTATTGTACCCAGAGCCAGAGTGAAAATGCTGAACGCTATGATGTATTTGTAATCCCGGCACTGAGGAGATGTCGACCGGAAGATACCACTGCTTTGTTAGCCAGCTAGCCTAGCAGCATTGGCAAGGCTTGGGGAAAAATATGAAACTAAAATACAGTTTGAGAAACAAAGCTGCATATATCCACATTATTTTCTGGTTCTTTTATGATTTGTACTTAATATTAAACAGAAGAGATACCAAATGTACTTACAAATATGCCTAAGGTATAAAAAAAACCAATACAAGAATGACCGATCTTACCACCTCACATAAGAAATAATACCCTGCCGGGCGTGGTGGTCCATACCTTTAATCCTAGCACTTGGGAGGCAGAGGCAAGCGGATCTTTGTAAGGTAAAGGACAGCCTGGTCTACAGAGTAAGTTCCAGGACAGCTGGGACTACAGGGTGACCCTGTCTCGAAAAGACCAAAAAAAAAAAAAAAAGATATAATACCCTCTGCTTATTCTGGAAGCTGTTTTCAGTCCCACCTCAATTTCATTCTATAGATAAAATCCTGCTATTGGCAAAGCATCTTTGCTTTAACTCTTTCTCATTTCAGATTCGGTGTTAAAATGAGGGAGGTGAGCCATTTCCTTTTCTTGTTATGACCACAGGGATGTGGCTCCATCTGAACTTGCCTGGGGCTATGAAGGAGGAGGCCTGTAAATGAAGAAAAATACAGAAAGCAGAGCGGGGCATCCTGTTTACTCTCTGCTGGAAAGCTGAGTGCGACAACCTGCTAAGCCACAGCCTTGTTTTTGGACAGATTGTGCATTTCATTAGTAAAAGGTGGTTTTTTAAAAAGCACCTTTTGGAAGAAAAAAAAAAAGAATCACTAGACTTAAAGAAAAGAAAATTGTCATTTTAGGGGCCATTCCTGGAATAAGCAAAACTCTTAATTTATTTTAACTACTGGAATGGGAGTATTTCAAAGACCCAGTCTCTGGGTACCTTGGCACCAAGCTTATTCTGGGCAAAGGCTGTATCTTAAGTTCTTTCCTTAGAGAACCAGCAGCCCTGGGCCAATTTCTACAGCCATTCATTTCAAAATTCTCAAAATTGGTAATTCTGCAGATAATTTTGCCTCTATAAACAACTAGCAGCTTTGATAGATTCGGACATCGCAGTGACTGGGTTTATATGAAAGTTCACTGTGGAAATCTTGTAAAAATATATGCAATCTCTGCATGTAGTGGAGTGTCTCATTGAAGGTCTAGGTGTGATATGGACCATTTCCTTTCCCTACTTCCCTGAGGCAGCTTGGAATGGCATCATCCCAAGAGATACTGAAGAATCTTGTGAAAGACATCTCTGGAAAAAGGCATTAAAGGCTGTTGAGCTCTGTTCAAGGTGAATTTTAGAATCAAAAGGAAGGGAAAATCTCACAGAGGATCTTGACTTCACGGGTTCATATTTCTTAGGATAAATTTTCAATGACATGGTGGGAAGAAAGAAAAATGTTCGGTTTAAAGAATGATGTCCAGGGCTGGAGAGATGGCCTAGCGGTTAAGAGTGCTGACCGCTCTTACAGAGGACCCGGGTTCGATCCCCAGCACCCACATGGCGGCCGAGAGCCATCTGAAACTCCAATTACAGGAGAACTCCAGTTCCAGGGGAATCCAACACCCTCTTCTGACCTCCGCGGCATTGCACGACACGGGTGCACAAACTTGCATGCAGACAGTACATTCATACACATACGGAAATAAATAAAATTAATAAAAAAAAATTAAAAAAAAAAAAGAATGATGTCCTTTGAGGGGAAATGGTTACAACCAGAGATGCCCCTATTGAGAGAATCAAGTCAGTCTCACAAATGTGAGGTGTGCTTTCTCTCATTCGTGGCCACTAGATTTTATGTAGATACATATACTCAAGTATGTGTCTATGACTTGAGAGTAGGGCAATCAAAGAGAGTAACAGGGGTGGAAGTGTTAGTAAAGGGGGGTGGGGAAGAGGCTGCACTCAAAGTACAATACAGAATAAATAAAATAATGTCTCTCATCCAAAAGTAACTACTGCTGGGTAGGGAAGAGCTAATCTTCTAATCTTTTTTTTTTTTTTTTTTTTTTGGTCTTTTCAAGACAGGGTCTCCCAGCTGTCCTGGAACTCACTCTGTAGACCAGGATGGCCTTGAACTCACAAAGATCCACCTGCCTCTGCCTCCCGAGTGCTAGGATTAAAGGTGTGTGCCAGCAAGAAAAACTAATCTTAAAGAGAGGGACTCTGGATGGGCTGACTAGAGCTCAGCAGATAAACTTGCTCTGACGAAGATCTAGGGACGTGAACTTGACACAGTAGGCCTTGGCACAAATGAGAGAATATATGAATTCCAGTTAGGGGTCGGGACTGTGGAATGGTACCAGTGGGGGAGGGGATTAAGACTGATTGAAATGTCCTGTATGAAATACACAAAAATTTGATGAAAAGTGTAAATAAATTAAAGTGCTGGTTTTATACAGTGTCCATAAGACACAGAAGGTCCTAAACATTATTACATTATAGCTTGAACACTGAATGGGTCTTGACAGATGGTGGCTCAAACATGCCTTATTTTAGATCATAATATATTCAGGAAAGCTAATACAGAGGGTTACACTAACATTTGAACCAGAAATTTGTAAGAAGGTTGATCTTTTGGATGGCAATATGACTAGCTGACAGTAGAGAGAGAGAACAATGGATACTGACGGGGCCACAGGGGAAATGTGTATAAGAGGAAGCAGCTTGTCCAGCCATGAGAAGGACTCATGGCCAGCACACCCAAGACTCTCACTGGAGACTTCTAAAAGCAATAGAATCAATATTTTTACCATGGAGACAGGGGTTTGCTCATTACTATTGAACTTAGTTCTACGTCCCATTCTTCAACTGTGGCCTTTAGAGACAAATTAAATAGGTACTTATAGGAGCATGTCTCTTAGCTTGTCTATAAAAGTCTTTTTTGGAAAGTTTAAAGTTTAAGCAGTCAACTAATGTATCAACTGCTTTAACTTCACTAATGAATCTTTGACAGAGTCAGTAAAATGGAATTGGTATCTTGATCCCTTGTGGTTAGCTATTTTTATCGTATTTTAATCTTCTAAGCCAAACTTTGATAAACAGAACCTCATCTTGGATCGTTTTGCTATTGTTAACACCAAAGGGGAGGAGAGCTTCACCATTAACCTTGGAGGAAGGAGGAAGACAGGAGGAAGGGATTATCCGTTGCTGGCATGTTCAGGGGCATCGTCAAAGAATCTTAGGGTTAGGCTAGATGATCCATAAAATATTTTTCCACTTTAGAATTCCGTCATGCTATAAAAACTTCAATATTTCAACAACAATAAGTTAGACACATAATTATTCTCAATTTCCAAGTCATTTATTGAACTAAATTGTCTACAAAACTCTTGATGAAAATGTAGACGCCAGAAGTGGCATTTATGTGGTTCGGCATACATTCTCCTTTATTACTGTTACCTTAACTGTATATGAAATGAGAATGAAGAGCTGGAGATAATTCTTCTTTGAAGAAATTGAAGATTGTCACAGCAGCCTGCAAAGTATCTTTCACGTTGCACATTTAAGTACATACATATTGACATATAATGGCTATCGATTTTGATTGCCAAGAACATAAACACAACTTTAGAATCTTAGAGATGGAGAAACACTAAAAAGCCCACAAAGTGATGGGTCTGCATCTTTTGCCATGTTAACCAAACCCTTACTCAAAGAAAATCCTATTTACAAACACAAGGTTTACGACCGGTCTGAGATGTCTTCTGGCTCCATATCAGGTATGTCTGAGACATCTCCATCTTCGGTGTATCGTGGCTCAATCCTACCTGTCTATTCTCTCCTATTCTTCAGGGAGGTGGCACATGTCTTTAACCCCAGAACTCAGGTAGGTAGAGGCAGGCAGATCTCTGTGAGTTCCAGGTCAGCCTGGTAATTAAAAAGTGAAATTCAGGAAAATTATGATGCATTTATTAAATATACTGGGAAAAACTGTTTAGCTTGATGGACAAAGGTACAGACATGGGAATCCAGGTATCCTGACAGTCCAAGTTCTGTATTCATATGTGCTGCTCCACTCCCTTGCTTTATAACCCCAAGAAAACACAGGCATAGATGAAAACCATGTTGTTCAACATTTAGGTATCTCTCTCACCTTCAGAAAAGATGAGCAGCTGTGCATGTGACCCTAGCTTGTCTGTACACACATTGTGTCAGGACTCTTCTCACACATCCTGATTTCCCGAAGAATTCCAACTGCCCACATCTTCCCTGATATGTTTGAGAATTAAATAAAATTAAACACTTTTCTTCTCAAAAGTTAAACAGGGGGGGGGGTGCTAAGCAAGCTACCTCTATCCTTTCTGTCCATAATGATGTAAAAATGGACACATGGTAAGATTAGTCTAGGGTGCTCTCTGAATAGAAACTTACTAACCAAAGCAGATTGCGGCTTTTTTTTTTTTTTTTTTTTTTTTTTTTGTGTCTTTTCAAGACGGCGTCTCCCTGTAGCCCTAGCTATCCTGGAACTCACTCTGTAGACCAGGCTGGCCTTGAACTCACAAAGATCCGCCTGCCTCTGCCTCCCGAGTGCTAGGATTAAATGTGTGCGCCACCATGCCCGGCTGATTGACATTTTTAATGCCTACTATGTGCCTTGGGAAAAATAAAAACAACTAGAAATGAGTTGGACTGAATAAACAGTTGGACAAAGCTTGTTTGGGACTCTCATTTTTTTTTCCCCCTAGAAACATTAAGCAGGAGAAGACAGAGCTGGTTCCCGAGAGTCCAGAGGCAGTCTTGGAAGTTAGAGAATACATCAGAAAAGACAGCATAAATCAAAAGCAAAGTATAAACAAATTGGCCTTTAATCTCTTTGGCCTAGCTCCACCCTGCTTTCACATTTTCTTTCTTAATTTGTGTTTTTTTGTTGTTGTTGTTTGCTTTCAAGAAATTTCCAGACAGGGTGATGTCACAACTACGGTTTTAAAAGCACTTTTATAAGTGCTTATAAAATAATTATTACTTATTGTAAGAAAACCAATAAAAAAATTTTAAAGAGGAAAACCAGTTTACTGAGACTCAATAGAGTTTAAAATATTTCGACACAGATAGTATACACTTGTTTAAGGGAGGAAGGGATTATTTATTTATTTCTAAATTATGTGTGTAGTGTATGCTTGTACGGGTGTGCTCACTCTTTCGTGTTCCCCCAGCCAGCTCTCTTTCTCTATTTCAGTACATCTTTTTGATTGTTGTTTTGAGACAGTGTCTCCTTAAGTAGCCCTGGGTAGCCTAGAACTCCCTAGGTAGATCAGGCTGGCTTCCAACTCACATAGATCCACCTGCCTCTGTCTCCTGAGTGCTGGGATTAAATGTATGTGCCACCAAGCCTGGCCTAGTTTCTTTTGTTTTTACTTGGTTGTTGTTTGGTTTTTTTATTTTTTTATTTTTTTTATTTTCATTCTTTAAAAAAAATAAATGTTTATTTCAACTATGAAAAGCAATATCAAGATATCATCCAAAAACTTCATTCGGTTTCACAAGTATAAAACAAGATTCTGACAAAACCTTTACAATAAGGTATAAAATACTCAGGAATATATTTTGACATTCACAATGGGCATTACAACCCCAGCCAAAAAACCAAGTCCTCAACTGATGAATAGTTAGCTCAGGATGAGTCAGCTCATAAGATTGGTGTGAATAGACTTGACCTCCTTTTTTGATTGTTTTATTTTATTATTTTTTTATATCTCTGGTAGCCCAGGCTGGCCTCAGACTCTATGTAGCCAAGGAAGATTTAGAAATCCTGATCCTCTTGTCTCTACTTTTCAAGGGATAAGATTACAGGTGCATACCACTGTGCCAGTAAGCCTTCAACTTGGTTCAATAATGTAGCTCACATACCTTGTAGCTGCTCAGAAAGGACCATCATTATAGTTACACAGTATCAGTGAAAAAGTAACCTAAGTGTAACTGAACTCCTATGCTGAGAAATCCAACTGTTGGGTCCTGAGTTACTTCAAGCAAGGAACCTTGAAAAGAAAGCCAGGATTTCCCGTGGTAATTCCAAAAACATGTCCTGTCATTACTTCACAGGACTGCTCCCGAGGCTTCTGCTTCTCTTCAAAGCTGGTCTTATTTTTTTAATTGGGTCTATTTAGCCCAGGCTGATCTTCAACTTGCTGTGGAAAGAGGTATAGGCCACAAAACCTGGCATATAGCTTATTTTCTTTGAGATGGGTCATTTTGCCAGGCATGGTGGTACATGCCTTTAATCCTAGCACTCGGGAGGCAGAGTCAGGCAGATCTCTGTGAGTTCAAGGCCAGCCTGGTCTACAGAGTGAGCTCTAGGCCAGCTGGGACTAAAAGGAGACCCTGTCTCAAAAATACCAAAAAAAAAATTATCATTTTAACTAGTTAAGCTGGCTGATTGGTTAGCCCTGGGAATCCACCTGTCTCCTTGCCCAGTGCTGAGATTATAGGCATATAACACCATGTTGGGCCTCTTGCATGGGTGTTGTGGATCTGAAGAGCTGAACTCAAGGCCTCATGCCTACATGGCCAGCTCTCCAGCCGCTAAGCCATTTCTCCAGCCCCATATGATAGTGATGACAAAGTGACACAAGAGAACAAAGACATCTCAAACAGGAATTCAACAGTCTGCCATCAAGATACCTCTGAACTCTAACTGGATAGGACCCAGGTCATTCATACTCTCTTTTGGGCAACACTTTCTCTCATGTCAAAAAACAAATTTAAACTACATGCACTAAAGCTCCTTCCAAAACAAAAATCCTTCGAAGTGGGGTATTTTTATTACCATTTTACTATAATTGAACTGACTAATATACTACATATACTATATACAGGAGGGAAAGAATGAGATATGAGCAACTTTCATGAGTGTAGAAATGGAGTGGGGTCTCGAGCATCTAGGCTCCATGGATTTACCAAAGAAGGGGATTTAAAGTTGAGGAAACAGAACCTTAGAGAAGTTGGTGTGAGATCCTCTGGCAAAAGCCATAACTCTGAGTTTTCATTTGGTATGAGTGATGAGCAGAGTGAATGCTTTTGCTAAGTGGATTGGAATCTATTTCTATAGCCAAAGAAAGAGGAATACTCATTCACCCATAACTCTGTAGATTCGATCTCTCTAGTAACCCAGGAAAACAAGGAAGCAATGGTGTCTTTAAGCTCAAGAGACGATGAGAGGACAATGAAATCACTTCACAGCTTTTTGGCTAAGATCAAGTGAAGAGAAAAATGGATCAACTCTTATCCCAAAGAGGCTGAGCACCACTCTGCTTAGAACACACATACACACACACACACACACACACACACACACACACACACACACCAGATATTGGTATATCTTTTATTTCTGCATGTTTACCTCATTTTACACTGATGAATCACCCTCTTAGGAATGAAATAACTAAAAATCCTGTGTCTTTTATTTTGGGGAAAGAATCCAAACCCTGCAGCCATGACAGCCATGCCTGCTGGAGGTGCAGGTGGTATTTGGGGAAAACAAGCGTAGGTGGAAGCCTGAGGGGACCTACCTACCCCTTCTACAAGCTTCAGCATGGGGCTGTGCATAAGGTCAAGCAGATAGGAGAAAATCCCCATATGTCTAAGACTCAAAAGTATTCTTAGGCATGTTAGATAAGAGTGAAATCATATTTAAGAAGTATCTTACAAAGAGAGCTTTCCTAACCTTATAGGAAATAACAGCTCTAACTCCAAATATTAGCTGCCTTTCTATAGTACCATGGCATGCCTAAACACACAGGCACACATACAACAAGGGTACATATGTGTGCATGTATGTGTATATTTTCCTTCTACTGTGTTGTTTCAACAGAAAGAAACAAGGAAAATTGATTGAATGTGCTCTCCCAATATTCTGGATGCATGCCAGCATTGGTGACTGTTATCCGCCCTCTATACCCTTTTCCAGAATTTCCCTAGAATTTTGAGTTTCAGATGAATTTATCCTTTCTGTTGTATAAGGATGATGAGGCCATCGGTCTGGTTGACTCAGCCTCGGGGTTATCGGATTCAATATGAAGGAACAGAGATTATCAGTGAACCCTCTGGAAAGTTAAAAAGACTATTTTAGGAAATTTAGAAAACACTTGATGTTCTAAATAACCTTCATGATAGATTATTATACTCACTTGCCTCTCAACTTTTGAGTATCTTTGATATGTTTTTTAAATGATCACTTAAAGGTGATTTTATATTTTACTGTATGGTTGTGCTGTTAAGAGAAAAGCTAAAAGCTATAAATTCTCACTATCTGAAGCTTCTAAACCCTGCTTAATTTCTGAAAATAAAGCATAGACACTTTCATGCTCTCATTATTTAAGTCATTGTGTTGGAGGTACATTTTTCATGGCTTGAAAACACTACAAGACAAACACGAAGCATATAAAGTATCTCATGTCAAAGAATTCATGAGGGCAGTGGCCATGTCACAGCCAGAAGACTTGAGGACATGTTTTTCCTACATAGTTTCCTATCCTCTGGCCCTTAAATTCACTCTACCCCCTCTTCCATGATGTTCCCTGAACCTTGTAGGGAGGGACACAGCTGTCCCATGTAAGCACCGCTGGGGGTAGGATTTCTTGAGTGATGCAGCCACTAACAAGTTTCCCATGCTGTAGTAAAGAGCCTTCCACCCAGGATAGGGAAAGAAATACTAGTTAAGCTCAATGCATCACGTGAAAGGAGGAGGGGGATGAGAGGGGACTAGGGGGTGAAAAGGACTAAAATTTACCATTAAATGTGTGAAACTATCACACAATAATAGCATTTTAAAAAATACCTTGTTTCTCATAGGAAATGTTTAACATCCTTAGCCACCAGGGAAAGGCAAATTAAAACTATCCTGAAAACCCATCTCACCCTGGTCAGAACAACAAATAACAGAGCTGGAGAAATAGCTCAGTAGTTAAGAGCACTGACTGCTCTTACAGAAGACTCAGGTTCAATTTCCAGCACCCACATGGCGGCTAACAATCATCAATAACTCCAGTTCCAGGGGAATCCAACACTGTCTTCTGATCTCCACAAGCATTGTATAACACAGGTACACTTACATGTATGTAAGCAATACATTCATACATGTAAAAGAAAAGGAATAAAATATTAAAGAAAGAAAACAAATAATAACTGGTGTTGAGGATATAGGGAAAAGGGATCCTTTGCTCATTGCTGGTAGAAATGTAAACTAGTCCAGCCACTATGGAAGTCAGCTTAGGTATTTGTCAACATGAACGGATAGAAGAATGTGGTATATGTATACATAATGGCATTTGTATTCAGCCACAAAGAATGAAATGTCATGCATTGGAAAATATATGCAACTAGAAGTCACCATATTATGCGAATAAATCAAACTCAGAAAGACAAAAAAATACCTTGTTTCTGTCATATCTGATTTTCTACACTCTTTTTTGTTTTTATTTTATGTATATGAGTGGAGTGCCTGCCTATTCCTAAGTGCACCTGTTTTGTGCAGTGCCCACAGAGGTCAGAAGAACACATCAGATCCCCTGAAACTAGAGTTACATATGGTTGTTAGCCATAGTTTGTGCTGGGAGTAGAAGCTGCGTCTTCTCTGAGAGCAGCCAGTGCTCTTAACCTCTGAGCCATCTCTCTAGCCCCTGGATTCTCTACAGTCATAAAGCTTCTCACTCCATGCATAGTCCTGTTTCTTTATTTCTGTATGTCCGTAGATTTATTTTTATTCTTTGAGGATTTCACACACACACACACACACACACACACACACACATATATACATAATCAATGAAAAGTTATCACATGCCCCTCACCCTCTCATTTCCTCACTTTAACACCCAAACACCCCCCCAACACTGTCTCTCCTGACTTTGTTTCCTCCTCCTCCTCCTCCTCCTCCTCCTCCTCCTCCTCCTTTTCCAGGCTCAGTAGTGTAGGAGAGATGATTCCATACCCCACCACTTAATGAAGAGCTATTCGCAGTTGCTAGCTGCAGGGAGAATGTGCCACTGAGAGTTTTCCCAGTCTCCCCTGGATGGCCCCATCTCATGCATTTCCTTTTAGACAAATAAAAGCTAATTAAAGATATGTTCATGTATAACCCTTTCTTGCATGAATTTTGTCATATATATTCCTGACTGTCCTCCCAAATCAAGGCACAGAGTGCTGCTTTGCTGTATTTTATAGCTCTAACCGAGAAGCACACAGATTCGCAAGTTTGATAAGTAAAGATGATCGTTATGACTCTGAAGATGTGCTTACATATTTGGGCAACATCCATGTTTTGATGCAGGGTCTCCTTGTAGCATTAACTGACCTGGAACTCACTATGTAGACCGGCCTGGTCCCAATCTCCCAGTCATCTGCCTGTCCCTGCCTCTAGAGTGAAGGGATTAAAAGTGTGTACTATTGCTCCTGGCCATGAACAAAACTGTTTAAAAGTGTGTAGGTTTCAAGTACTGTGCATAGACTATCAGAATTTTACAAAGAAACCACTGATACCACCTCACCTATAGGTACCATATTCATGATTGCAATATTCTGGGGTGTGTGTGTGTGTGTGTGTGTGTGTGTGTGTGTGTGTGTGTGCAGGTATAGTGTATGTCTGTATGTACATGTGTGTTGAGGTATACTTGCCTGTACATACGTGTGGAGGTTAAAGGTTAACACCGAGATTCCTTCCCTCAACTGTTTCTCCACTTTATTTTTTTTAATTACATGTTAAATGTATTCTTTGACAATCTCACACATGTACACAATTCATACTAACTCCTCTAGCCCCCTACCCTCTCCCTTCCCTCTACTACTCTTCTTCTCCCCTCTTCCCTAAGTTCTCTCTCTCTCTCTCTCTCTCTCTCTCTCTCTCTCTCATATTCCACTAAGTTTAACCTGGGCTACCTCTGTAACCATGGGTTTGGAGCTAGACCCTAAAGCACTGGATGCACAGCTGAAGATGATGATTTTCTCCTCTCCCCAAGTCTACCCATAGCCAATAGTTCAGCAGTGAAGTGCTCCCACATCATGATGGAATGGTTGACAGGACCAGTCTTGTGTGGGCCCAGCATAGGTAATAACACAGTTACATCAGGTCCTGGTTGAAATGGCTGCTTCAGGTGTACAGGGTGGCATTTTGCAGCCTGTCCCCCTCTTTTTTTCTCTTACTTAATTCTCACAGCGTTTTTTGAGACAGACTCTCTTACTGACCCTGAAGCTTGACACTTAGGCTAAGGAGGATGACAAGAGAGATTCCCACCCGCACCCCCGGATTGAGTTACAGCTATACACACTGCCATGCTCTGCTTTTCCCAGGGTGTTCAGATCGAACTCAGCATCTCAAGTTTGCATAGTAAGTGTTTCCATTCATTGAGCTGCCTCCCCAGAAAGAAACAGTGTTTCCCTGCAGCCCCAGCTGGCATGGAACTCACTATGTAGACCACACTGCCCTTGAACTTACAGAGATCCGCCTGCCTCTGCCTCCTAAGTATTGGAATTAAAGTCATGTGCCCTCAAATCCAGCCAGCATTTCTTTTCAAATGTGTTATCTAAGGTTTCAGAGTCAGGAATCTGTGGAGGCCATAAAAATAGAGAAAGTTCCAAAGACTTGGCACACATCCCTAGTAAGACACATTTCCCGACAGGCAAAGCAGCCTCTGAGACAATCTCGCTGATTTTCCCAAAGGGAAAACAGCCATCCTACCTTGTCAAAGAGGATAGGCCGGCATTATGGAAGCAAAACAAACCTTTAATGTGGACCTTGAAAATAAATAAAAGCAACTAATGTTGGCAAATTTTAGTACCTGCCACTAAAAATCTATACATTAGTTCCTTGGTATTTTTAGCTTATAAGTAATGTGACTAAATGGCAGTCTGTGACAAATTTTGTGGTAACCTTATTTTCAAGAAAGCTTTCTTGCTATTTGCTGGCGTTGGCTGCCCTTGGAAAGGAAGTCATTGTTATGTCTGGGTGGACATAGGTCTCATTTCTACATGGGCCCGCTAGGCTTCCTTAGCAAATTTGCTACAGATTTCATCCCGGCATTCAGATAATTTCAGCACGGGGAGGGGATCAAGCAAGGAGTAAATGGATGGAATTACACATCTCTCTCAGTGGCCCTGGGTTGCAAGCTGAAATGCATGCCGACTAAGGCTAACTTGATTTGTCTCTGCATAAACACAACTGTCAAAACCTCTGCATGGGACTTACTCACATTTTCCCCAATTCTCATTTCATTTTGCCAATGGTTTTTGTCGGAGTACTAAGGAGTTGCTCACACATAAGTCATTCTGATACACCCATTCATTTGGATGTGGTGATATCTAATAACTGAAATGCAAAAGCAAGAATGGAAGCTAACCATTCTGGCTGATTACCTTTTACGTCTCTGTTGTTTTTACTTTCTTTTGAAAGGTAAAATTGATCATATATGCTTATTTTTGGTACCTTACAAGTCCTAAAACTTTAGTTATGTGGAATCCAAAAGTCACAGGAAAAGGACGCAAATATATTCATCACGAATAATTGATTTCTTGTTGAAAGTCTCTCTTTGTCTATGTAGCAGCAAGGACTCAAAGTTACTATGGCAAATCAGAGTTCAGAGGTGTTTGCATTTTTTTATTTATTAATTTTTATGTATATGAGTGTACTGCCTGCACGTAGGTTGGTGCACCTGTGTCATGCAATACCGTGGAGGTCAGAAGAGGGCGTCGGATTCCCCTGGAACTGGAGTTAAAGACAGTTCTTAGCTGCCACATGGGTGCTGGGAATCAAACCCAGGTCCTCTGCAAGAGCAGTCGGTGCTCTTAACTGCTGAGCCATCTCTCCAGCCTCAGTGTTTGTATTTAAACCAAATGGCAAAGCAATTACTTTCAGGGATTTTTCTAAATAAGGACTGCATTCATTTTCATAGAAGAAATAGCTGCCTCCAAGCTTCTTATTGAGACACAAGTATGCGGGGTCCTTTAGTGGCACACTCACCTGCAAAGTGAGGAATTGATCCATGCCCCCCCCCCATCAGAAGCCTCTACTTCCAGAAGGCTGACAAACCCCCAAGAACCCCGACGGTTTTGTTATTTCTAATTAAGACTTATTTGTACTTCATCTATAAATACATGAGCCGTTTTGTTAGCAAGTGTAGTGTGTGTTAGAGCCATCAGACTTTCACAAAGAATCAAATCTCTCTACTTCTTCCATCATAGTTTTGCTCAAGTGCAGTGCTGCTTAGCAGTGAAGATTGGCAGCAAGTGGAAAGCCAGGTAAGCTTTCCAAGCAGACATACAGGGATACATTGATGGAAACTTGAAAAATTCCATAAGGTTTGTTCAGGCAGAACCGATGATTTTTAAAATGAACAGTGACAGATCAATTTTTAATGGTAACTCTATTATTTTTCCTTATTATGAATACTACTTTTTACCAGACCATGAAAATTATGTTGACATTTGAAAAGCATGTGATTAATTGTAACAGAACAAACATTCTGAGCAGAGCCTCTATTCAGGAAGGCGATAGCAGGCAGGAGCCCTGGCTGTGACATTGTCGGCATACTGTGGCACTTTTATTTTATTTTCGTGTTCATCTACCAAATGTTAAAGATTCTAGGTGTGCCAGTGATGAGCTGATAGGCACCAGAGGCAGGAATGGCTGCGGAGAAGCCATTCTGCAAACAGCACTTCGGTTGGCTAAAAGCTGAGACCATTTCAGAAATGAAACTGCTGCCAGAATGCTCAGCCTGGCAGCCCAGGCCAAAATGTCCACTGATGCTGCAGCTTGTACGTTTTGGTATTCTCTCTGTGTTGTTGATAGCTTGGTATTTCAACACTACAAAGCAGTCACGATGTTTGAAAAACCACATGAGGCATTTCAGTTTTAATGCAGCACACTTAAACTAGGTTTTATATAGGATACACAGAACTGTAACTCTAGAAATGAGATGTGATTTCATAAGGCCAAATGGACCAGATGAGGGAATTGAGAGGCATCAAGCCTGTGAATACAGCTTTGATTCCAGATGGCCAGTCCACTGTCCACTTGCCCATTTTGTTTGATATTCTCCCCATTAAAAACACACAACCCTTTGTGTGTGTGTGTGTGCCTGTGTGTCTGTGTCTGCATCTGTGTCTGCATCTGTGTCTGTGTCTGTGTCTGCGTATGCATGCAGGGAGTACCAAGCTATACACGTGGAGATCAACTTTGTGCAGTCAGTTCTATCCATTCAGCATGTGAGTTCCGCTGGAGATTGAACTCGGTTTGTCAGGCTTTGCGGCAAACAACTGCTGAGCCATCTTGCTCCTCCTTTCCCTATATTTTTTAAACTGGAGGATTTGAGAGCTGACATTTCTCTACAAAGTAGAGCCCATTGGACTCTTCCATGCAGGAATTAGATTTAACATCATAAAATTATTAGCAACCACATTCAAATGACCCAATTTAAATGATCTGGAAGATTCCAGGATTGGGAAAATCAACATGTTAGTTGAGTCCTGGAAAGAAAGAATGAAATTATTTTACTTGCAGAAACATGATGTAGAGTTCAGTAGACCTGACTCAAGAAGTTAAATCTGACATGACATTTTTTTCTCCTATGTGGGTGCATACACATAAAAGGGGAACTACTAACAAGGTAGATGGAGAAAAATGAAAAGGGAGGGAAAGGGGGAATTAGAGAGTAAGAAAGAAGGGCAGAATAGAGGGAGAGCATCAAATTACATTATAAGGATGTCAGGAAAGAACCTAATGAGACCTCTCACTCTATAGCATTAAGACACACTTAATAAACACTTTCTCCATAGGCTGCTAATGAGTCTTATCCTTCTGTTCCTCACTACCACACATACCAGCAAGAGAAAGAGAAGGATAGCTTGAGGTACATGGTTACACTAGGAAGTGAATGGCTAAGTTAATATCATCCTAACAGTAAAGATTTCTAGGAAACAAAAAGGAGAAAAATTATTTCTAGTTCTTACTATATCGCCATGTTTCATGACCCTGGATTCTTCATAGTTTTGGTAACATTTTACTTATTGCTTTTATTTTATGAGTGTTTTGCCTGCATGGATGTAAGTACACTACATATGTGAAGTGCTCAAGGAGGCCAGAAGACAGCATCCAATTCCTTTGAACTGGAAGTATGGAATTATGGACGTTGGTAGCTGCCATGTGGGTGCTGGGAACTGAACTGAGCTTCTCTTCTTAAGTAGACAATGCTCTTAACTATTGAGCCGTCTCTACAGCCCAGAATCTGTCTTAATAGATAGTATGGTTCTGTCACTGAATGGACCTTATCACCACTATCTAGTTTCACAGATCTATTTAACATTTTCTGGACTTTGAAATCACCCATGATCATTACAACAGTTTTCAGTTTCTATTTCATTTCTAATTTCTACATTCTTCTAAGAAAGGTAAATTTCCAGAGGTTATGGATGATATACTAGGGACATATTCTAGATATTCTTTCCCATTATTATAGGTTACTGCATTGCCTGAACTTTACATGATCCTTGCAGCTCAACATCCTCACCTTTAAGTCTTACAATAAAGGTCTTCTGTTATACAAAACTCCCTAAGCCCATTTTCAGGAGAGCTCCATAGTAGTCCCCAGTGTCATCTGAAAACAAATCACATCTGAACCTCAAATCCCCTGGCTTATCTAATAAAATGTCATCAGCTGTCTCTAGGCTTTAGCAACTGTCGTGCTCACCTAGAGTTAGGGGAGTACATCACTGTGCTGTCCACAGCTCCCTCCTCATTTCGAATGCCCATGTTGTATTTTTCTCTTAGAAATTCAGACTGCTGTGCTCTACCTTTTCCCCCATACTTTCACACACTCTCTCCCCAGGTAAATGTGACAGGCAGTCTGACAAACCACGGGTGGTGTGTATCAGAGCCTGCTTATGCAGGATTCCAACAGATGGCAATATTTTATCATTACTACACAGTGCAGACACCCTTCATCTGTGCCCTGGGGAAACACGAAGAGTCGACTCTTTGCTGTGACATATGTCACCGAAGCTTCACCCCCCGCCCCCCGCCCCATTAACTGTACTGTTGTTTGTGATTGTTAAGCTGCGTGTCTCGCCGTGTGTCACATTCTGGAATTGTACAAGGGCCCATTAGTAAGTAGCATCTGGGGCCTGTGAGTCATCGACAGTACCATGCTTGGAAAAATAAACACTGCACATTCAGGGGAGATTAAAGCCAGCAGAGGATGGGATGGTGCTTCATGGAAAAAGCCAGTTCTGGATTCTGTGATTCATCAAGACTTCTCTATCAGTGCACTGGAAGAAGGGCAGAATTAGCACAGTGAAAGCTTTGCGTTCACACACACAAGGCAAACCTTCAGCGTGTCCATGATGCACAGGGCTTGGACCATGAGGACAGAAGAAAGGTTTGCAGAAGAAGCAAATATGAGACCCCCATCTCAAGCTATCAGGAAATCTTATGAGATCAAGGTGATGATGTCACACACAAATACTCCTAGATCTATAGATCTGTTCCCCAAGGGCTTGATCTTATCTATCTCCCTCCCCCCTTCTCTTACTCTTTCTATCTTACAAATCACTCTCTCTCCCTTCTTTTTACTCATAACCTCTCTTTCTCCTCTCCTCCCTTTATCCATTTTTTTTTTTTTTGTCTTTTTGAGTTTTTCTTCATTGTCCCCTTGTCCCGGTTCTTTCTTTTCCCGGCATGCATTACTGAATCCTGATCCCTAGGACATCAGCCCAGGAAAGATACTCCAAGTCTTCAGAATCGTCACTGAAGGAATAGGACTATCTTGCCAATACCACCTACCCAAAGAATTGAATTTAGAAAAGTGAATTCCCTCCAGCCACCATCTGCCATAGCCACTGCCAACTGTATAATTGTTAAGTCGTCGAATGGTTAAAATTGGCTGGAGACTAAAGGGATCCAGGCAGATCAATGTTCCAGGTTGGGATTTGGGAATGTCTTGGGGTTTCTCTCTGTCCATGCAACTTCGGAGGAGGCTGTATTTCAATCCTTGATCCCCCTTAGCAATTTGGCTCATTTTCTGTTTGTCTTTCTCTTTTATAACTTTTTTTTTAAGAAAAGAAATCTGGCTTTTTTTTTTCTCCCAGGAAGGAAAGAGAAACAGTGCCCCAGGCCTGCCTGAGAGGCATAAAGATGTGAAGGTCTTCACAGACCATCTAACCCACTCACGTGACCAGGTAGTCAAACAAGCAAGGGTCAGAGGGGAGAAAACAGATGGGAACAATGGATTGCAGACCCCACATCTTCTTTCACAATGGGTTTCAGAAAGCAGTTTTCTGTGAAAGGACATTTCCAAAAGTCATGCCTTTGTAAACACTTCTCTTGGGTTTTGGGCCTTTGAGAAGTGTTTTGTGTGGGAGCCTTTGCCATCCAACAAGATTTTACTGAATATACACCCCTTGTTGTTATAATAATCTATGCCGATTATAAACCATGCTCCATAAAATGCCACCAAACACATCCACCAGGCAGCCCCACAGGCCAGGCTTGAGCCGAAGCGCCTCAGGCCGTAAAACAAGCCCTCCTGGAACACGGCTGCCATTTGTTTCCCTGCAATGTGCTCTCTCTCCTTCTCTCTCTAGGCAGATTTTCCTTGTGTTGAAAGGGAACCCCTGGTCAAAAGTCAGCAAGCAAAGTTGTAGAAAGCTTTGATAGTCAGTGAAGTGAATCATAGTTACACATGGCCGCCGCATGCACCAATGGAGCCTCTTGCTGGGCGGACCTCCCTCTAAGAGCGTCCCCTGGTCATCAGTCAAAGGGGCCCCCAACCAGTTATGCGAAGCCAAGGGCTTCACCAGCTCCATGGTGCCTGGGTCCCCGTTGCCCTTTTTCCACAGGTACTGCTAAAGCAAATAGCAGACAGTATTTACTGGGTGTGATGCTTTCAATCACATTAATCTAGCCAGTAAAAAAATTTATGAGCAATAAAAATTCCACCATGACACGGCTGATTGGAGGGGAGGTTGCAGGATGGAAATCCAAGCCACGCCTCTGCCTCCAGCTAGACTTGTCTCAAACGCTGGAAGGAAGTAAAAGTCGGGGAAGAGAAAGACAGAAAAATCTCTGGGGTTGTTAAAAGTAACTCAAGGGTAGATGGCTAAAACTCTTAAATCGTTTAATATGCCCAAAGTCAAGTCTACAGCACGACTGACTGGACACCTACTTTGAAAAGCTACATGGTTAAATTGTAGATGTCAGCTTGCCCCCAGGAGAAAATCACCCCCAGTCCCTTCTTCTCCTAGGATGGCACAGTTATTTGCACATAAAAAAAAATAATAATAATTTAAATTCAATCAACACACGAAAAACTTAGATCACCTGGGGTGGGGACACTCTGCCCTCTCTCTCTCTCTCTCTCTCTGGTTTGATGCCAATTAGAAATGCCACTTCACAGAGAGATGTCTCCTTCCTACTTGATTCCTAGGTGGTGGACACAGATTCATAGGGGTGATGACTAAGCTCTGTTAACACTGGTGAATCATGTCATCTTTTCCTGGTCTAGGGTGACAGTCCTGAGACTCCATTCTCAGACACTCTAGCCAACCCGGGTCTGCCCCATGGCTTCTCCCATGAGTGGGCAGCTGATCCAATTATTTGTTAATGATCACAGACCACACACAGCAATGAGGATGTTATTTTAATGAATTTATATTGGAAGTCCCGCCACTGGGAGTGAGGTCTTGATTAGCTAATTGCGGTTAATACTTGAAGTAGCTTATCCAATATCCATTATCCCACTCTTTCATAGTAACAGAACCCCAAATTTAATCCACGTGGCAATACGCCCAGCTAAAAGACTTTACTTGCAAACTCTCTCACTGCTAAGAGTGGCCAGTAAGATGTAATTGGAAGTTTGCATGGGAGAGTTTGGGGAAGTCTGGGGATTGGGGAGCCATACTTAAGAACATTTGCTTGTTCTTGTTTCTCAAAATTCAGTTTATTTTCTACTGAAAAGTATAGACTTGATGGTCAGAACTCCAGCTGTCTCCCGAGAGTGTGAGAAGAAAGATGAGATTCTCCTTTAAACATGCAAGGGGAGGACCCTGGAGTCCCCGTAGTCCCATCATATAGTGTGACCTCTAGGTCTCCTAGTTCAAGATTAGTTTCATTTTAAGAGAAAAAGAAATATTATCCACATTACTGTTATTCGTTTTCTCAACAAAATTTCCTGACCCCAACCAAAGCCCTAGAAGTAGAGGTCTTTCTGTGCTCAACAAGCAAGCACTCGAATCTTGCATAGAGCAAGACAATCCTTTTTTGAAGTATTTTTAATGTGTATTTATTTGTTTTGTTGGGGAGGTGCATACCACAGCACTGAATGGAGGTCAGAGAACAACTTGCAAGAGTTAGTTCTCTCTTTCTACCAGGGATTGAACTCAGGTCAGAAGTCTTGGCTGCAAGTCCCTCTCCCCACTGGGCCATTTTGCCAACCCCAACATCCCTTGTTTTAAACATAACTGGCAAAATGGATTACAAAACCAACGTGCTTCTTATAACTAAGGAGATCATTGTTTTGAATCTGAGATAGCTCTGAATGACTCCTCATGCAACATTAGACCAAGTTATTAAAATTGACCCCCTTAAAAATCAAAGGCCACAGGAATATAGTCTGGACTCCTGATTGATCAACATGCCTGTGCATACAAGCTTCTCCAACTGGACTATGGGAACCTTGGGTTGTTCAAAATTTGGACATAGATACTTGCAAAATGCACCAATTACCTAATTGTATGACATACTGAGTAACATCAATGTTATCTGCAAACAACTGTGTCATTATATTGTAGAATCCCTTAAAAATAAAAAAAATAAATTAAAAATAAAAAAAAAATCATAAAGGCCAAAAGAGAGTAAAAATCATTCAAAATGAGCAGGGGAAATGGCTCAGTGGGTAAAGAACTTACTGTGACATGGTGAAGATGTGAGCTCACATTCTTAGCACCCACATCTCTGCCATCCCCAGGCTCCTGTAGCAAGATGAGAGATGTCAACAGGAGCATCCCAGGAGGTTCAAGGACCAGGTAGCCTGATGTAGAAAGTGGTGACCAACAAGAGACTGTCTCAAACAAGGTGGAAGTCCAGAACTGGCCCTCTAGGTTGTGCTCTGATCTCCAAATACATGCCATGGCACATGCATGCCCACAATTACACACACATATGTACACACACACACACACACACACACACAGATGACAAATGACAAAAATTTAACTCAACTAAGTCCAGGCCCAGACTTGATTTTCTCTCAACACCTATTTTCTTAAGGGTACCTCAAGGACCCAGGAATGTGCTTTTGACCACCGTGATAAAGTCCACAAAGATCATCGAGAGCTCCTGGAGTTCTCTCTGGAGTCACACACTATTACACCATGACGCTATTATTATTGAAGTGCAAAGAGCACAATCCAACCTCACTTGCAAAACTGGGTTTAAACTCACGCACCTATGTGCCCATGGAAAAATTAGCATTAATTAAGTATATTAATTATAATTATATATTTATATACATTAATATTATATTAATAATATATAACATATTGGTTATATTAATATAGTCAATAAATTATATTAATTAATATATTAATGTATTAATTAATTGATATAAATACTTCAAGGTTGAATGAGAGAATGTGCATAAGTAAGGCATCACATCATGGAGACACATATATGGTCATCATCACATTGGTCATCACCATCATCATCATCATCATCATTACTTTTTCATATAGAAAACAGTGAAACATGAACCCCAGAACTTTCTGTCTCCACTAGCTTTATCCCCAAAGGGAGATTAATTTCAAGCCTTATGGAGAAAAACTAAAAGAACACTTGTGCAAGTCATGTGTTTCTTAACTCTCTGGCAACTTCACAATGATTCCCTTTAGAAGGAGATGCGACTGGGCTTGGGAGGTAGCTGGGGTTGCAGAGTGCTTGTTAGCATGAACAGGCCTTGGCTGTGAACCCCAGCACTACATAGACCAGGTGGTGCATGCCTGTGATCCCAACGGTTGGGAGGCAAAGGCAGAAGAATCAGGAGGTCAGTGCCATGTTCCCCTACATAGTGAGTTTGGGTCCAGCCTGGGATACTTGAGACTCCATGTCAAAGAAAAGAAAGACGGCAAAGGGAGGCAGAGAGATGGCACAATGAAAAAGTGAACTGAGATTTGTTTTGAAAGTCTATATAGGACTCGAATTGCACTATTGTTTTATATAAGGGTGGATTATGTTAGTAAACAGTCATCTGTTTGAAAATCTTCCCCAAATGGCCACTTTAGGGTCACCTACTGCTCTGTCTCAGCTAGAATCTCTCCCTCTAGTGTTTTCAGGGAAACTATAACTGAAGTTTGTAAAGCACCTGACACAGGAGCCTTTAATGGTGGTCAGACAAGAGCCATTGTTCATTTCTCAGCCCAACAATATGATTCCCATGGCTATCAGGAAGATGCAAAGGGTCTGATAGGGAAATCATTAACAGCAATACAGTGCACTGGAAAGGAAGGGAAGGAGAGGGAAAAGGAAGGGACGCAGGCTCAAGGCTCTAAAAACACAAACAGTCCCAGCTTTGTGTCCACAACTTTGTCAGCTTTCATGCCAGTTTCGGCCTGGCACCATGCTGCTGTCTGGAGGTAGCACTTGAGAAACCACACCCAGGCCTGGGATCCCATCTTACAGTAATAGTCCCCTAGGCCTTTGTGTTTCTTACACTGCTGACACAACACCTCAAATTAGCTCAAAAGAAAAGTCCATAATGAACACTTTCAGTGCTATGACTGGGGAGGTTTGGAATCAGGATGCCACTCCTTCAGCCCATCCAAGTGATTTCGTAAAATTGTATGTGCTGGTTCAGGGAAAGAAATGGACAAAAAGAAAGTAGTTCATGTTTTTATCCTCCCTTGGAGTTAGTGGTTAAAGGGATGTTTAGCGCAGGATTCATAGAAGGAGACTTCAAGCCAAGAAGAGCAAGCAGTGTAGCCATTTCAATTCCAGCTCAGTCTTCATGTACAGGAGTATGAAGAGAAAGCAGTCCTTCTCAGACGACTCTCTGATTGTACTTACTTAGAAACTCTGAGGGCATTTCCGAACTTGACTTTTTAAAAGATTACACTTTGGAGACCAGACACCACTTATATGATATCGCCTAGAGTTGAGTAGCCTATGGAACAACCCCAGATTTGCCCAACTCCATTTCTAAATGAGGTCTCTAAATTCAAATGCTGGCTGGACTTACAACCATCTTAGCATTGCTCTCCAAGAGTGCTAAATCATCTCTGATTATTAAGTTATGGTAGGAGATCTAGTCAATTCCCACAACCTAGTGGCACACTGGAATTAGTTATATTTTTCTTCTAGTATTGCTTTACCCAGAAACACCACATAAAACAGCTTGGTGTTGTTAAGTCAACATGATATTCTATTGGAAACTGCTGTTACCAAAGCCAGATCTGCACAAGACACAAGAGACTGATTCTGGAAGATGAAGGTCTCTCCTAAGGAAAAGAAAAACAAAAATCTGAATTGCCACTCTACTAGTTAAATGATGATAATTTTGACTGGGGTGGGGGTCTTGGTAAACAAGTCCTGGCAATTGCAATTCACCTGAGGTTTCCCCCTCAGAATGGGGCTTGCAATCCCTCCTCTGTGCACTCTTCCAAGTCGAATGCAAAGTCTGCTGCTAATGACCACATGCTACACCATCTCCATCTACAATCACAGCTGGGTCTACATGTACTGAGGGTTTGCAAACTTCAGCGAAACTCTAGACTGTCCTGGCCAGGGTACTAGGCTGGCAGCAGAAGTTGCCCAGAGTTGTGGGAGCCATACCCAAGTGAACATTTTCACTTGGTAAGTAGGTCCTTGACTGACAGGGCTTTCAAAATCAATAATAGAAGAGACAACAAAAACGTGAGAGAGAGACAACAGGAGCTATGACATAACAATGAGATTTCAATTTCTAAAGGCATGAGGTTATCATTATAGAACTACAATTTCTAAAGGCATAAGATTATCGTTATAGAACTACAACGTTCTGAAAGTTTGAATTGGGACTCGCTCATTTCCCAAAGCTACTGCAAAAAAAATCTCTGAGATTTTCTGTTGAAAGAAAATGTGAAATAGTTGTTGCTTTTGCCACAGTCTGGAATTGTAACCATACAGGGCCTATGGTGCCAAGAAGTTGAACGGTAGTGTCTTCCTCAGAAAAACTGAAACACAGGGCTAAGCCCTGGAACTTTCTTTGCTCTTGAGTACCATCTAATCTTCTAAAGTGCTGGGTTCTTTGTTGGCAATATGCCGGGGTTCATGGAAAGCAGATTTGGTTTGTGAGAGCCTAAATATTTCCCAGAAGGTTGTACGTATCACTCCCCTTTATCTTCCCAGTTTGAAAGCAAAGATCTGTTAGTACAATGAAATGAAGCCAAGAGGAAGAGAATAAAAGAGCAAAGAGTATTCCTGACATTTCTGATTTTTATAATTAAAAGTACTGAATAAGCTCCTGCCATAGCGTAGATTGTAATAATCAGCAGGCAATATTTCCTTTAGGAGGCACTGGGTGCAGTTCTATACTGGTGCATGTTGTACTGGCTGTGGACAATGTTTATCACAAGGAATATACAGAGGGTTCTGTTACCAGGTGTCTCATGCTTATATTTATTAAATCTGTCAAGCCTATGTATTACAATAGAGTTAATGAGTTAGGAGATATTTGGGGAAACAACCTAGGAGGAAAATATTGACCCCAGAAGAGCTAGGCTGACTCTCAAAGGCTTCTATTTATCCATTTCTTTATTTTAAAGATTTATTTATTTATTTATTTATTTATTTATTTGTGTGTGTGTGTGTGTCGTGTATGTGTGTGTGCTTGTGTGCATGCGTGCGTGCATAGTGCATGTGTGCGTATGTGCATGTGTTTGGATGCCAGAAGGCCAGAAGGGGTCAGCACAGACCCTTTGTGCTGGAGTTACAAGTGGTTGTGAATTGCCTGACTTGGGTGCTGGGGGCCCAATTGGTGTTTTCTTGATGAGCAGCAAGTGCTCTTAATGACTCAGCCATCTTTCCCACCCCTTGTTTGTTTTAGTCCTTGCTTCCTCCATTTTCCCTACCACATCTTTCGGACCACAGTAGAGTCCCTGAAAATGTTAATTGATTGACTCATTTCTAGATAAAAGAATAAGGCTAAGATATAGCCAAAATAAATAAAGTTTCTGGTTTGAATGTTTTATTTCGAGGCACCAGTTCTGGACATACCTCTTGGCATTTGGAACACAGGCTTTTAAAATTGCAAAATATAATGCATTTTAAAACTCAGATACCTTTTAAAGTCCCACGCTACTACCTCTCAGGTTATTATTCATACTTACATCTTAATGGACTCTACAAATCATCTTTTTTATTTTTCTTGGTGAATATTGCTGATACTTAACAAATGAATATCATTTACTACCACTATGCCCCCCACCCACCACCTCCAATGCCTCTTATGGAGCCAAAGCCCAAAGCGATAAATATAGAAAGCACGGTGAGGGGACTCCCTTCCCCCTTCACTTCACCCCCCAGCATGTGGTGAATTTTTCTTTTCACAGTGTTAAAAGAATCAATTAATCACCAGGTCACCTATTGATATGAAAGTCTTTCATTTGAAATCATTAGTCTGAGCAAATTTGCAAAGGAAAAACACAAAAGAAGCAAATAAATCAAGGAAAAGTTACAACAAGATTTTATGAAGTATGGGTGGAGAGGAAAAAGTGATCTTGGCTTAATTACCCACACTTAGTCATAAGATGCAGGAAGCAGAGGTTTTAAAAAGCCCAATTGGGGCTGTGATGCACACACACACACACACACACACACACACACACTCTTAAGGTGTTATTTTCCATCACATCATTCTTCATATTTTACCATGAAAAATGCTGCTGAATCTTGACCTTAGTGGTAAAAATCACTTTCTCAAAAGGCATCCTTGTGAAATTCTTTTCTGCACAGTCATAGAGAAAATGTCTCTCAGGTAACAAATGCTTCAAATCCAGGTGTATATTGCCCGAGGAAAGAAGAACAGGATGACCCAACGATTCTGGATTTCCTCCTCTTTATTGGTACATATTTTTAAGCTCTAATGTTGACTCACCCAGTTACCTGAGTTTTAAACATCCTATTCCCAACAGGTTCCTGTGATTCTAAACTCCAGGCATTGCTTTTACAGCTCATCGATCCCTCCCTTCATACCACCAAGCTTCTCTTCCCCTTATTAAACAGTGGCACCTTTTACAATCAGTACCGCACATTTGGTGACTCGTTACCCCTGTCGGACATCCAATTTCTTGTACTGCTTTGTTCCACATATGCATGCATCATTCTCCCCAAATGGCTGAATATATTTAAAGGTAGACTTGTGAAGAGACAGAGGCTTTGCATTGGGGATTGTGCACCAGTAACTATATCTTTACTAAATGATAAAGTGCCTTTGATTGACACTTTATGTTTCTTTGGAGTGTTCAGGGCCATGAAGCCTCTAGGTAGAGCATTTGGTATAATTTGAGAACAATGCTTCTATGCAATCCTATGTGGACTTAGTGGTATTATTTCAATTAGCTTATTCTAAAGGGGCCAGTTCACACATCAGAATAAAGACAAAAAAAAAAAAAAGAATAAAGACAAAAAGGCTAACATGTCAAAAGGGTTGCTTAAAAAACAAGAAATGTGTATGCCTCTGTGTGTGTGTATGTGTGTGTGTGTGTTGCATGTGTGAGTCTGTGTGAAGGGATTTGGTTTTAAGGAATTGGCTCAGATAATTGTAGACATTCCAGTCAAAAGTCTACAGATTCTATTTGTTATCCAGAGATGAAGTTCAAGCACTGACGGCAAGGTCTTAAACCTGAGTCCATGGACTTGTCAACACACTGAATACCCAAAATATATTTCTATATTATAGCCCTGGAAGAACCCTTTCCTCTTCAGAAAACCCCACTTTTTGCTCTTAAAATTTTCATCTGAGTGCATAAGACCCCACATTATCAATAGTAACTTCCTTTATTCATCATACTTTCATTGGAAATTTCAATCCCACCTGTGAAATACCATCACAGCAACATCTGCTGTGTCTGACCAAACAACTAGGCACCATAGACCCATCACGCTGATACTTGTCAAAGTTTCAAACACAGGCACTTTGTCATTTTCTAACATATAGTTACTGAGATGTCATGTCTAAAAATCCACAATGCAAAGATTCTGTTTTCACATGCAATGCCACTGATAGACATGGTTATTAAAACAACTACAGTTTTTCCTCCAAATATCCCTGCGAAGCTTATCATGATTAGGTTTTGTCATGTGACCCTTACCTGGAGGGAACATTGGCATCTATTTGGATGGGGGGGGAGGCCCCTTTTTTAATTTTTTTTAATTTTATTTTTGTACGTGTACGAATGTACTGTCTGCATGTAGGTCTGTGCACCCGTGTCGTGCAATGACGCGGAGGTCAGAAGAGGGTGTCGGATTCCCCTGGAACTGGAGTTCTCCTGGAACTGGAGTTACAGACAGTTCTTAGCCGCCATGTGGGTGCTGGGGATCGAACCTGGGTCCTCTGCAAGAGCAGTCGGTGCTCTTAACCGCTAGGCTATCTCTCCAGCCCCCGGGGGGGGGGGGCTTTTAAAGATTACTAAAATAAAATATAGGCCATCACTTTAGACAAGCATAAAATGAGACTCAGTGTGACTTGCAGAGGGGTTCAGCCTGGGGCTCCATGATCCAAACAGATACTCCTGTCTTCCTTCCTGATACACTGATAAAAGTCTGTGGGAATGACTTGCATAGTTATGCAAGGCTTCGTAGTTTGAATATCTTGCAGCAATAATCACACATTAATGTTGTCTCCCAATCCCCAAACACTAGTGCATCACTCTTGGAAAACTAAAGGGCCATCTGCAAGGGCTTGTACAATCAGATTAAATCTGTCAGGAAATAGCATTGGCTTACCTGCCAGTAGCTTGAGCACTTCCAGTGAGCCTGTTGGATGTGAACACTCTCGGGGTTCACTGTAGACATTGTGCATCGTTTCATCTTTTAATAAGATCCCAAAGTGATAGACACGTACATTTAAAAGCAAGAACTAAAGTACCCAGAACACTGTCTTAGGTAGAAAGCACTATCTCACATCATTTTTCTTTTTCAGTCTCTGGGACATTTTCCGACTTTGAAATCAAAACTAAGGTCAGCTTGCTTATCTCTGCTCTAACTGAATATCTACACTGAATGCAAAGGAGCCGTCAGTGTTTACACAGGCTTCAAACTGTTAATCTCTTTTCAACTGTCCTTTTCATGTATTTCTCTTTCTCCAGGTAAATGGGGAATCCCCAAAGGAAGTTCAGATTTCATATGATGCAGATCAAAATGTCCTGGCCCTGAATCTATTCCTGGTCTTAAGTCCAAAAAGTTATCATCAAAGCTAGAGGAAGATGTGGTTAGAACTAGACTATGAATATACCAAGTTTGAACTCTGTTATTTTGTATTCTGGAGAAAGCAACAGGCCTGGGGTGTGGCTAAAAAATAAAGTGTATCAATCTACTTAGCCCTAAGAATCAAATAAATTCATTAATTTTGTAAGTAATAATGCATACCTTCAGCAGTTATACATCAGACATACGGAATGAAGAAAATAAGGTGTATAAAAGAGAAATATGAAGAAGTAACAAAGGGCCAAGAAGTTTTTCCATAATATTCACAGAAGCTATAAGGGCAGGTAATATTCTATAAAGTGCTTTCCCAGTGACCTAGGTTGACTAAGCTTGACATGTGGTTCAGACAGATCAGGACTTGAAATTCGCTCTTGTTTATTAACTGTGATCATCATCTTCTCTGAATTGGTTTCTTTGGAAGAGGATGGTCATTATACTTATAGCTTACAGTTAATTAAAAGGAGATTATGCTTGAAACATGCATTGCAGTGCAGTGCTCCATTAAATTATGATTCTATCATCATAATTAGACACATGAATTATACCTAAATCCCTAGAAATTAATTTATTATAGATGTACATCTCATGCACCTATAAAATGAATGAACTTGGCTTCAGGAAAAGTTATCTGTGTCTATAAAGCTGCTCAGATAAAGGCAGCATGTGGCAGACATGTAAAATATATTATCATCCTGAGTACTACTACCTGAAAAATTAGTATAAGGTTTTTTTGGTGCTAAAATAGACAGACGGATAGGCCCTAATTTGGTATCTTTGTTATATTCTTGAATAGATTTCTTAATTTAGGAAACACTGATTGCTTCATTAATGATGAAGGAAGAGATTACTCGTGGAGTAAAATGTCTTAGTGAGGGAAAAGTTATAAGATGAAGTGAAATGAAATTTCTCATCTAAATTCAAATTATCTCAAAAGGTCACATATCATAGTATTCTCAATACCACTATTAGATTTGGGGAGGTCTGGTAGGAAAAGTATTATCTTTTTGAATAACATGTTTCATTTATGAATTATTTTGATCATGAAAGTAAATAGAATGAAAAAAAAATATTTAACAAGTCATTGGACTCAGAAATGGTGCTCTGAAGAAAAGCCCACTGTATTAGTGACTATTTGAAATCAGAAAGCGAGATAGGAATATTTTCAGAGATTGTAAATGGTGAGTGATGTTTTCCTAATTGGAACAGGCTATTGAGCAGCCTTGTGATTCTGGAGAGTCTATATCAGAAGGAGTGGCAAGAAGGTGATGAAAGAAAATGTCATCCTCTTCAAAGTTGTGGCTTGTGTTGCTCAAGAGTTTTGTAGCTGTTGTTGTTGATCTGAGTGCCCAGAGAAACATGACGTCCATCACACAGGCTTCATGCAGAGTCTTTAAAGAGAGAAATCATCTTTCCAAAATAGTGTTTTCATTAACCAGAGAATCATGTCCCAAGGTAAATGGTCCAGCCACATAAAACTCGTCAACCTTCAAGAATAGATCATGAGGAATCACTCTGTGTCGCCATTGGAGGACGGCGATGTCATAAAGGATAAACAGAAACAACTCTAACTTTTACAGTCTGACGTAGCGTCTTTTCTCTCAGGGGGTTCTGGGCAAATCTCAACAACTTGAGCAATATTCTGAGAGCTGTTTCTTTGCCCTTGCAATAAAATAGTTTGTAAAATAAATTTTAACTAAAAAATTTCTACTGCTAGTACCCAAGGCCCTCTTAGAACAATATATCTTGCTGCCTTCTTATAGGATATAAGTCTCCCTGCAAAGCCCCTTCCAAAAAAGGCAGAAAATTGTGAAAATTCACTTATAGAAACTTCCATCCTTGTATTTAGAAAGGTCAAAGGGACAAAGTGAATACTTCTGAAGATTTATACTGGGTGTATCCTCTAGGTGAGCAAAATAAGGCAGGCTTCTGCTGAGTAAATAGTTTCCCATCAAATTATAAAATATATGGTTTCAGATAAAGGCAGTTCAGAACATAACGTGGTACAGGTTTGCATTCCCAGGACGTGGGAGGCAGAAGGAGAGGATCACAAGTTGAAGCCATCCTGGGCTACAGAGTGGCACTCTGCCCCAAAACCAAACTTAAAAGAGAAACAAAACAAATAAAAATGATTTCAAAGATAAGGAATCTTTTGAAGGAGAGTAAGTTTTTCAATAAAGGAAAAAAAAAACAAAGTCTAAACTGCATTTAAGAAAAAAAATGTATTTCTAGGGAACAAATAAAGAAGAAATCAACTCTCCAAAGCCAATTAAAAATATATGACAATATAAAAAGAAAAGCACTAAAAGTTCAGTGGGAATAGAAAACAAAACTAATCAGTAATCCTCTGTTGTTTATTACCTGTTGAGATTTTTGTTTAAAATTGTATTTAATTTCATTTAAATAGAAAAACTACATCAAGATAGACATTTTTTTTTCCCAAAGTAGTAAAAATAAAATGCCAAGGACCATTTGACACAAAAGACAAATGACAAATTCAAAGTTTATGAAAAAAGGGGATCGTGCATAATGTGACAAAATGCAAGGGCAGTGTGACACTGTAACGTGATTGTCAAAGTGATTGGAATGAGAAGCACCCAGGGAACTGGAGGAGCACCTGAGTGTGGCTTGGGGGGGGGGGGGCTCATGTCAAGTGTTGAGCAGGGGCCCAGGGACCAGAGCTAATCAGTGGACTAACACATTGATCAATGCTAGTTTTCAAAGGTAGGATGTAAACCCTAGTTGGAGGAAGTTTATCACTGAAGTGTGTCCTTGGGGCTCTTTCTTTTACAAGCCCCTTCCTTCCCTGCTTCCTGTCAACCAGGAAGTGAAGAACAGCCTCTCTCATTTCCTCTTTATGCCATGTTTCTTTACTCAAGCACAGGGGATCAAGCAACCTTGAACTGAACTCTGTGCAAGCAGGAGTCAAAAGAGATCCTTCACACTGAAACGGTTTCTGTCAGGTATTTTGTCATAGCAATGTTAAAAGCAACTAATACACCCAGTCAGAGCCCAAAATAAAATGAGTTTTCAATTAAAAGGTTAAGTTTAATATAGAAAAAAATATGTGTATGCATTTATACATACATGTAACTATGTGCAAATATAGACCTTTTTAGTGATATACACACTGTCTAGACCTTGGCCTCAAAACTTGTTTTAAATTCTTGTATTCAAAGAAATAAAAGATTTATTGTTACTTTCAATGCGATTCAGTAATATGTTCTAAAGATTTAATGAAAGCTTTGCCACCCAAACCCACTGCCTTTTAAGAATGTCTAAGCAAGTATAGCTGTAAATATAAAATAATGCCTTAATTCATAGTACAGTTCATGTATAAATATACAATGAGTCTGTGGTGGTTTGAATGAGAATGTCCCCCATAGGCTTCAAGTATTCAGATATTTTGTCCCCAGTTGGTGGTGCTGTTTTGGGAGATCTTAGAGGGTGTGGCTATGCTGGAGGAAGTACCTCACTGGGGGCGGGCTTAGAGAATTCAAAAAGCCTTGCCAGTCTCTTGTCCCTCTCTCTGCTTCCTGTGCCCACTTGAAGATGTGAACCTTGGCTTTCTGCTCCAGCCCCTGCCACCCTGCCTCCCTGCCATGATGAACACTAATTCACTGGAACCATCAGTCTTAAGCTCAAATAAACTCTTCCTTTTGTAAGTTTCCTTGGTCATGGTGGTTTTATCACAGCAACAGAAAAGTGACTAATACAGAGTCTATCAGACTGGAGGGCTGCTTAAATCACCTTATATACTTAAGTAATAAGGGGAATCCCCAACTTTTAAAATCTGTCTAGCTTTGTTGGGCATAGTGGAATGAGCTTTGAATTCTAACATTCAAGAGGCAGAGGCAGGTGGATTTCTGTAGGTTCAAGGCCAGCCTGCTTTACATCATGTTCCAGGCCAGCCAGGAATACATAGTGATATCCTATCTCAACACACACACACACACACACACACACACACACACACACTATGTAGAGCTTTTGTTCAAAAAATGTCCTCTTTAGTCATGTAAAAGGCCATATTGCTATTATGAAGAATGACCTGCTCTAGAAAGGAATCAGTTATTCAGAACAGGAGATCTAAACTCAAGCCTAAGAAATTTTTAAATTTAGGGGGAGGGGATTTTAGTATATGATCTTATGTCCTCTTTTCCCTGGACTCATCCTTTCTGGGGCTTATTTTCTTGATATAACTATTAGCAATTCTTCTTTTCTTTCCCAGGGAATATTACTATAACCAGGAAACATATGGTTATCCATCTTTAAACATTATGAGGTATAAGTTATGAACTCATGAAGTTTAATCTTCTATTTTTTATAAGTCAACATCATGAATGAAAGATTCAATATTACTATTTATATACATGTGTATGTGGACACATGCATGTTTATTTATCATAGCTGGTAAAATTAATGTATAAATAAGTAATAGTACTTATTCTACTATACTCATTGTCACTTATGTGTAGAATTTTTCTAAGAATTTATTCTACAAGATTAGACACATATCCTAGAAATGCCAGTCCTCACACAAATCTAAATAAATTCTAAACTGGGCTATCAGACAATCAATTACAAGTTTCATTATTTGATAACTATAATTATGTTCTATGAGTTGCTTCCCTATAATAGTCAATGCCAATTTTAAATTCAAATGACTTTTATTTGGGTTAAGAAAACATGTAGTTGTGGCTAGAGAGATGGCTTAGCAGTTAAGAGCACCAACTGCTCTTGCAGAAGACCTGGTTCAATTCCCAGCACCCACATGGCAGCTAAGAACCATCTTTAAGCCGGGCATGGTGGTACATGCCTTTAATCCTAGCACTCAGGAGGCAGAGGCAGGTGGATCTTTGTGAGTTCAAGGCCAGCCTGGTCTACAGAGTGAGTTCCAGGACAGCTGGGGCTACAAGGAGACCGTGTCTCGAAAAGACCAAAAAAAAAAAAAAAACAAAACAAAAACCATGTAGTTAAAGAGTACATACGTTTATTCATTACATTGAAACCACTGGCTCCCCTTTGGCTCTTATTTGAGTCCCTTGAAGACTGAGGAGCCAGGACTTCCCCTTTTCCACCTCTATGTCCCTAAAATTCTAGTGAAGTACTTTGGATTATTTTTTAGACACAGCAAATATCTTTGAAATCATCATATTCATAAGGCAAAAGACTTTTCTTTTTATTTGAGACAGGGTCTCCTATGAGCCAAGGCTGCCCTAGAACTTACTATGTAGATCAGGCTGGTGTTGATCTACTGCCTTCCCTCCTGAGTGCTGGGAATGAGCCATCATGCCCAGGCAGCTGCAAATGATTCTTCATCTTTGAGTCATTACAGACAATTGTGAAATCAAAAATTACACTTTGGAAAACCAGTAACCATTTTGACAGGAGCAATGCTAATATTCATATACAAATTCTGGTATCATTATGTTTGAGTCACATTTACCCCCAAATGTAATAAGTCCTTATCTGAAATAATCCCAAATTCCACTTCCTTCCACAGATGACTTCAGTTTCATGCTACAGATCGAGCTGAACTATTAGGAGAGATCAGAATAAGGTAAACCGTCGATCTGTTCTTGTTTTAGGTGATCCAGTGTAGTGCAGGACCCACATGGCCCTCTAACTTGTGAGAAGCCAGCTCTACCTCAGACCTCCTAAGTCAAAATCTGGGCATTTTCAAGTTTCCTCACAGTAAGTACTGTGTTTACACGCAATGTATACAGTGGAGATGCTCTAGGGGATTGCAATACTAGAAACACCATGAAGAACGCAGCATAAAAGAAGAAAGGGGTGGAATACAGGACTTAAAATGACAGAATGACTTGATCTTCCATTGAGAAGCATATATATATATATATATATATATATATATATGTATGTATATATATGATATGTTATCACACACATATATAGATTAAACTATAGTAGATCAAAGAAAGAATAAAATTACACACACACAAGCACAAACATTCCATACTGCCTCTTGCCTTCCTAAAATGACTTGATACTTGATGTGTCTAGAACAAGTATTGTAATTCTTCTCCAGTTTGTTATTCTAATAATACAGTTAAGATAAAAATTCAATGGCCTCATTACTAATTTGAACATCTTAAGTCTATCTACAGAGAAATATTTCTTAAGTAAAAATAGTTTTCACATGCACTGCCCTAATCAGACAAAGAGCTTCATGTCACTAATGCTAGAATTAAAACATAAAATCTAGTTACCATGAAGTTACTGATCTTTTATGGAGCAGTGCTAGCAAACTGTGTAGAATGATCTTGGAAGATCGTAATGAGAATATGATGCCCCCACTTGAAATACTTAGATTGATCAATAGAGAATGTTTCATTGGTAAACTAATAATACTTCCTTACAACACATGATCTAAAAAATTTCTACTTTCCAGGGCTGGAGAGACAAGTCAGTGGTTAAGAGACAACTGGTTGCTCTTGCAGAGAACCTGAGTTCCCTTCCCAGCACCCACAAGGCAGCTCATGACTCTCTTATTCCCATCCCTCCTCCATGTAAATCTATGCAAGTAAATATGAACTGGAGTAAGTTAAAAAAAATGCAGGCTTTTCTCGATATTTGTTACTGGAAATAGAACACCCTCTACTTTGAGACTGTGAATGAAAGTAGCAGAAAGATGTTTGCAGACAACAATTTTCTGGGAGTAGGTATTCTTTTGGAACGAGGCCACGATTGTACACAGTATGTTCACAACTTATTCCAGTATGAGACCTTGGCATTTCTCAGTTACATAAAACAATAAAACAAAACACACTAATAATTAAGCCCTAATCTCTGTGTGGCAGAATTATACGTATGGTACATAGATATGTGTAGATTTTTCTCCTTGCTTTTTGTAGACTGAGCAGATTCAGATTATCCAGCAGCACATCTTTTTTTCCAAATTTTAATTGCATTCTTTTAAAGCGGAGGAATTTCCATGTATGTAATGTGATTGTATTTTTTTCAGCCACTCCAAGTAAAGCAATGGATTACTTGGGTTGGCACCTGGGAAACTAAATATTGTTTTTACTTAAGCGAATTAGCAATTATGGATTGGGAAAGAAATATTAGGACTGACCAACTGAGACCTGATGTCTATGTGATATTTTTCCAGGTTGTGCCTTACATGGGCAATGGAAAGAAATCATAGTGTATCTATGATCTGTGCCCCATGGTCTGCACCTAGTTTGTGAAGGTGGTTAGTACTTGCAGTAATTGGACCTCACATTCACTGTGGCTTAAGTGCCAGGCAAAGGTTCCCACTGCGGATTATCTCTGCTTCTTGGTGGGAAAACCTTCCCCTGACAAGGATTATCATATTAAGTTAGATACTTGAATTTCTGACTTGTTATGTTTTTCCAGAGGACAAGGTAGTTGTCAGAATGTACAGAGTGTGACTCTGGGGGAGACGGGAATGCCCACCTAATAGTTCAGGGGAAGCAGATGGGCCCCCAACTCCATTCTTATTTTGCTACACTGAATATTCCACAGCTGGAGTGGGAGACTGGACTTCCCTAAATTACAATCACCCTGAAGTCTTTCTACAGGAACCATCACAGACTTGCCCCGGCTTGTCTTCCAGAAAGATATTCCCACAGACAGAACAACAGGGAGGGTTCAACAGCGGGTTACAGACTTTCAGTCAGACAGACACTGACTTGTCACAAGAGGGTCAGCACAAACATGGCCGATTATTACTTTTAGCAGTATTATACTGACAGCAGACTGCCTGAGCTGTTTGTCTTCGATTTCTCTATTTTGATATTTATTTTTATATATTTTCATACTTAGGTACCTACAAAATAATATGACATCACAATCAATACTACAGACTTAGCCTCCATTCCCTATTTCTTTCAAATGTCTTTAAAAAATACCATGGTCATTTTTTTTAACTTTTTTTTTTAATTTGCTTGTCCTAGCTAAATGGGTATGCATTTTAGTTTTTATCATATATTAATAGTATAAAATATTGTTACATATTAATCATACATGAGCTTCACTATGAGGATTTCATACAAGTTTTTAATGTGTTTTGATCACATTTATCCCAGTTTCCCTCTCTTCTCTCTCCCACTCATGCCAATTCCCTTGCCCTTGCCAACTAGCTTCTCTCCTCTCATGTCTGTTTAAAGATAGTATCTTGGAGAATGTAGAATATCCATATTCTTCTTAGAAACTCTCCTCGTGAAAGGGTGGATGCCCACCTCTACCCAGCTGGGCTTTACCTAGACTGTCACACACCCTGCAAACAAGTTCTTCAGGGGCTGGTTCCGTGCCGATTTTGTTTCCATTGCATTTAGACCACATACCAGGTACTACAGACAATATTTATTATTTACTGTCTATCTTTCTCATCAGGCTTTGAAGGCATTTATAATTAGCATAGCCCTTGGCCTATAAGTGGCTATGGAAGAGGGAAGGAAGGAAGGAAGGAAGGAAGGGAGGAAGGAAGAGAGGGAGGGAAGGAAGGAAGGGAGGGAAGGGAGGGAAGGAGGGAGGAAGGAAGGAAGGAAGGAAGGAAGGAAGGAAGGAAGGAAGGAAGGAAGGAAGGAAGGAAGGGAAGGAGGGATGGAGGGAGGGAGGGAGGGAGGGAGAGAGGGAGGGAGGGAGGGAGGCCTGTGATTCCCAGCTCTGACTTGAGGAGTGCAGTAGGAAGTCAACCTCCATCTTGGGGAGTTGATTGTCATTATTTCCCTCACCTTTGTTCGCATATTCAACAATTGATTGAAAGAAAAGGTGGCAATCTCAGTTCCTAAAGAAAACAAAAGCAGAAAGAGTAAGGCTCCACATTCATTATATTTTAGAGGGATAGCACTTTCCAGAGAAAGGGTTCTAAGTTTGGTTTGGAAGTACAATTAAGAGAGAGAGAGTGGAGACTTAAGAAACAATGAGATAAAAAGGCGGAGGATACTCAAGACCTGAAGTTGCTCTAAAATAGAATCTCAGGTTACATTTGTTGTTATATACCTTTGCTAAGCTAATATATAATCTCTCTCTCTCTCTCTCTCTCTCTCTCTCTCTCTCTCTCTCTCTCACACACACACACACACACACACACACAGGCCCCTCTAGTTGCTAGATACTAAAAGTTAATGTGTACACATGCATATCCAGTTATTAAAGGTTGGTGTGTGTTAACGCATGCATGCACACACACACACACACACACACATACACTCACACAGCATGCGTGCCTCCAGGAGGATTAGTGTGGGCACATGCATACACAGTTCATATCCTCACACTCCACTGTTAGAATCCACAGACATTTCTAGGGTTGTGTGATAGTGCTTTCATATTCTCCGTCTCTCTATTCATCCACTGGGCTCTGCCCACATTATTCTCACTTGCCAGGTGTTTCTGGGGCCATAGTAGAACTCTAAAGTATGAACTCTACTTTACTGAATACATACTGTAGGAGACTGGCTAAACACTCATAAAGCAAGTGACAACTAAACAGTTAACAAGAGGGATCTGGTCCACTGTATTACAGAGCCCTAGAAGAAACAGTTAACAGTACCCAACAGGTCTGGGCCATTCAGGGAATAGACTATCCTTGGATGGTGCCCTCTAGTTGTAGCTCTTCTAAAAACGTTACAGGAAAAACAGACCAGATTGACTAAGATACTATCAGAAGCATGGAGTTTTTCCCCCAATTGCTCTGAGCACCTAAAGCGGATTAAAAGAAAAAGAATCATAATAAATGTGCTGATCATTTCAGAGTTTGCAGTCAAAGGGACAATGGAGATAGTCAGGCTCACCCCATCCACTTCCCCCATCCCGTGCACTCCCCAGCCCCCCTAGTACCCATCTCTCAGTGCAAGTGGGAACAAAAGGAGATTCTATTAAGCATTTCTCTAGGACTGGGCTTTAGACACATAAGTAGCTCCTTGGTGTGTTCTTTGGCCTGTGGTACAATTAATTAGGCCACAGTTGTTTATTTTGAGACATTTAACTAGAGACCTTCTTGAGAGAGGCCTTCCCTTGTAGTTTGTCTTGCTTTTCCTCTAAGTGTGGGAACCTTTATCTAATTGGATTGACTATAAGTGTCATGATCGTCGGGTGAGCTCGGCAAGCAGCAGAGTAAACTATGGATATTCACATGGAAATGAGGTTAATTACACAGCATCCATGCATCTAATGACTGCACCTGCAGGCCACAACAACCTCCCTTTAACTCACTTTCACAATTAGAAAGAGCAGCTGCATTTCCACAGTTTCCACAGCTAGAGTCTAAAAATCTGTAATGATCCCCAACAGAATAGAGGCACAGGAGGTTGGGTGAGGAAGGAGAGGATTCTCCCCAGTCAGAGGGCCTTCCCCAGCCACCTGCTGATTGTGCTAATCCATGGAGCCTTGGGCACCAATATCCAGCCACAAGAAGCTGCTGCCAGGCCTGCTTGTGGCCCCCACCCCCACCATGCCTTCAGACTGAGGTTCTTATCTTTCAAGACTGATTAACATAAGGATGAAGATTTATGAGGGGTAAGGTCAGAAAAACCCAGACTAGAAGGCCATTATATGTATTCAAACTCGGTTAGTCCGAGTTAGTAGAGAAACAAATAGGTGGGGTGTGTGTGTGTGTGTGTGTGTGTGTGTGTGTGTGTGTGTGTTACCTAGCTATAGTTTTAATATGTAGAGAGATTTAAGATAAAACACTTGTTCTTCAACTACGGGGGTTTCAGCCTCTTCAGAGTATAGACTGCCATTGTTGGACTACCCAGGCTGTATCACGGAGACCAATACAGGAAGATCAAGACAGGACGCAGTGCTTACTGGACCTCATTTGGTGACCATGGGAAGGGAAGACTGATGGTGTCTTGGGCTTGCCAAGGAGGAGACTTCAAACATGACATCTTTCAGTCTAATAAAAAAAAAAAAAGAAATCTTTCTTTCTTTTTTTTTTAAATCATAAGCTGAAGATGCTAAAACCTATGATGTCATAATCTTGATATATGCATATTTTGGAGTGATGCAAATTGGAAGGAACAACAACAATGACTGGGCCAAAGAACTAACTGAAAAGGTGAACTTCTGCTGGAAGCAGTAAACTTCTGCACTGAAAATTTTAAAAGAGACTGAGAAAAGGTTGAAAAACATGTTTGACAGAATGCATGAGCTCTGGTGGGGGGGGTAAGGGAGGGAGGATGGGTCTAGATTTGATTGGGAAATTTTGTATGAAATGCACATAGCTTCAATAAAATTGGCTTTGGGAAAAAATGGGGATAGAGAATAAAATCAAAGTGTGTTATATACATGTATGAAAATAAAATAAAAACATTTATTACAGAAACAAATAAAACACTTGCTATTATTATCTGGGGATCAGTTTTACATTTAAATTGATAGACTGTCAAGTCCCAATATTTGCTGTCTACGTACTGGAGATTCAGGGGAACTGATGGTTAGTTACAGACAGAAGGTCACCAAGCTTGAGGATGAGGAAGAACCAAAGAATCAGTCCAAAGTCCCAGACCAGCAGGAACCTGACCTCCCAGGTATATGGTGAGCAGTCAGCAGTCTGTTATGTACGGAAAGGTCAGCGTGTTTGTTCTAAACTCATCCCCAAACATCCTCACCTAGAATAATATTTAACCAAAAATCTGGGCACCCTGTGGTCCATTCAAGTCGGCGCATAAAGTCAATCATCATCTGAGCCATTGTCTAAATCTTGGAAGGACTGCTCTGGGTCAATATGACTGAATAATAGCCAGAGGATGGTGGTTGTTTTTAATCTACCCATCCTCCCCCTTCCCAGGTTACCAAAAGTTCTTTGTTGCTATTTTCCTTTCCCTGTGTCTGTCATCTTCACAAGCACTTTTAGAAATAGCAAAGAATATTATACTACTAGAGGTGTTCCTTCACCTCTATGTCACGGTCATGGCATAGCCAAGGTGAACTGAGATGTTCCTGTCTGATGAGTACTCTGCTTCCCAAATGGGGAATCTCTGTATTTATTTTACATCAGCAAGGATGGCTGAGTAAACCAGACATTTTTGTGCCCATGTTCAAAATCTTCGAAACATCAGGCTGCCAACATAAGAAAGTTGCATATATGGTTGCAACTCACTTTGGGATCCAAGTGGGATTCCCCAGCTGCAGGAGATAATGAGCTGTGGCCAAATGGTAATTTGCCCTTACATGCCTAAGCACTGAAGGAATGTACCAGGGAATCTAAGAACAATTCTTAAAGGGAAAGGTCAAATGCTTAGGAATAATTTAAACACTTTCCAAAGGACTGTAATGAGGGTATAGATTCCCATGAGGATTTACAAGTGTTTAAATTTGTTGCAATAACTACTTATTTATCATTCACTTTTATTATGTAGCCCAGGCTAGTTCCAAACTCATGGTCCTCCTGCCTCAGCCTCCTGAGTCCTGGGTTTACAGGCATGTGCTACCATACAGGGCCTTATCTTGTACTCTGATTTCTATTTCCTTTCAAATTTTTTGGTCCCTGAAAGACCAGTAAAAAAGAGAAGCTAATGAGCACAATCTCCTGCCGTTATTTACAAGGAGGTTGGAAGTTATACCCCTAGTGTACTGACCTACCCACTTAGCATCAAACCAACTTCAGCTGTCAGAGGGAAGATGAGCTAGACTAAGCTTATTGCAGACAGAATTCACTTACATTCTATCGCCCATCTCAAATAGATATCTACATATCCAGCACTGCCTAAAAAAATTATACCAGGGCCTCTGTGCTTTGGGTGATAGATGGTTGTCCACAAATAAATAAATAAATAAATAAATAAATAAATAAATAAAAAAACCCCACAGCTTCGTACTAACTGCTGCACGTTAAGGGTAAGTCTCATATGTGATGTGATGGGTAAGTGGATTTTTTTTTCAAGTAGGAGGTAAGCAAACAGAGATTGCAATGTTTTGGTTTTTTTGTTGTTGTTGTCAGATAGACTCACTTCCTTTTCTTCCAGCTGTCTAGACACAAGCTGATTTGATGATGTGCTGAGAATAGAGGTTCAAGAAAGATAAACGGAGCTGATTGAAAAGGTTCATGCCTGGACTTGTCACACCTAACTATCCTTCTCGCAGCTAATGACCAAGTCATGCTCCAACTGCTGACTCCAACCTCAAACCGTGTTGCCATCACGGAGCATAGTTTGCAAGGATATGAAACGTCACACTTTGTGAAGAAAGCCTAATCCAGGCACTTGGGTAAAGTGTACTCAGGGTGGGGAAAACACAGACTTCACTAATTACTGGCAAACAGACGCTAAGAATTGGCCTGTCTTTCTCCACACAGTGTCACCCTACTGGTTTCCGCCAGGCTGAGTCTAACCCAACTTGTGGCGAATCACAAATCACATAAGAACTCCCTCAATGACTTCTTTTATCGCCAGGCCAGTGGCTGTAGAGTTGTGCTTGTTGACCATATGGCAAATATTTATATTTAGAACAACTTAAAAGCCACAGCCTAACTGGGATCTTGGGATAAAAAAGAATTATATGAACATAATATAAGGTTAGCACTTAAGGAGAACCCCCGCGCGCGTGTACTTTAAAAGGCCACCATTTGGTTTCATTTGGATTCTCAAAAACAGTTCACCCAAACAAGAGTTCTGTTTACACTTGGGGAGGCTCATTCGGCTTGTTCTGTTTTGCAAAGCGCAATGTTTCTGTAATATGTTTTGGTGGCATCGTTTCAAATCAAAACAAGGAAAGTGGTTCTTCAAAATAAAACCAGAGGCCAGCTAAATAAGGATTTGCTAAGTCAGTTGGTTGCTTATTTACACTGCATGTTCCTTCTTTCTCTCCTTTGGGAATGTCTATTGACACCACACACACACACACACACATATATATATATAATATTATTATATATATTATTTAACCGCAATGTAGAATAAGAACATGAAAGAGCATCATATCTTAATGGTCCTTGAAAGAAAAAGATGTGTTTGGAATATACATGACCATTCCCCTGTGCCCAGCAGAATCAATTCCAGCATATCCTATGGATACCAAACTTAGACATATGACAGAACTCTTATATAAATTGACTTATTATTTCTGTATAATATACACAGAGTCTCCTGAACATCTTAAAGAACCTCAAGATTACTTACAATGCTTAACAGCATGTAAATGCTTTGTAAATGCTTTACAATTATAGAATCACCACAAAAAAAGTCTGTGTATGTTCCAACAGTCACAATTCTCCTCAACCTGTGGTTATTAAAATCTATCAGTGTAGGAGCTGGAGATACCCAAGGGTTGAATGTAAAAATTAATACCATGTTTTATTTAATAGCTCCAGAAGAGAGAGTCTGAGTTGAGGCTAGGTGAACAGTATATGACAAAGAGACTTTCATCTAGTACAGCCTGTTCTAACATGTTATTTTTTTTTCCCCTCTTCTGATGGGGGAAACAAACCTCTAAAGCTGGTTTACAATTGTTAAGCTAATCTGTGGCCTAAGGGAGAAAAAGTCACCAAACTCTTATAGAAAGGGAGGAAATTACACAGACACGCTCACCCCCAGATTTAACGTTCCACTTCTATGTGGTTTGGGAAGACATGAGAAGTTTGACTTGTACTTAGAAAGAAAAAAAAAAAAAAAGGAGCCACCAGCATTTGGAAGAGGAGTTAACTGAAAATACCGAGAACCTCATAGTAAAGACAACCATTTTTGTTCTCTTTACCAGATATTGCAAAGAAAGGGAAAATGCACATATCTTGGGCTGAGGCTTATCTGTGAGCCTAGGGTTTGCTAAACATGTCTGAGCTCCTTTACTATTCATTCAACAATTAAGACAGCAATTACTATGCACTAAACATTGGCTAATGGAAACGGCCAGGTCTTTCTGCTCTTAGACGTCACATTGGAGAAGGTACCTGAGGGACAAGAAATAAGCTAATATACAAGTAAGCTCTGGAAAGACAACCCTGTCTAGTAAATTGCTTTCTATAGAAGCCTAAGAATCTCAGTTCAATCTGGAGGTGGAGAGAGTTGGATCCTTAAGACTTTCAGGCCAGTTTAGCTGAATCAGCAAGTTCCAGGCCAAGTGAAAGACCCTGTCTCTACAACAAAAGTGACACCCACCATTAACTTCTGGCCTTCACATACATACAATGCACACCCACACATATAAATGCACACATACACCTATAAACATGGACACACACCCTAAAAGGAAAAAAAATATCTATATAACACAAGTCTAGGTAGTAATATGTTATTAATAGAACCCCTAGTAGATGATAAAGAGTGAGTGAGCATGTAGGAGAAGAACTTCCTGAGATGACAGCATCTGACCTGAGGCTGGAAGGAAGGAAAGATGGAGCCAGGCATGCTGATACCTGCACAGTGTCTGCATGACCTGTTTTATGTTCCCATTTCCAAACAATGCCATTCTAACTATCCATCCCATCACCCGAGCTCTCTATGGTGTGGCTTTCAGTATCCTTCTACCTTGACCCCAACAATGAGTCTTTAAAGATATTTCATCCCCGGTTTTGACTGCATTTCTTTTAATATTTTATTTATTTATTTATTTATTTACTTTATTTATTTATTTTATTTTTATGAATATATTGCCTACCTGTGTGTAAGTATACCCCTGCAGTACAATGCCCAGAGAGGTCAGAAGAGAGCATTGGGTCCCCTGGAACTGGAGTTAACAGATGGTTGTTAGTTAGTTGCCATGTGGGTGCCAGGACCTGAACTCTAGTCCTCTGGAAGAGCAGCCAGTGCTCTTAACTTGCTGAGCCATCCCTCCAGCCCCCAACTCTTTGTTTGTAACCTTGTTTCTATAGTTTTAATTCAATCCAGCCTTTTCTCCACCCTGCTTTTTGTGTCCAAGTTCTCCCAGCCTTCATGACAAGTTCTCCCAGCCTTCATGAAGTTTGTAAATGATACTTTCTCCTTGACGCTTTCTCTAAAAGCCCTTGAGTGAACTCACCCTTCCTCAGACTCCACTCTCAAAATAGATACACCTTTTCTAGACTGCTTTGTGATATTTCTTATTTTCCTTGTGTCCTAGTTATCGAGGCACACTATTCTATCTGAATATTAAAACGTTGAGGATGGTGCCTTTAACCATCAGCATCTTCTCCTATACTTACTGAGTGAAAGTTTTGCCAAGTCTTCAATGACAAATGTCTCCAACATACACAAGTAAATGGAAGGCTAGCCTCTGTCTACACAGTAAGGGCTTTGGCTGTATGCACCTGTGTGTAAAGTGGGAGGGGATTGCAGGGTGACCTCACTGGATTGAGGAACAGAATAGAGTCTCAGATCACAATATGTAGTCCTAAAAGGACTTGCTTTCTGTCGTCTTCTTCTTCTTCTTTTTCTTCTTTTTCTTCTTCTTCTTCTTCTTCTTCTTCTTCTTCTTCTTCTTCTTCTTCTTCTTCTTCTTCTTCTTCTTCTTCTTCTTCTTCTTCGCTATTTTCACTCACTGTCGAGTTCCCTGAGTAAGATTTCAGCATTCACATGGCCATGTTCTCTGTTTTGGTACCAACCAAAGGAATTTTGTTGTGAAAGAAGAAATTATTTCTGGCTATAATGCCAGTCAGGTACTGCCCAGACCTTCTGTCTCCACTGCTGGGAATGTGGGGACCCAAGCCAGCATCACAGATCATGGAGAAAGAGCAGAAATTCATGCACTGGTCAGCATGACTCCCCACCCATCTCCCTTGTAGGAGATTCTGAGCGCCCATCTACATTCATTTATTTCTAAACACAGAACCATAGGATATTAAATCTTAAAGACCCTTGAAGGGATATTTTATTTAAAATGAATCTGAAGCCTTCACAGACAAGGTGATTGGCTCAGGGTCTCCTAGAGGAAATTGGGTTAGTAAAACTTATGTGTTTAGGAATCAACCTATAGTTTATTTACAGAATTTGTAATTTTGACTTATGTGTGGAGTATATATATACATATTTGAGAATAATATAAAATAAAAAAATTAAATTAAATATAAAAAAACTTCTAACTTCAGAGTCTTTAATACCACAGACTTATGTTCTCCTATGGGTCATCATTTGAATAGGAAGAGATTTTATTTTGTTTGGTTTTTCTCTCAGGCTGTCTTCTAAGGATTTTAGACAAATTGCTTCTTGGGTGGGGGAAGCACCCCCTTAATTACTAAGATATGCAGATTCAGAGAAACTAAAAAAAACTAAACAAAACCCTGTTATTGATGAAGCTTCGTGGTCGTTGCATCATGACTGGCTCTGGGCCACCCAAAACAGAGTGGGTAGGAGGTGCTTATCTCTTTTGGGCTCCTCAGGTTTCAAAATAACTGACTTTCAGGAAGAGCTGCAACTGAAATTGCTTCCAACATCACTCAAAGAGACCTGGGTGCAGCAGAGTCAGGCACTGTAGGAAAGTAAAAAGAAAGAAAAAGGCAAAAAAAAAAAAAAAGCTCCCATTGATGCAGAGTCAAGCTGGGGGAAGGACGGAGATGGGAAGAGGTTGTTGGTTCCAGAAATAACAAGAGTTGACATTTGTTACATGTTAATTACACATATTGTCTCTTGCAAGTTAAATCAATCAGAAATTTCCTGTACAGCTAATAAAATTGGAGCCCATTTTGGAGTTGCCAAATCACGTCAGAAAATGTATCAGGGCAGAGGAGGGATATTTAGTCTTTCTTTGTTCTCCGCAAAAGAAGTAAGAATTCAGCCACTTCTGTAACTGAAATAGGCTTGTTGATGGTGCCCTCTAGTAAGGCACTGAGAGCAATCGAAAGTACCATTACAGTTACTATTCAGTAACAAGGCCTTGTGACGGTCCAGGGAACTTTTCTAAGCACTGTCACAGTGGAATCCTATTTACCTGAGCCTAAACCTGGGTACAGAAAGAGTTATTATCTCTGTGTTTAAAGAAATAAGAACTAGATCTCAGAGAAGTGAACCAGGTTTTCAAGGCCACGGGGCTAGCAAAAATTACACTTGGAATTCAAAATCCAGTTTGACTAATACCAAAATACCAGCTTGTGTCTAGTAAACAAACTCCAGTGTGTTTATTTATTAAGTGTTCAGCTTATATTCGATGAGATTAATTAGACATTTGTAAAGCATCTTGTGAGGGAAAAGTTTTATTGATTTAATCGAACCCTTTTCTTTTACAAATGGAATCTTTTTTTCTGAAGTGATATTATTTTGAATATTTAATCTATAAAGTGCCTCTTAAGTCTTAATCAGATAGTTGCTTGGAGTATTGAAGTCACTCTCTCATTGGCTTTTGAAGGCCATGTCATGAAAACTCAAACAGGTCCCTTAGACTCATTTTAATCATCTTTATTTTTTTGGTGGTGTACTTTATTTTTTATTTATTTATTTATTGTTATTAAACTTTTTCCATAAATATAGCCTCTCTGGATGCTTAATGACCATACTTAATGCCCATACCAATTTGGCCCAGTGACCTAAGGGATAACTTTGTTCCCTACCCTTAGAGCTCAACCAAGTCGAAAGGGGCATCTCTTGAAATGTCCTGCAAATCTGTCACCAGTCTTCTTGTGCAGGGAGGTCTTGGAGATCCACTAATGGGACTTCAGCCAGGGTCCAGTCTATAAGAGGAAAGTCTGCTCATGCTTTAGAAAAGGAAGGCTGGTCTAGCAAGACCTGATTCTGTCCTCGAGTAGATAGAACTGGTAAATGAAAAAATCCTTTAATCATCTTTTAATGATAAAATAATAGCATTTATTAGACCAACTCTCCTAATGGAAGAATGTAAACTCTGGAAAAGACACAAGAACCAAGTGTATGAAATTGACTTAAAGTATTTTTTAAAAGGTAGAAACTAGACATAGACATAGATCATAGACCAAAAGCGAAATTATTGAGTTTTGCACTTATGTGGCTTTTTAGCTGAGTACCAGGCTCATTCAACTGCATGCAAGTGTCTAGTGATTTCCCTCCTTGCTAAAGGCTCTGTGCTCCTTCACTCCAGAATCCTCCAATCTCTCTGCATTATATTTGAACCATACCTACATTGTTACATGTTAATTACACATATTGTCTCTTGCAAGTTAAATCAATCAGAAATTTGACTGTGGAGCTACCAGGTAGCTTTTACATTTCTGGAGGGAGGCTGGCACCCTGTCGCTCGATTGACTTAAACTATACTATGTGCAGTCTCTGATGTCATTAATTTATAACCTGTTCCACTGATTGACTTAGAATTAAAGTATTTAAAGCAGTTAACCTATCAGACAGTGTTTATTACTCTTTATTACATTTTTAGACATCTGCCTTTCAGAGAGGTGGAAATTCAAGAGTTAAATCTGTGCTAGAAGCCACAAGGTGTACTTGCATTTCTTCTAACTCATGTGGAGACTGATGACCTCACTACCTTGAGATGGCTTTGTAACAGCCAACAGATTATAGTGAGACTAAGACGTTTATACTATTTTCAAATGAACAAATATGTTCTATGTTCATTGTATGCATGATAAACATTTTTATTGGTTACGAACCATGAATGTGGAAATATGTCTCTCAGAAATGTTTCGAACACCCACAATTGTTTCTCTTCAAGAACGGCCAGTGCTCTCTCTTAACTGCTGAGCCACCCTCCAGTCCCAGCGTTTCTATCTCTTAAATGAGATCAGGCAGCTTCTGGGTGACATGGCTGTTTCTACTTTTTCAAAAATGTAAATGAGACCCCAAAGATTCTCCTCCCTCAGCTAACTACTCCAGTAAAGAAGTAGGTCAATCAATGTGTCTAATGAATTTATGAAACTATTGTCTTTAATTAATTTTTATTAATTTACCTTTATTTTGTTTTCCAAAACATGCAATGTTAAGCAAGCCTTAGGAACCAGGCCACATAGTACTTGAGCCCTGGCTGGTCTTATGGCCACAAGAGACCACTTGGGTAAGATTAGCCAGGTTAGTCTACTTCCTGTTCACACTCTGGTATCCTTAGAAGCAGTAAAATAACATTATCGACTCCTAACCTTTTTCGAATCTGGTCCCCTTAGGAGCCAGCCACCTCTCTGCTTCTCCAATTCTCTCCAGGCCTATACAGACTTGGGCCTGCCAGGTTTCCTTTGTAAGATCCAGCTTCTAATTCTCCTGCTCCTACAGAGGCCCTCTAATTGGCTGCCTGATAAATGAAGCACTGTATTCTTTTTTATTGGGATAATTCCCAGGCAAGTGATTGGATGTACGGGAATGACAGTTAGCAGAGGATTGCTGGCTGGGCTGGAGTCTGGTTTATTAACCCACACAGGTGGGACTGGCATTTGTCAGGCAGAATTTCCTTCTGCATTTATCTTTCTTGCTGTAGGGCAAACCTCTGGCTTGCATCAAGATGTTGAAAGTGAATTCCTAAACCTGGAAGAAAGCCTGAAACTTGACTTTTTCTTTTAGGCTGTGTCAATGTGGTCAGTCCAAAGGGAAGAGGGTTCAGCATATTGTTGGAAGCACTCAAAGCTCCAAAACCCAGAGATGGCTGAAATTCTAGAGATGGAGTCAGGGAACTGAGTGACGCTGTGTGAAGTTCTGAAGTGTCTCCCATGTGTCCATTCTGGGAGCAATATGACTTTTTTTTCTGGAGAATTCTGTCACTGTCTTGCCAGGTCTAAAAAAATTTTTTTTTAATTTTATTTATTTTTGTATGTGTATGAGTGTACTGTCTGAATGTAGGTTTGTGCACCCGTGACGTGCAATGCCGCGGAGGTCAGAAGAGGGTGTCAGATTCCCCTGGAACTGGAGTTCTCCTGGAATTGGAGTTACAGACGGTTCTTAGCCACCATGTGGGTGCTAGGGATTGAACCTGGGTCCTCTGCAAGAGCAGTCGGTGCTCTTAACCACTAGCCATCTCTCCAGCCCCAGTCTTGCCAGGTCTAAAAAGAAATCAACTAATCTCTATGTTGCTTTTACATTGTTTCTGTGTGGGAAAACATGTTTCTTCTTCCTTTGAGCGAATGCGATCAGCCTATGTGGGAGGGGCTTTGTCCTTCTACTTAGACACATTTTATTCTCAGCACGAACATACCTCCCACTTTGAAGGACCAAAATATTTTCACATCCCCTTGCTCTGTAAGAAGCACAAATTTCAGGCTGTTTTCCCAAGCCTGCTCTTTGCTTCCGACACCTGAAAATACCCATGTTCTACTGCGCAGACACGAAGGACAGCTGAGAATTGACAAAAAAGGAGTAAGGGAAATTTTCATTCTTCTTTCTATTGGAGGAGATTGGCTTTGAAGGAATTCCACAGTCCCCTGTAACCCACCCACGTACGTATTCAGCTTGGGTGTGATGTAAGCTATCCTAACCTGATATATAGCTTAGATTAAATGGTCCTCAGCAATCAGAGTCTCTGCTTGTTTTCATAAGACACCACAATACTACTATCTCAGCAAATATCTCTCTCGAGTTTATAAACGTCTCATTATTCCACAAAGAATAATGAGAATGTTAAATAATACACTTAAGAAACAAATATGGGGCTGGGAAGAGGTCTCAGTTAAGGGTATAAGCATGAGGATCTAAGTCTGGACCCCCCAGCACATACATAAAAGCTCGGGGGGCACTCAGGCCTGTAATCCTGGTGCTTGCAGACAGGGGATGGGGTGGGGGGTTGTCAGGGTCAGAGATAGAATGATGGATGGGGCTTGGTGGCCCACGAACCTAGTTGAAAAATGACAAGTTGAGAGAGAGAGAGAGAGAGAGAGAGAGAGAGAGAGAGAGAGAGAGAGAGAGAGAGCTCTTCTTTAGTGGAATAAGAGGAGAACAACAGAGGATATGTCTTATTTTCTTCTGGCCCTCATACGGAAGCCAATGTACATGGACTGTTGCAGACATGAACACGCGCACACACACACACACACACACACACACACACACACACACACACAATAAATAAATCCTCATAAAACAATGTAGTTTCAAAAGGAAAGAAAATGTGTCCCTAAGTAAAAACGAGGAACGGTCTTTATTTGTCGGAAGCCCCCTCCATGGTATTTCTGTGCTTCATTCACACGATACTTTGACCTTTAATTTCTTCCTCTTCCCAGAATCCCCAGGGCTTCATTCAACCACTCAGAATCTCTCATTGTAGCACCGTGCCTGGGTGGCTCTCTTTCAACATTGCTCAAGCTATAAAATTCTTTCCTTGCTGATGGTTTGGTTCCTCTGATTCTTTCCCTCTTCTAAGGAGATTTCTATCCTTCTTGTAGCAAAAAAAGGAGATTGGTAATCTGATGAAATGAATTAAAAAACAATGCTCATCAGCTAGCTTGTGCTCTTCCTCCTTCCTCCTGAAATCACCCAGTTCTTTTCTTCCTGGCATGTTAATCCCACTTGTCTCCTTAAAACCTTTTTCTCATGTCAGTCATTCTCAGAACACAGAGAGCACTGACTTCCCTCTCCATTTTACTATCAGAAATGAGTAATTTGTTAATTAAATGATGCTATAAGTTTTATAATTAACATTCCTCTTTTACAGTATTTGCTAGATCATAATTAAATTAAACATTCTATTTTTTTTTTCTTTTGGAACAGAGGTTACTGTCGTTGGAGAGATCCTGAGACAGGGATGCATAGAGACCCAAGATTAAACTGTTTTCTCTCCCATTTACAGACATGTGACGCTGAACATATTTATTGTCTTTTCAGAATTGCTTTTATGTTCTGTAAGAAATGAGGATGACAAAAAGTGACTCTTAAGGTTATAATGAACAACTAAATAAAGTGCTAAATATAATTCTCTTAACATATTACTCAACAAGCACCCCGTGCAGTAAATATTAACTCTAGTATGCATTCTTTATCCTCAGCACCTGGTTGTGTGCTTCATGATGAGCAATTAATTTCTGTTTGTTGGCTGATCCTGGATTTCTCCAACCTTTCTGTCTCCATAAGAATTTACTTATACGCAAAGACAACTTGCTTCTCTGTATGTCTGATTCATCAGGAGGAAGCAGGTGACGTTGATCTGAGTGACTGCCTGAGACAGCACTTAGCATTCATAAATGGACCAGAGGAGACCACTGAAAGAATCCTACCAACCAAAGGACCGACTCAGTCACCACGAAGAGCTATTTTGGAATTTAAGGGTCAGAGAAATAGTATGTGGCTAAAAATTAATAGCATGATGTAAACGTTGCCTTTTAATAATAAAATAATTGAGGGCTGGCTGGATACGTTTAGAGTCCTTTTAAAGAGATCGGATTGAATGGTTTCAAGAATGAGCCAGGGGAGGCAAAGTTAGAGGAAGAGCAATCGGTGGGTCTTCCTACCAGGAATGTTCCATTTCCCTTGGGCAAGAACAACCCTATTTCTCTCCAGGGTAGTTACAATTGGGGACGTTTTTCTAAAACATACCCCTAGAGGGCGCAATGACTCTCTTCCTCTACTGTTCACAGCAAACAACCCTGGACAAATAGCGCAGAAAGTGATTATGTTCTGAACACACATCAGCTTCAACTCGTCTGAAATGTAGTTGAAAATAATTCAGACCCAATTTCAGCTCACTCCTTTCATTAGCTGGTACTTACAAAGTCCAGACTACACTCATGCCTTTTTTTGTTGGCACCATTTTTTTTTTTCAGTTAAGAATACTAAATAGTAGATTTCATCTCTATTTAAAAACTAACTTCTAAATCGATACACCAACTGGAATTGTAAATGTTAAATTGTGTTATTTTGTTTACAAAAAGTGTGATTTGTCCCATTCTTTAGCTAATAGAATGTTTAAAATTGCATGCTACTTGATAACAACAGCCTTTTAATTTTAATGTAGAATATTCTAATTTTCTGTCATAAGTTCACTTTGTAGCTCTTGAGAAAGGCAAATTTCTGATGTATTCTCTCTCAGTCAAAGAAAGGCTAGAATTCAGAACAATATGATTTATTAAGAGAAAAGGGAAGACAATCTGGAGGGATGGCTCAGCGGTTAAGAGGGCTTGCTGCTCTTGCAGAGGACCCGGGTTCAATTCTCCGTTACCCACATCAGGTGACCCACAAACATCTGTAACTCCAGCTCTGGGAGGATCTGGCACAGCTGGCTTCCCCAGACACCTGCACACACATGCACATGCAAGCCCACATACTCATACCCCCCACAAACACATAATTAAAATAATACATTTTAAAGTATTTTTTTTTTTTTGTCTTTTTGAGGCAGGGTCTCCCTGTAGCCCCAGCTGTCCTGGAACTCACTCTGTAGACCAGGCTGGCCTTGAACTCACAAAGATCCGCCTGCCTCTGCCTCCCAAGTGCTAGGATTAAAGGCGTGCGCCACCACGCCCGGCTAAAGAGGAAAATCTATAAAGTCACTACTACTCCACTAAACAGAGCAGAATAAAGCAGTTCAAAACAGAGGACCCAGAGCTCAAAGCTGACGGTGGGACAGAAGACCATGTCCTTTCACAGTTTGTTAAAAATAAAACTTAGAAGCTGGAGAGTTGGCTCAGCAGTTAAGAGCACTGGCTCCTCTTGCAGAGGACTTGGGTTCAATTCCCAGCACCCACATGGCAGGCTAACAACTATCTGTAACTCTAGTTCTAGGGGATCCAATGCCCTTTTCTGACCTGCACAAGCGTTGTATGGTATGGGTGCACTTGAATTCATGCACAATACACTCATACACATAAAATTTAAAAAATATTAAATAAAAATTTAAATAATAAAACTTGCTAGGTGAAAGAGATTTCAGGGGTAATATCTAACTGGGTGTGTCAATCTACTAACTTCTACTCTTGGACGATGACCACTTATAGTCACACTCTATTCCTACCCTCAGTCTGCACCACTTTTCAATTTCTGAAATATAAATACATATCCGCAGGCACAAATGTGCACACTGCCCTCTTTTCCTGTGGGCGTTTCACATAAAGCATACGTGATTTGTGGCTTTGGCGGTCTGATTTGGGTTTTGCCCTTGAGAAAGACTCCGGTTTTCATGTGTGTATATAGTAAATGAAGCATATTAATGGCATAATTGGTACACGGTGGATCATGCTGTAACCCTGGACTGCACGGTACCTCAACAGTGAGTCGACTTAGGGACGGCACGTTGTATTTTGCCTTTTGTAACCTCACCAAGTAGTCTTCCCTTCCAGATGGCGTGCACACAGTTGGGGGTTAGATGGATTCTTGACAGTAGGTTTTGTTCCAAGCAAACTTAATAAGCTTACATAATAAGAACCTTTATGCTAGATTTGAAATAAAAATGATTGTCCCAGAGATTAGGTCACCAGTCCCCACTTCTCCCAAGGGTACTGTTTTATCAAAGCAAGGGGAGCTTTGAAAGGTGTGAGAATATCTATTTCATCCACTGAATACAAAAGTGCCCTTTGTGTCTCAGGATGGCTAGGTAATACATAACCTTGCCCTACTTAAGCTTAACCCAGAAAGTAACTTTGGAAGCATCTCTCCCATAGGGTGAGGGGGAGTCAAATCTGAATCTGAGCTATGAAAACGATCAAAGAATGACTGTCTGGGAAGCAAAGAAATGTCTTCTGGCATATATTACATGAGAATAACTGATACCAGGTACAAAAAAGAATTCTGATTCCTCAAAGTGGTGAGGACCTTTTCCACATCTTCATGCAGCAGGTTCTCTGGGGCAGGAAGGCAGGTGTTCCAAAGCATTCTACCCACAAAAAGACTCAGTGAGTTTTCCCAGTTAGGATAATAGTTCTAATTTGCCCCAGTTCAAGAAGATCTTTGTATTTATTGTGAGGTTTTCAGTATTAAACTTAAGATGGTCCTGTGTACACTGAGACAAGTTTGCATGTAATCAAATCAACCAGAAAACTAGAAATAATTCAGCAAACTATTACCCTGATGAATTGCTAGAGTCTTTCCACCACTTCTCGAGAGTTAGCTCTACCACGCCACATCTTCGGAGATGATCGTTAGCCCAAGGAATATGCATTTTATATCCTGATATTTCATCAACTCTAGAAAACCCATATTCTAAAAATTACTAAAGTCATAAAGTAAATTTGATGTTGGAGTGATTTTTTTTTTTCATTTTCGTAACTTATTTAGTTTGGGGCCATTGCCTCCAGAAGTTTTTAGTTAAAATGAACATTACCAGAAAAAAAATGTGCAGATGCCTAATTCTTTGCAGAATTTCTAATTTTATGTAGGGACTTTTTATAGCCTATTACAATAAAATGAGTTGGATTTATTACATGCTAACAACAATAACAAAATCATAGGCTGAACAGTAATTAGCTTGAATAGATATTTATCCTTTGGCTAGAAAAACAATCATAATCTTATGTGTCAGAAAAACTCATTTTTATATTTTATATCAGAGGTCACTTTTCCAGACTTATTCTAATATTGTGATTAAATAGATGAAACACTGTGTACTACAGGCCTCCAGTCTACCAGTGACTTGAGAATTACAATAAACAGAAGCTTACTGCTTGTGCTTGCTTTCATGTATGTTTGTAAGCACAGAATCCCCTGGCTTGGCCATTTCTCATGCACCAATAATATTACAAATCTTTTTCTTCACCCACTTGTCTCAACATCCTCTTCCTGGGTAATTTTTCAACATGCATACTCCCAGGAAGATAGCTTATAAGCAGTTTTACCTTACTCATTAACCTTTGACAGAACATTGTATATAATCAAGCCTACAACTCATATCCTAGTACCTAAGCAGTAGACAAGGTGTTTTCCTGAAGTCCCTGGCACTATGAAGTCCCTTGATAGAGCAGCTACTTCCAAACTTTGCCTATTATTACTGCTCAAAGTTCTCACTATGACGCCAGACTCAAACTTATCAGTCTTCTAATCCATCAGCACTGGGATGCTCATCAATCACTCTTACCAGAGTACCTCTTAAAAGCCCCATCCACAACTCCAGTGTCAGTTCACAAGCCCCCACCCTTTAACAGAGATCAAGTCTTCAGTAGTATTTGAGTCCAATTCCTCAACTGTCTCTCAACATTTTGTGTTGGGGACAATTATTTTCTCTGAACAATAGCAAAAAGGAACTAAATAACTGCTCCTTTACTTATTTATTTATTTATTTATTTATTTTTAATGATATATTTGTAATTTATGTGCATGACTGTTTTGCCTGCATATCTGTTTAAGTGCACCACAGGCATGCAATGTCAGTGGAGGTCAGAAGAGGGCACTGGATCTCCTAAACTGGAGTTACAGATGATTGTAAACTGCCTAGTTATGGTTAAAGAGACATAAATTTATGGATATAAGGTATAGGGTAAAGTCTCAGTAGGGAAAGAACTTGAATTTGGAAGCCCAATAATCCCATGCAAAGGCTAGGTATACTGCTGTGTGGCTAGAATCACAATGCTGACGAGGAGGAAACTGGAGGATTCCTGGGCTTGCTGGTCAACCAGTCTAGCTGAATCAGTGACCTCCAGGTTCAGTGAGACATTGCGTCTCTAAGAATAATGACAATAATAATAAGACATTGATCTCCAGCTTCCACATCTACACACATGTATGAACATATACACATGGACACACACATAATGATGCCACATCTCAGAAGGAAGTGTTAACTGCACATGCATACCACATGGATGCACACACAGGAATGTACACACACAAATTCACACGTAGTGAGATGGAGTACGTTTTCGTCAGTACTCTCTCGTCATTCGCACCATGTTTTCCTTACTATGAATGGCAAACTTGAATGAAAATCTAGAAACGCTGTTTTAGTACTCACTTCTACTGTGAATTTTAATTTTTTTTTTAATCAACACTTTGCTCCCTTCACAAATCCATGTCTGTAGAGCTGCCTCAGCTGACTTGATACAGTTGCTTTGCTCCTGAGAGAATCTCCTATTGAAAGGGTTGGGGAGAAGGGAGTCAACTCATTTCTGGTCTGACAGTTCCTATCAAGTGTTTTCTGTTTACAATTTTTTTAATCTTTTTTTTTCTTTTGAGACAGAATATCCCTGTAGTCACAGCTGGCCTGAGACTTATTAGGTAGATCAGGATGGCCTTAATCCCACAGAGATCCTCCTGCCTCTACCTCCTGAGTGCTGGAATTAAAGAATCATGCCACCATGGCCTACTCCTGTTTATAATTTTTAAACCTGGCTATAGATTGTAATAGACTCTGATTTTATCTATTTCTGTTCATTTTAATGCCTTTATACAGTTGTAAATTATTTTTAAGATTCATTCTTATTATTTTAAATGCTGTGCATGTTGGGGGGTAGCTTATGGACAGGTGTGTGTAGAGGTCAATGGAGCTCAAGGGCATCAGATTCTCCTTGAGCTATAGTTACAGACAGTTGAGAGCTTCCTGAGAAGGGACTTGGGAACCAACTTCAGGACCTCTGGAAGATCAGTAAGTGCTTTAAACCACTGAGCCATCTCTCTAGTCCCTAAGTTGTAAAATTTTACTTCACTGTAGCAATGTGATAATCAATCCATCTAGCAGAATGAAACTTCCAGTTGTTAGTGTGTAAGCTCTCTTTTCTTCTAATTCATTTATTTCACTCTTTTCCTTGGAACAAACTCTAACTAGTTAATGTTGATAATTTCCCATTAGGTACTTAATAGAATAAGAGTTTCAAGGACACAGTCAAGGTAGGAAGAGAGCCAAGAAATCTTTAGTTGAGGAATGTAAACTAGATGGAGGAGAGAAGTCACCTCTTAGAGAAGCTATGGACAAAAGTCAATGCATTCTGAAAAGAATTTATTTTGAGTGTAGAGAACATATTTAAATTCAATGAAGTCATGACAATCAATAATAGACTCTAATCCCTCCCACTTGAGAAAACCTAGCAAGGCATAGTGACACCATTCATGTTGTTTGTTTTGAAATAATTTTTTGGAATCAGATTTTTTAATTTTATTTATTTTTTTATGTGTATAAATGTACTGTCTGCATGTAGGTTTGTGTATGTGTATGAATGTACTGTCTGCATGTAGGTTGGTACACCTGTGTCATGCAATGCCTTGGAGGTCAGAAGAGGGTGTTGGATTCCCCTGGAACTGGAGTTAAAGACAGTTCTCAGCCGCCATGTGGGTGCTGGGAATCAAATCTGGGTCCTCTGCAAGAGCAGTCAGTGCTCTTAACCACTAGGCCATCTCTCCAGCCCCAGAATCAGATTTTTAAATTCTAGGTGACCTTTTATTTCTGAAACTATAGCTATATCTGGCCGGATGCTATACTGGAATAAAGACAACTAAAGCTGACCATCTTTTGCCCACTGTCATGACTTCTTTCAGAAGTGTGTGAAGCCCAAGACTAAGAAAAGGACCGAGAGCTTCATGAGACACCAGTCAGCCTGAGATGTCAAAATTAATCACAACTGGTAGAAACCTAGAGGAACTGACAACAAGGTATAAAGAAGCTGGAAAGGTTGGATCCTGATTCTCAACTATGGGAACACAGGAGAATAAAATATATCCTACCCTTGGGTTCCAGAAGTTCCTGGTCCAAATCATCAAGGATCTGGAAGTGCTTCTGATGAGCAACAAATCTCAGTGTGCTCAATCACACACAGTGTTACTCCATCAAGGGACCCCATCTCAGGAAAAGCAGCAGCATGGCCCTGTAAACCACCAACCTCAACACCAGGCTGTGCAGCTGAGAAAAGAAACCGGATGGCTCACATACATGTCTTATTTGTGCTTAAATAAAACCACACAACTGCCCCAAATTGGAAAAATTAACAGAATAAATAAGATTTCTTTTTATTCTTGGCAATGCCTTTTTGTAGCACAATGCACATCTCACATGACAGCACTAAAGTACTTAGTTAAATCAATTTGTGAGACATTTGTTAAACAATTCATGTCCTATGTAGAAATCGGCTGCATAGTACAGAACTGATGATTTTGTGGTCTCATCATAGACAAAAAACAGGCCCGAGTGCCTAAAATATAATGTCATAAGTTCCAGTTAGTTCTGAAATATTAGGTAGTGGCTGGCCTCCCATGTACAAGTTCACGTCTCTGGGATGAAGTATAATCTTAATGTTAAAATAACAAATAGAATGATTAATAACCTCTAGGTAGTGGCGTGGATGTCTTCCCACACACACACACACCCAGTATATTAACCTTCACACTTCAAACCAGTCCAACAGGCACAAACAATACAGTAAAGGAAGGAGAGATTATTACTGGGAAAATAGATCCACATAGGAGGTTGGAAGCGGCCTCGGGGGAAATGTCTTGTTGTAAATACTAAGTCCCGAATGCCATAATTTCTGTCTCATTGTGTTCCATTTTTTGTAGCCAGCCACAGCTTCTAAACAGTACAGACTACATTGGTATTCATTGAGGTAGAAATCATGTAAGCTTTTCCTTACTATTTCTTGAGACATTTTTACTGTGGCTAGAGCTCTTTTAGCCTCTGAGTTTATTATTGGGCTACATTATAAAGGTTACTTATATTCTAATACATGAGCTCGTAAGATTGTTCAGTGGGCAAAATAATTTGCAGCCTAAACCTGAAGTTCAGTCTCTAGAACCTTTGTAAAAAAGTGTCAGATGTGATGGCACACATCTGTACTACCAGCACCTCTATTGTGAAATGAGAGGACCATCATCTGGAAGCTTACTGGTCAACTAGCCCAGTGCATGAATTAATGAAGAAACAAGAAGGGCTCTGCCTCACCAAGGTGGAAGAAAGAACTGATTCTCAAAAGTGCTCCTATGACTCCATACATGCTGTGTAGACAGACAGACAGACAGACAGACAGACAGACAGATGGGGACACACACACACACACAGAGAATAGGGGTTATCTCCCAACTCCTCTGGAGAACCAATCACCAAATTCATCCATATAATAAACATTATAACGTTTGTTCCTTCATGATCTGAACATTGACTTCAGATTTATGTATTTACTGAAAACGTTGGGAAGCAATCCAGTCTCATAACACCAGGGAACATGGTTTCATTCAGAGATTCTTCCTCTCTTCCACTTCTTCTCTTATGATGGTAGTGAGACACAGCTTAGAATAAACTTGACTTCTAGGATGTGTTCTGTTGCTATTGTTCTTTGCTTTGGTTCGTTTTGGTTTCAGATGACATATTTCAGTAGAATGTATTTGATCATATACACTGCAGAGCTCTGTAGATCTCAACTCTAGATCCAGTTCTTTACTCTCCACCACAAAGTTTATTAATACTTTAATGCAACCAGATCGATGGTAACACAGCACTGTAGTGATGGATGCATGATTTCGTGACTCCATACAACTGAGTTTTAATTAGAACATCAACAGTTCCTTTAAAGCCTTCCAAACACATTTGGGGTTGCTTGCTTCATCAGATTGGCAAAAGAATTTTAGCAGGCTTGGAATCAACATATGCCTTTTATTGAATGACAAAATTAAATCATTGGAAATGCAATGAGCAACAATGTAGAGTGACTTGAATATGAAAGGGTAGTATGTTTTGACATCTTTAAAGTGGCCAGATGACCGTTGAATACAATTGCATGCTTCAATACAACAACAACTACATTTTCTGTTCTAAAGCCTTGTAGCAATGAAAAGATAAATTGATTGTGAGATTCATTGTGAGGTCTTAAGCCAGGGTTTCTTAACCCAGAGGCACATAGAACATTCTAAGCCAAATGACTCTGTTGTAGATGCTTGTTTTTGCATTTGAGTATGTTTAGCAATCACGGTCCTTACTAACTGTATCCCAGCCTTCCAAATCTACAGCATTAAAAGTGACTCTAGTTCTAACACATTGACTAGGAGGCAAAAATCAGTTATAATTAAATATTAGCAGAAACTATGAAGAATTTTTGGTTTTGTTTTGTTTTCAGTCTTTCAAGGTATAATTTGTAACTGTGTCTAAGAAAGCTTATGGGTGCTGTTATTTCAAGATCACAGAGGTTTCTGTTAGCCCCACTGGATTTTTTTTTTCTAATGAGACATTAGAATCAAGTGGAAAGAGAAAATATTAGATAAGAGCAGACTCTTCTGCCTGAAGCAGTAAACTTCTGCATCAAAAATTTTAAAAGAGACAGAAAAAGATGAAAAACATGTATAGCAGAATGCATGAGCTCTGGTGGAGTAGGGGGTAAGGAAGGGGGAATAGGTCTAGATTTGATTGGGAAATGTTGTATGAAATGCACAAAGCTTCAATAAGAAATTGGCTTTGAACAAAAAAAGAGCAGACTCACATCCTTAAAGCAGACTCAACAAATTGTTTGAAGTCTTACATTTAGAGTCTCTTCATTTTATTAATGAATATGAACTACATATTCTTTCTAACTACTTTATTTATTTATTTATTTGTGTGTGTGTGTGTGTGTGTGTATTGCCTACATGTGTGTAAGTGCACCTGTGTCGTACAATTGAATGTTTGTGGTGGTCAGAAGAGGGTGTCGGATACTCTCAATCTGGAGTTATAGATGGTTTTTATCCACCATGTGTGCTGGGAATTGAACACAGGTTCTCTGAAAGAGCCGCTCGCGTTCTTAACTGCTGAGCCATCCCTCAGTCCCAGAGCTACATTTTTTAATGACCAGGTAGGACAGTAGACTCCCTGGCACTCATGGGTAGGCCCCTGCCTTGTTAACCAAACATGTTTTAAGAGTCCAGAGGCAAACTGGGGTGGGTGATATTAAAATAATCCTCCCAAATATTATCAGCTTTTTTGATAGCAAACAATAAAGAACTTTATTTTAGAACAAGTATTTGATACACATATAGATTTACCATTTATTAACAAATAAACTCACAAATTACTGAAATGGATGTGCTTATTTGCTTTTTACATGAAGGATTAAAAACGGCAGAACTTTCACTTCTGTAGGCTGAAGAACATCTTCAACATGTTTCAGAGCTGCTATTTATAGCCTTTGAGAGATAGCTTGGAGGGAGATGAGCTTAGTAAAAGATTCTAGGAGAAAGTCAAGGCAATGCCCCCTCAGGAGGGCTAACGGCTGGGTCCAGAGGAAACACATTCTTCCTTCTGTTGATATCTAGACTATTTTGGAAAACTCGCTGTTTTTTTTTTTTTTTAAATCAAAGCCAGTTTTTATTGAAGCTTTGTGCATTTGGAAAACTTACTGTTAATAAAGATGATTTTTTTCTGTCCCATTCCGGCCCAATGCCCAGCTTGATTCTGGCCATAATTCAACACTCCACGAATGTTTGATGATTGTCTAGGTCCCCATAATTTCTCATTTGAAGAGTCTTATACATGAAGCATGTCATTACTGTTGAGAAATCAGCTCTTCAAATCCATGTGCTGCAGACGTTGGATTACAAGATGTTATCTTCATTGCCAAAAGAAGGAGGAAGAGGAAGTGGTAAAAGAGAATGAGAAGGACAAGAAATGAAGGAGGAGGAAAAAAGGGGATGAGGAGGAAGAGGAGGGGAAATAGGAGAAATGGGAGGAGGGAGAGGAGGAGGGAGAGGAGGAGGGAGAGGAGGAGGGAGAGGAGGAGGGAGAGGAGGAGGGAGAGGAGGAGGGAGAAGAGGAGGGAGAGGAGGAGGGAGAAGAGGAGGGAGAGGAGGATACTCCTGCTACTCTACGGCACCTCGATAACACGAAAGTTCATCTCCAGCATTCCAAAATAAGAAATACTAAACCTGTTTGGGGGAGTTTTCTGGGGGTTCTCGTTATGTCATGAATATGGGAAACAGGCTCTAACATTCAATATACAAGGAGTAAATTAAAAATATTTTGTTTATTATTTTCATTTGATGTGTATGAGTGTATTGCTGGCAGGTGGGCTGGTATACCCCTAGTCTGCAATACCCACAGAGGCCAGAAAATAGCATCAGACCCCCTGGAATTGGAGGCACAGGTGGTTGTTAGCTACCATGTGGGTGCTGGGAATTGAACCCAGGTCCTCTGCAAGAGCAGCCAGTGCTCTTCACTGTTGAGCCATCTCCCCAGCCCCAAGAGTAAGCTTTTATACTGCTAAATTTTCAGTTATTGGATATTGGCTTCTGTAAAAATGAAAGAAAGAAAGAAAGAAAGAAAGAAAGAAAGAAAGAAAGAAAGAAAGAAAGAAAGAAAGAAAGAAAGAAAACAGAGTCCAAGGGTTGCAATGTGGAACCCTAGATTTGCCCAGTATTTCCCAGGACCCTGTACTAGACTAAGCAATGAGCAGATATAGCTTGATATTTACACAGCAGGTAATTTACTGAGCTGAAGTCACTTCTGATATCCAGTTAACTAGACAAGGGGATTGCTAGCTGAAGCATCCATGACTGTGTAGAAAGAAGATGTCATCTGTGCTTCAAGGACCAATGACTCTCCATTGCACTAACCAAAACTCCTGCGTTCTTACCCTGGAGTCTGTTCTTCTATGAGTTTCAACCCACTCCTTTTACTGCATCTCAGATATTCCACCTCTCTTGTCATTGCTCTTACAACTTCAAGATTTTACAATCGCTATCTGTCTAGAATATTCCTTCCTTCCAATTTTCCACATCTAATGTACACTCAAACTGAGATGTTCTTTTAGGTCCAGATGCTGCCCTTGTAGATAGTTTCTCATCTTTTCCTTCTAACTGCACTAACTAACATGCACCCCATTTCTAGGTTGGTAACTTTTGACCCCATTACCTAAGTTTATTTTCCCCTAAAATTAGTCATCATTGGAAATTATCTTGTCATTTTCTTAATTGTGTGTTCATTGCCAACTTCTGCTTGTTGGAATCGAAGCACTAGGAGATAGTGAATTTGGTCATTCTTGTAGACATTGGTTTACGTATATACATTCTTGATTCTTAAAGGAAATGATAAAGCATAACTATGTGGAAAGAAAAACAAAGACATCTTCTCTTTATTCATCAGTAAATCAACCATTAACTAAAATAACAATAGACCAGGAAGTGTGAGGAAGAAGATTCCTGATCAATGCTGGGCCTGACATGGTGTGGACCTTGCTGTAAGGTATCCTGTGTTGTTAGAGTCTTGTCTCAAGTCAGGCTCCCAAAGGCAGCAGGAATCTGAACCAGGATTTTTTTTTTTTTTTGGTCTTTTTGAGACAGGGTCTCCTTGTAGCCCCAGCTGTCCTGGAACTCACTCTGTAGACCAGGCTGCCCTTGAACTCACAAAGATCCACCTGCCTCTGCCTCCCAGGTGCTAGGATTAAAGGCGTGCGCCACCACGCCCGGCAAACCAGGATTTAAATGAACTACACAACAGTTTTTGTTCTTCTTTCATTAGCAGAATTTGTATAGCATATTGCCTCTAGGCTTTAGCCTCTAAAATCTGTGATTTATGGAATAGCTTCTGCGATGTTAACCAGGAAGTGCAGCGAGGAGGCAAGGACCAGGGAGTCTGACCCTCAGAAGAGATGAAAGCAAATAGCACAGCAGTTCTGAGATTTAGATATAACGAAGATGTCAGATCTAAAGGTGCTTGATTTCACAAAATCAGGCTATTAGCTTGAGAAATTTTCAGAAATGCTACTCATTGGAAAATAGGGCTGGCTATGAAACCTTCAGCTGGGTCTCTAAAGTTAAAAAAAAAAAAAAAAACAGAGCAAAGTTTGTTGCAAATGCAGGCAGACAGCTGAGGAATTCGAAGGCCAGGTTGGCTTGTGAAAACAGCCACAACAATGGTCACTCTGATAAAAGTTCTGAAAGAATCTTTATACTTCAAACTGCACACTCTGAAATCGTGCCCACTGCCGCTGAGACAATCGTATCTTCCAAGGAGAGGGATTCCGGACTTGTGGGAGAGTTCTGACAGGGAGGCCTATCAGAAGGATGGTGGGAAATTGAAAGCCATGTAGGCAGGTGTAGCATCCACTTCTAAACAAACAGCTGAAGGGAGTGAAAGGTGGCTTGAGAAGCCCCAGTGTCTTCTAATCAAACCCAGGAGCGAGGGAGGTGAGAACACTGTCCTTTCTCTGTGAATGGACACTTTGGTTTTCATTAAGTGGGCCCTTCATGCAGGACTTCCTGCGAAGATGAAGGCAAGCTTTTCAAACTGTTTGAAGATTCTTGGTTGACATCTGAGTTGAATAATTTGTCTCTTACCAAAATTTCATGTCCAAAGTTCAGATTTTTAGCTCAATGGTTGGGTTTAGGTTTATTCTAGCAACTAAAACTCTCCTAGAAAAACTTTCTCTGCTATCTATATTCTACAATACTTCATTCATCCCTAGAATATATTGAACTAATACAGTCAAGTTAATAACCATTTATGGAGCAACTTTGGCCTTATAACCATAAGGGATCTGAAGTCATTTTTTATTTAGTTGAAAGAATTATCACCAATATGTGCAAGATGAAGGCTATGACTGTTGATTGAATATTCACTCATTCACTCATTCATTCATTTTCATTCATGGATTCCCTGATTAACACTGAAGTCCATGTATCACCCAGAGTTGTATTTCCTTCTATTTCAAGCATTCCCTCTGGGATTCTAGACTGATGATCACAGATCCACACAAAAATTGATGCATGTCTATTAGGCAGTTTCCCACTCTTTTTCAGGAGACTATTTATTGTTCATTTGTTTTGTTTTTTTTTTTTCAAAAAGAGAAAAAAATGAAAGTCACCTATGCAGAACAGAGGAAATTGCTAGAGTATTTATTTTTATTATTTATTTACATATTCTTACGTGTTTGTATATGTGTGTACACATGCTCATGCATGTGTGTGCATATGTTTCGGTGGGTGCATAAGCACAAGTGTCTGCATGTCACTTGAGTGTCATCCTCAGTTCTTCTCCACCTTTATTTAGGGGTCAGGATCTCTCATTATACCTAGAGCTCACCAATTCTGCTAGGCCATCAGTCTCCAGGGATCCATCTGTCTCTGTTTCTTCTCTCCACAGCATGAAGTTTACAGACATGTGCCCTGGTGGCCAGCTGTTATGTGGGTGCTAGAAACCCAAACTCAGATCCTCACACTTGCACCACAAACATTTAACTCACTGAGCCATTCCTCTCGCTCTTATTAGCTCTTATTAAATCATTTCCATGCAACACTATACAAAAAAAAATTCATTTTTAAGAACGTGGATGGACCCACTGCCCTGGCTTTCCACTAACGAGAGAAATTAATCACATCCAGACCCAAGTGGAGTCTCAAGAGGATGCCATAATCGCTCCTTTAATTAACTGTTCAATTACCCTTTAAGTCTAGAACTTGTAGTCAAATTGTCCTCAAACATCAGGAGCTTTATTACTTTATTTTCAAAATGAAAACTGGCCCTCAGTACGCAGTTACTCATAAAGAAAAGAACACTTCAGTATAGCCATGGGTAGTTTTAAAAATAGTGCCCACTAAAGGTCATAATATTGACGCAATTTTCCAGGGACTGGTTTCATTTTTCCCAGTGAGTTGGTAATTAGGTCATTGGGCCAGTCCTCCTCTGGACTGACCAGTATGGTTTTACCAGGTTTGCTTCTAAAATTAGTCTTGTGTAGGAATTGTTAGTCACGATCATCCTTTTTTTTTTTGTTCAAGTTAATTTGTCTCTCCTCGAAGGTGCCAATTACACTCCTGGAAAATTCAATTTTCCATGTGTTCATAGAACCAGGATCTACCAATTGCCCTACCGCACACTGACTTTTCCATAGCCTTGATTTGCCTGTACCAACAGAGAAAGGTGGTTCACGTTGTAGACTTTGGCCTTCCCCCTGCAAGCAGCCAACAAATTGGCAAGCATTGTTAGGTTGTCACATGAACAACCTCTTGGAAATCGGGGAAACTGTTAACACAGTCCCAGAAAAACAAACGACAAATGGTGTCCCTCATATGTGGATGCTAGTACCAACAACCCGGAAATCGGGGAAACATTTCTGAAAGTTTGGCAGGGTCCGCCCGTTTGATACATGACCATCTGGGGCTTGGTCAATGCCTTTGTTTACTTCCTGGCATTCTTTGAGGAGCTCCACTTCCTCCCTTTAGGTAGAAAGAAATACTTTCTCAGGACAAGGGTTGGCCTTTACACAGGGATATTGGGTGAGAGGCTAAAAGAGAGGAGAGAAAGCCCTGCTCCTGAGAGCTGAGCGCAAACTGATGGAATCCATTTAGATTCAAATCATCACCACAAAGTGTGCAGAAGGGGACTGTGGCACACGCGGGCTTCATTTGTGAAGCAACGGGAAGACAGAGACTCAATGTTCTCTATACAGCTACCTGTTTCCTGTGTCTGTCCAAGTCCAAAAGAAGCCCAGTACTTAGTGGAATTTGATAGAAGGAACCTAGAACAGAGACATCACCAATACAAGTGTCATCACAGTACAGCCACTTTCAGATTGTGACTTACAATAAGTGTTGGAAAAATCTTTTTGGAAAACATGGCATTGGTATATCTGCAAACTCCCTGAGCATCACCTTGCTTTTATAAACACATAAGGGAATAAATCTAGCTTTGTAAAAGCTATTCCCAGATTGTGGTGTACTGTGTTCTAGGGGAAACGATTTTGAGTTTTCTGAGATATCAGAACTACTCTCAGCTGGCAGAATGGCTCGGCAGGTAAAGGCACTTGCCACTAAGCCTGAGGAGCTAAGTTTGATCCCTGAGACTCACAAGTGGCCCATGATAGCAGTATGACTCCCCCCCCCCAAATCAATAGAAAGCATAATCTGTTTGACGCATTCAGAGGTCTATACAAAACATCCTTATTTTGGGGGGGCTGGAGAGATGGCCTAGCGGTTAAGAGTGCCGACTGCTCTTACAGAGAACCCGGGTTCGATCCCCAGCACCCATATGGTGGCCAAGAACCGTCTGAAACTCCAATTCCAGGAGAACTCCAGTTCCAGGGGAATCCGACACCCTCTTCTGACCTCAGCGGCATTGCACGACACGGGTGCACACACTTGCATGCAGACAGTACATTCATACACATACAGAAATAAATAAAAAATTAAAAAAATCCTTATTTTCTACAGAGAGAGAGAGAGAGAGAGAGAGAGAGAGAGAGAGAGAAATTGTGACTTACTATTCAGAGCTGCAAGCCAAACTAATCACCTTTTTCAACAACAAATGTCATTTGTTCTTGGAAGAAAGGTTAACAAATTGGGATCATTCAGATGTTGGCACCTGGAAGACAATTTTTAAAAAAATGTATATAGTGACTTTGTCACAGGGAAACAAAAGGCAAGGTTTGTTGACAATGCTAAAATATGAGTTTCTAAGGAAAAATAAACATTTCAGAAAAACTTGTTTCTGCACCGTGTGCTTGACAGTTTTCTGTCACTTCATGACTCTGAGGCTGAACTTGTGATGATAGTAACAAGTGTGATTGTTTCACATAATGAAAACCTGCCAGTGTTAATGATTCTAAATAATTTGGCAAACTGTGTTCTCCCTATGACCAGTGCTGAATGAAAGAACTGATGCTGAGAGGAAAGATTCATTCAGGATGTTTCTGCACAGCAGCGATTCACCGATAGTATTTTACCATCCCCATTCTAGAGAAACTTCAAATCGCGACATTTGAAAGAACTGGGTTACATGTCAAAGAAGAAATATCAACAAACGTCTGACAAGTTAATTAAATTATTATTCTCTTTATGGATCTCTGTGTTTCCCAGTGTTCTTCTTTGGTTCAGAGCGGGTAAGAGAAATAGAATAACTGAAAGAAGAGACTGAAGAGCTCAGCTCATATCTGTCTTTCATTTTCTACATACAGGTGTGTCTGTGTGTCTATTCACAGGACTGTGCATGTGATTGCAGGTGCCCTTGGACTTGATGCTTTGGAGCTGCAGTTATGGGCAGTTATGGCCCTCTGGATATGAGTGTTGGTAAACTGAATTCAGACCCTGTGGAAGAATCCTCTCTAGCCTCACAGGTGACTTTTTTTAAAGGCAGACTTTAAAGAAAATTCCAGAAGTGTTAACAATAAAACAATAATACATTTTCTCTCTCTTTTTCTTTGGTAAACATAGTCATTTCTCATTTAAAATATGGTACCTAAATGCTTACCACCTGTATTTTAGATATATTAACCAACATACACTTTAAATTCCAGTTTACAACTTTTATTTTAACAAATATTAATAGATCTTTTACCTAAAGTAAAAACTATGTGGTCTCAGTGGGGATTTTTTTTTTTTTTTTTGGTTTGCTTTGTCTTGTTTTTTAAAAAGGCAAAATATCCCTGGGACCAAATTGTTTGAGAAACAATGCTCCAAGAGTGATGTTTCTGTGTAGGCACCAACCATGTCGCTGTTGCCAACAGAAGCTAACCTTGAAAAATCCCCAAGACATACACGCAGCCAGATATACTAAGTTCCTTACTGCACTCTGGTCACTTGAGAATGGTTATGTAAGCCTTCAGAATTGTCGAAAAGGCTCAAGACTTGTCAGGCTAACCACTGAATCGGGTTCAAACCTGGCAGTGGACTAACAGAACTGAGAGTAACCCATTTCGTAAATCTTGTTTCAACTGATTTCCCAGGTTGCTAAGAGCATAGAATCCCTTAGCCCTTGCCCAGTTGCCTTCTTAGTAACAATTACATATTGTTTTGTAAAAGTCTGGGGCTATTCATTGCAATCCACCAATAACAAAAACACTTTCCCTTGACAGCTAAGGAGCTGATCAGTTTTGTTAGGAGTGCTTTCTTAGGCTGCGGAGTAGCTCCTGGGTTTCCTCTTTGGAAGCAGCCACATTATCCCAAGCAATCATGTGTAAATACTAGGCATGAGAGCTTCAGGATGTCCTGAACATATTTCTATTCATGGCGTTCCACATATAACAACCTGGGGTTTAATTCCAGACCAGTTATAAGAAGTCAAATTGTTTTTATACCTGGATCTCTCTTATCTTGTGCAATTAGCTCAGAACCATAAATAATAAGCTTGATGGCAAAGTTAAACATTAACCACAATGTGGCTTTGCCTCACCCAGTAAATATATGCTGAAAGTCCTACTAACTGCAGGAGTCCACCGGAGACTTTCCATTGGCTCCTGATGATCTGCCTCCCTCCTTTGAATTTATAACTCCTCCACTGGTATTGTAGTCTTACAGTTAGCAGAAGAAAGGAATCTTGGGTGAAAAGATTGCAAAGCTAAGTTTAGAACAGAGATTCACATGACTTCAGATGGATGGTTATTGTGGGTAAGGTAGGGTAGGGGGAATGAGTTAGGGAAGGATTGGGGCAGCAAACCAGAGAGGAGGCATCTGCATAGCTTCAATAAAGTGTATTGTGGAAAAAATATCTCATCTATCTATCTATCTATCTATCATCTATCATCTGTCTCTTTCTGTCTCTATCTCTCTTTCAAAAGGACTCCACATTTTGATGTTTTCTTCTTTATTCTTGACATAGTGGCCTTGAATACTGGCCACCCAACAAGGGTTTAGGGATTCACAGAAAACTCTGTTAGAAAAATCAACAGTGATATACTTTCATTGGAAAATAATATTCCTGACTCCTGTTTTGCTCACCTTGAATATTTTGATTTTTTGATATTCTGGATTAAAAACTGAATTAAAAAACTGAATTCTGAGGCACAAATCCCATGCCTTTTCTTGACCTCCACTTAAAATGATCTTTGACCAATGGATCACTGTTTGTTAGTGGTTAAAAAGTAGGCAATCTAATAAGGGTCCGACTCTTGATATCAAAAGTAGACTTTAGTCTAGTGAAAGACCCCGCTCTATTGTCATTTTCACGGGGAACGCTAGTTTGAATATCACAATTATAATCATTCTTGAAAATTATTTAAGAGATATTTTTATGGAAGAAGGCACACATTTGTGAGTTTTTAAATTCAAATGCAGATACTTCCAATCTTGTACAAAGACAGCAGAATTTGTTGAAAATGATCACTTTTTCATACAGCTGACAGGCTCCTGGATTTCCCGCATGTTCGGGATGAAGTTTGTATACTTGGATCTTCATGGAGAGACTAGAAACACCTGCGCTTCTTCATGGTCCAACATGGAGACCCCTAGAGAATCAAGCTGCCCCGTTTCTCTCAGCACACTGTTGTGTTTCAAGTTGCCTACCTATGCAATGTTCATCTTCCTCTGGGAATGCTCCTCCGGCTCCCTCTGGAAGGCCCCCTCCTCCCACATCTCTCTGCCTGAGCACATACACTTATTTTCCGAGATTCTTCTCAAGTACCACGTTCACACTGTGCAGGACTAAGTCCTCTGCAAAGTCCTCGAAACTCCTAACCCCATCGAGGCCCAGCTCTAAGCCAGGCACATTTCTTCCAGTGCTCATTTACGATATACTTCATCAGCCGTCCAGAGTCTTCTTTGTACTGGTCTATTCCCACCCACACTTCTGTCCTCAGATCTCTAAGCCACTCACAATCACCGGCTTCCTATTCTTATTCTCTGTATCTTGAACAAACAGTCCAAATGGTGGGTATCTAGTAAATACCTATGGAACAAACCCATACATCATGCCCAGTCTTCACATTGGAGCAAAGACTTACATATAACGTTCAATCAACATTCTGATTTTAAGTGGCAAAACAAATGCTACCACAGTCCCAGGAACCCTAGTTGTGATCATTAGAAAAATTGACTTTTAAAGAGTTTTTAGAGGCTGGAGAGATATGGTTAAGATCTGCTTCTCCTGCAGAGGAACTGGCTTCCATTGCCATCACCCACGTGGTAGCTCACAGACAGCTGTCTGTAAGTCTAGTTTCAGGGGATCTGATGCCCTTTTCTGGTCTCTGTGGGCACTGCATGAGTGTGGTACACATATGTAGGTGAAGGTGAAATTCTCATATACATACAATAAAAATAAATGTTTTTTAATCTTTAAATATTATTTCAGGTAAATAGTATGGATTGAAGCACAAATAACATTCGGAAACCAGAACAAGAAATAGCTTACAACCCCCACCCCAATTTCATCAAAGAAACATAAGATACTACTGTGTCAGCATGGAAAGACTCAAGTGGACTTTATGACAAAGAGAACCTACATAAGAAACCTTATGGTTCCGAGTTCTGGAAGAAAAAGAGTTGCTTAATAAAAGACACAAAATGTAGAAAAAGATCTCCCGAGTTCAGAACTGCCTGTCTTCTATCTCTGTCACCACAACCACAACTGTCACCATCTTCCTGTCTGAATCCTCCCCAGAGAGCCACATCTTCCTGGTCTGACACAAGACTCAGGGATCACGGCAGAGGAGAGTGCAGAAAGAATGTGAGAGCCGGAGGACGAAGTGGAAAGGCGGGGAATACTGTCTGCCAGCACTAAGCTAGCTTTGCACATCGGGATTCACAGCACTAGTGATCTCAGAGCTCCTGAAGACCATTACAAGATCAAGGCAATTAAAAGTCCAGTAAGGCAGGGCATGGCATGGCACCCTGGGGGTTTAATCAGAGGCAGGCTAATCTCTGAATTCAAGGTTCCCTTGGTCTAGATAGGGAGTTCAAGATCAGCCAGTTGAACATTGCAAGACCCTGTCCACACACACACACACACACACACACACACACACACACACACACATATCATAATCCAACAAGGCTAAGGGAAGAGGTTCTGAGGCCATTCTTCTAAGTTGAGGATGACTGTGGGGAAGGGAGAATCACTCTATCTAGGAGTTTGGCCTCTACAATGTTGTCCATGTTTCAATAGGTCACTCCGTGCTCCTGCAGGCAGCACTAAATGGGCTCATTAGACTAAGATAAGTAAATACTCATAAGAAGAAGATATAAAGATGGACAGTAGATATGATGGGGGTCTGTGGGAGTTGCAGGGGGTAGACAGGGTCAATTAGATACATTATATAATTGTATATTATATATATATCTAATTGATTATAATATATCTAATTGACCCTGTCTACCCCTTGCAACTCCCACAGACCCCCATCATATCTACCTAATATACCATCCAAACATCTGTGTCTATACCAAAGTAACTTACCATAACAATTAGTACTGTTTAAATACTTATATATCTAATTGCTTGTGCTTCATTAGTAGGATCGAAAGGTTATTCCTGGACAAACTGTCAGCCCATGAAAGGAAACAGCCAGAATTGACCAGAGTCCAAGATAACAGCTCCAGAGAAAGTAGACTGTTTTGCTTCTCGTCCCCCGGTGCCCCTTTTCTAAGCCTAGGGAACAATCTGCAGAAGAGGGGGCGTGGCAGAATGTAAGGGCTGCGATTGGGGTGAATGGTGAAACTACAACAATATAGTCTGGACACTTATTTGATCAACTTGATTGTACATACAAGCCCCTCCAGCTGAATAGTGGGACCCTTGGGCTGTGTGGGTTTGGGCACAACTGCTTACAAATTGGATTTACATGAAGGATGCTTGTACTCATAAATTACTACTTATTGGTAAAAAAATGAAAAAAATAAAGAAGTAAAAAAATTGTATAATATTTTCAGATTGTGTACATTTATGAAATTTCCACCGAATATAGATAGAGAATAAGACTGCTGGGGCTGGAGAGATGGCTCAGCAGTTAAGAGCACTGACTGCTCTTGCAGAGGACCTGGGTTCAATTCCCAGCACCCACGTGGCAGCTAAGAACCATCTTTAACTCCACTTCCTGGGGGAATCCATGCCCTCTTCTGACCTCCGCGGCATTGCACAACATGGGTGCACCTACCTACATGCAGGCAGTACACTCATACACATAAGAAGTATAAAAAAAAAAAAGAAAGACTGCAGAGTTCCTATCCCTGGACAGGACTCATGTATTAAATCTCACCCACGCAGAATTCAGAGACAATCACAGAAAAGTGTGGGAAGATTGTAAAAGCCAGGGGCGGTGATGATGACGAGGAAACAGTTTGCCAGGCCTCTGGGAACTTGTTCAGATGAACTCCCCAGCCATCACAACAGCAGGCACAAGACCCACGTGAACTCAAACCAGACAGAAACCTAGCATAGAACTGGGGAAATGGACAAGTAGCCCTGCCCCAATCTTAGCTGAGCAACTATCAGCAGCCAATAGCTGTTTGGTGAGGAAGAGTTGGTCTTCTTAAAGGGACTGATGCTACACGGGCTGACCAGGCACAAGTAAATGAATTCCTCCTGAGGGACATCTGGTGACACAAACCTGACTCACTAGGCCTTAACATATACGACAAAAATGCATGAAATCTGGAGGGGGGGCTGTGAGGGGGTACAGATGGAGGAGAGGAGTCTATATATGAGTAATATGTATTGCATGAAATGCACAGAAATTTTATATATATATATTGAAAAAATGCAGCATAAAAATTTTGAGAAAATGTTTTATCATCTGAAATGTTAAGAAAAGTAAAGATCTAGTTGTAGGGCTTTTTGCAGATCGTGCAATTACCTTGGTTTGAGAGAGGGCCTCTTGGTCCGCTGCCTGTGCACCAAGGCAACTTTGCTGCTTGCCACATTACAGACTCACTCTTCCTGGCCATTGGCACATGCTCCCATTGTCTCAGAACCTGTGTGTGGATTTTGGTAGGCTTATCTGGACAGCCCCAATGTATGAGGTGGTTTGGGGAACACTTTGAGCCTTCAGGAGAGATGGTGTGATCAGTTTGTCCATCATAGCTAAAGAAGGACTTGAGTCCAGTTAATCCGTCTAAGGGAAATGATTAGATAATGAAAGTGGAGGATTCATGACTGAATTCTTGTGGCCTTATAGGAAAGAGAGAGAGAGAGAGAGAGAGAGAGAGAGAGAGAGAGAGGCTTGCTCCCTCAATGATAAACAAGAAGTCCTGAATTTCAAGCCAAGCAGGGCTATACAATCGGACCCTATGCTGATAACAAAGCAAAATGACAAGAAAGTTTTTTTTTTTTTTTAGGTTTTCTGCATAATGCTAGTCATAGTCAGTTTTTCTCTTAGTAAAACATTGTGGCCTTGGTTGTTGGGAAGGACTGAATTGTTTTTGCTTGATTTTTTTTTTTTGACTGTAACTTACCCTTCTTCTTGGGCAAACTCCAGCCAGACAGATATTTGCCATTTCTTGATTGTTTTAAAGTGTTAGCCCCAGACACATAAGCATTGTTGGAATGCAATGGAAAAAAAATGTTTTAAATCTCAAATGGGGTAATAAACTGTAGCCAGAAGCTAATTGTCCTGAAACTTGAGCTATTAGAACACGTTAGTACTGTAGAGGGACCACTCAGCACTACTTTGGTGGGGTTGTTGTGTAATTGGTAGTAGATTACACTGCAGACATTTTTTTTTAAAGGTGTCAAATCAGACATCTCTGCTTATGGTTATAGACCTCGATGTAATTCTCAAAGCCATCAATGCATTTTACCCACTGAAGTACTGTTGGGAGTATTAATTCGTATAATGTTTAACTGCTCACTATGGACTTCTCCTTTGCCAATTTTCTTCCACCCAAGAAGGCCTGACGTGCTGCCTTTTCCTGTCAAAAGACATGAATCATTAATAAGATCCAGCAAGGCCAGTGGTGAGCTGGAAGCAGAGCTGTGAGGATAAATAAGGCCTTCACTTTCCTTCAACTGTGTGATGATGACCTGAATGCGAAAGAAGCAAATGGCTCGGTAGGGTTCTGCTAGCGGTCCGAGAGCCAGGCAGGGGCACCAACCATCACCTTTGTTTACTGAACCATTGTGCAATCCGAGGCACTTCTTCGTGTTGTTGGTTTTTGAGGTTCTATATTTGTCGGACATTTCAGAGTCTATAGGAACAAGAACTTTTGATACTCTAGCCAAACTCTGTGTACCCCTAGAGGCCAGAGAAATGGACACACTCATGTGTCAAAGTCTTAAGGAAATTAGGTCAAATCTAGAGGAGAGCAGGCCCATGACTAAGAAAACAACATGCCGCATATGTAAGGAAGACATCCTTCCTCAAGTTCTAATCTGTGTGTTCTGTTCATGTCTTGTTTAGATGTTTTACTTCTCTCTCTCTTTTTTCTTTTTCAATGCCCCCATCTTTAAGGCACTTCCTATCCAAATAAACTTACAAAATGCTGAAATTTGACAGTTCAAAAAGAGTCTTGCTGGGCCTGTGAAATGGCTCACTGGGCAAAAGCACTTGCTGCTAAACCTCAGGTCCTGAGTGTGCTACCTGAGATTTACAGGGAAGGAGAGAACTGAGTTCTGAAAGTCCTTTCCATTCTCCACATAAATGCTGTGGTCAGCAAACCTGAGTGTGTGGAGACACGCACACAATAAACAAAAAGATGTAAAAATAATAAAAAAGGTAAATGAAGCTGGGTGTGGTGGTGCATGCCTTTAATCCCAGCTCTCAGGAGGCAGAAGCAGGTGGACCTCTGTGAGTTCAAGGTCAGCCTGGTCTACAGAGTGAATTCCAGGACACAGCTGGGGCTACATAGACCCTATCTCAAAAAAAAAAAAAAAGGAAATGAGACTCACCTTGCCATGAAACCATGGGCAATGAAGTCAGATTTGAATGAAAACCTGGTTTCATCTTTATTTTTTAAAAACATCGTTTTACCCTGTTGAGGACTGATTTGCATCTTTGTAAAGGGAAGATGATGATATTACCTGGACTTAGCAAAGATACAGGAGTTAGGACAGGAAGCGCCCAGTGAAACTGTTGGAACAAAGATGGCATCGGTGTTTCAGTGACCGCGTTAGCTGCTTTTCATATCTCTATGACAAAATACCTGACAACAACAACTTTAGGAAGAAAGGTTTATTGCTGCTCATTGTGGATGAAAAGGGATAGAAGCAGAAGCTTAGGGAAGCCAGTCATGTTGCCCCTTGTCCTAGTTTGTCTTCCATTGCTGTGACAAAACACTCTGACCAACACCAACTTGGGGAGGAAAGGGTTCATTCAGCTCACATCTCCTGGGTCACAGTTCATCACTTAGGGAGCCCAAAGCAGGAACTCAGGGCAGGAACCTGGAGGCAGCAGCTGAAGCACAGGCCATGGAGGAATGCTGCTTACTGGCTTGCTCCCCTGGCTCATGCCCAGCCTGCCTTCTTATACAGTACACAACAACCTGCCCAGGGTGGCACCACTCATTGTGGGCTGGGCCCTCCTACACTGCTTGACAATCAAGACAATACTCCACAGATATGGCCACAGGCCAATCTAATGGAGCCAATTCCCCAATTGAGGCTCTCTCAACCCAGGTGTGTCAAATTGACACTAAAGGTATCCAGCACACCCCTGTAGTCAGAAGCAGAGAGGTAAACGCTGATGCTCAGATCATTTTCTCCTGGTTAAGCCCATCCATTCAGGTCGCTAGCCCCTGGGATCTTATTGATCACATTTAGAATAAGTCTTCTGCCTCAATTTATCCAATCTAGCAACTTTTTCTTAGAGCTTTTTTTCTTCCAGGTGATTCTAAACCCTGTGGAGTTGAAAATATTAACTATCACAGAGATAAAGACAATGACAAGGAAGAAGGAACTGGGAAGGGTTAGTTTTAGCTAACTAGTTCCAGAGCAGATTTGAGACCCAAGTTAATACCAATATCTTATAGCTGTTCAATCAGTCCTTATGTGTTTTGTTTACCTGTAATTCATGAACTGACTAGTGATTAAAAATAGGGGAAAAATAAGAGTGGCTAGAAGAGGCAAGAAGTAGGTTACTTCCAGCTACAGCTAGGAACGTCAACTCTATTTTGGAAGCAGGCAAATGGGGTCTTTCTAAGGAACGTTATCTAGCAGGAGATGGCACAGAGGTTAAGAGCACTTGCTGCTATTGTAGAGGACTGTAGTTCAGTTCTAAACACCTAAACTGGGCAGCTCAGCTCACAACCTCCTGTAACTCTAGTTCTAGGGGATTCAACACTTTGTGCTGCAGTAGGCAACTGCACACACACAAGCACACACACAGAAAATTATTGTTAATATTTTGAAGCTGTTTAAAATGATTTCTCCAACAGGCAAGAACAGTTCCTTCAATAGACTTTTGAAAAAAATTCTCATAATAAAACATAACTTATGGTAAGAGAATCACAGCATGGAGCCTAGTGCATTGTACGCTTTATTTAGCTTGGAAATCATAGTCTTTATTCCTATATCTGCAGATGCTTAAGACTGTATAAGCATGGTCCATGATCTCAGGCACATCCTTGCCATGCTCTTGTGAGGTCCTTGTTATTAGTCTTGCTATCACCAATTTACGGCTTAAGTTCAGAGTGGATTAAACACCTTGCCCAGTTATCACATCACTGGTATGTCTGAGAAGTACAACTATAACACTCATATACAGGTTCCAAGTCCAGGAATATTTCACTGGAGGATTAGAAATGGGTTTAGACTCATAGTGTTGTAAGCCACAAATCAACTTGAGTAGGCATCCTTTAATCCAGACCTCTTAGGGAGATTCTGTATTTGGCCCAGAAAATGTTTGATTTATGAATGTCTCCTGGTCTACAAATAATCTTCTGGATTTGAAGTAGTTTAAACTATGCATAGTGTGGGGGCTGAAGAGATGGTTCAGGGGTTAAAAGAACTTACTTCTTTTCTTTCAGAAACCCTAAATTCACTTTCTAGCACCTGTATTGGGTAGCTCAGAATTTCTTGTAACTCCAGCTCTAATGGATCCAATATTCTCTTCTTGTCTCTGAGGGAATCCTCATACACATGGTTTACAAACACGCATATGATACACATAAATAAAGATAAACATTCAAGCAAGACTCCACCGTCAGCACCAGCTACACCTCACCTGCCTGGAAATACTGTGCAGCGGAGGCAGCCATGTGCCTGTATATCCCAAATCTAATTGGCTATTGGCTCTCTCCTTGGAGGAATAACCCATGGCTGATGCCACAAGCTTACATCCTTTACAGGTTAGGAGATGTTATAAGCCACAGTAAGACCCTGTCATATTTAACAGGGGGTAAAAATGTAATTCATGGATTAACATATCATCCAAACATATGTGTCTATGCCAAAGTAACCTACCATAACTATTAGTGCTGCTTAAATACCTATATATCTAATTGCTTGTGCTTCATTAGTAGGATCGAAAGGTTACCCCTGGACAAACTGTCAGCCCATGAAAGGAAACAGCCAGAATTGACCAGAGTCCAAGTCAACAGCTCCAGAGAGAGTGGACTGTTTTACTTCTCATCCACCTGTGCCCCTTTTCTAAGCCTAGGGAACAACCTGCGGAAGAGGGGGCGTGGTAGAATGTAAAGGCTCCGATTGGGGTGAATGGTGAAACTACAGCGATGTAGTCTGGACACTCATTTGATCAACTTGATTGAACAAACAACATGTCACCCCCCACTGGATGGTGGGGCTGTGGGGGTTTGGACACAACAGCCTGTAGATTGGTTTTGCACAAAGGATGCTTATAATCATGGATTATCACTTATAGCTAAAAAATGAAAAAAAAATACCTGAAAGATGCAGGACAGTTATGGCAGAATACATGTTCTGGGATGGGGTGGGGGTGGGGGGGAAGGGAAAGGGAAAAATGCCTGATCTGAATTGGAAAATGATGTACAAAATGCACAAAGCATCAATAAAAAAAATTTAAATAAAAAAAAAATAAACATTAACAAAGTATAGAAAAGCCTGATTGTTTTTCAACTAACCTTTCTCATTTAATGTTAGACAAATTTTATCTATTCTAAGGAAGATTCTGAGAGGATTCTAGAAATATTACCAATTATTTATAAGAAAATACTTAATGTAAGCCTTTAGTACATATTGGGAAATATTACTAGGCTCTGTAGATACAACAGTATACAAAAAAGATAAGAGAATTGTCTGGATTTTGAATTTTACAGCTTAAACTAGGGGAGATGTACTACAATGGAATGCAATATAAAATTTACCTACTGATATGCAATCCTGCAGAGGCTAAAGGTAAGGAATAGGACTGGAGGTCCCCAATAGTGTTTGGGAAGTCCTCGCTGATAAGATTTTGTAAGGAACTTGAGTGACCTCCCTGGAGGCAACTGGAGTATAATATGGGTAGCGAATGATAATATTGGGGTCACGTGAGGAATAATTTAGGCAGTGGAGTGTGGCAGGATAAGAACACATTTAGACCACCTACTGTATTTGTTTTATATTGTTGTTACCTGAATACCTGGCAGAAAAACAATTCAGGGGGAGAATTTTGCCTCGGCTCGTCGTTTTAGAGTAAGGGTTAATACATAAAATATGTATAGAAAAAAACAAATTAAAAGAAAACAATCAAAATAAAGTTTAAAAATGGAGAAAAGACATGATATACTTTTCAAAAGATCATAAATAATCAACAGCTATATAAAACCCATTGTCAGGAAAATGTAATTAAAACTACGAAACATTCTCTCATACCTGTAGAAGGGATATAATCAAAAAGACAAAAGATAGCAGGGTGTGGTGGCCCACATCCTTAAACTCAGCACTAGGATATCTGAGCCTGGTCAAGTTCTGTGAGTTCTAGGTCAGCCTGGTCTTTACATGTATGTATATGCTTGTGTGTGTTCTTCAAATTTGCATATATATTGCACCTAGGTGTATGAACATGCATTTATATATTTAAAGATAGACATACCTAGTTAATGGAACACATATATAAATCCATATTCAAATGTGTGTCTATGTCTATCTGAGGATGCACATCTAATTTTTCTTCTGAAACATTTGAAATTAAATCCTATACTTGTCACTCCTTTGTGTGCACACGCACACACATACACACACACATGAAACCTTTCCTTCCATCAATGATGTTCTACTGTATTATCACAGAACAACTCTTAAAGCCAAGAAGTTAAGAGGGATAATACTAGAATGTAATATATGACACATCAAATGTCATTATTTGTAGGGACATACTTTTTAACCAGAGAGAAAACATTGAGATGAAACATATGTAATGTCTGGAACAGAACTAATAACTGGGCATTTTGAAGACCTTTTTATATATCTAGCCCACTGTGATTTTAATCACCAAGATAACCTATTACATAGCATTCCTGGAGTACAGGAGGAGTGGATGCAGAAATTACTTTCATTCAATTACTTAAACCCAAGTGTGGGTGATTTTACATTGTGAAACTATTAATCACTCTTTTAAGAATAGGAGAGCCAACAACAAAGAAAAAAAATCATAAGTTCTTGAATGTCTTTCAGCCTAAAAGTGTTCTCTTTACTTTTTCTTTGATCATGAAAATATACAGGCAGCCATAAAAATTTTACTGAGGTTGTAATTATTTGAAACTTTCAGGGTGTCTCTAAAACACTTTATAACAACCCCGGGTATCATATGTTGATATTATTTCTAGTTTTCCACTTACAATGAAAATAAGAACTGTGAGTACTATTCATCATTTCCATATGAGCAAACAGTAGAAGAAACGGTGTGTTGACTCACTCAGAAAATACCCAGCTGGACTTTATTAGCCACATTTTAGCTACTCATCTTTATGATGTTCAAATATAGATAAGATAAAATCACACAGACCTCCCAGAGGACAGGTCAGCAAGGCCTCTGGATTAGTGGGAAGCTGGGCTGTTCTGAAACTGCCCTAGAGTCCATGGCAAACCATTCCTGTTCAAGATGCCAGTTCTCAGCATATCTGAGCAAATGCAAACCTAGAGCTAGTAGTAAACTGTCTATGACTTCATCATGATATATCCTCTCAAATCTGAGATGCTGGAGAGCCAATGCTGTGAACTTAAATTCAGTGGATAAGCTCTGTAATAGAGTTTACACACATACACACACCTGTTTATTTAAATAAACTTTTCGCATTCTAGCTATGAATCTATTTATCTTTCAGTCATTTATCATTATCTACCTATAATCTACAATATCTACCTATAATATTTATCTGTTCCATTTTTTTTAAATCCCCAGCTTAGGGGATCCCTTTTCAGGAAAGGGAGCTACTCTAGTCTCCAACCAAATCTCCTTCCCTGGATTTCAAAGCTTCCTGGTCTTTTCTCTAGTGTTACCCTCTGGAACTTAAACATCTATCTTCTCCAATCCTCTTATTTGGGGGCTAGCATTTTGCACTGGAGCCTAAGCTCTACAAGAGAAGAATTGACATGTGTTGTGTTCACTGCTTTCTCTTTCCAGTAATCACACCAGAGGCCAGGAACTTCTTGGCACTTGAGAGAGTAAGTTTCTATCCTCACCTTCCCCCAGATCCATTTTTCGATTCTTCTTTGACCTGCTGTGCCCTGAAAGTCAGATTGTTGTGGTCTCCTTGACTCCATCTCTCTTTATATAGGTTCTCTGTGTTTTTAGCCAAAGAGATGCATATGAAAAGGCTGCCTACAGGCAGGAGAGAAGGACTATGGTCTTTCTTCCCCACCCCAGCATAACACCAATCCTTCATCCCTAGTAGTAGTTGCATCCGACCAAAGCCATAGCTCCTGTCAGGTACTCTTCTCTTCTGAGGTTGCAACTTGGCAATCCTCTATGGCTTCCACACTGGGCTGTAATGGCTTCCTGCTAATCCTCCCAGCTGCACATTGAATCCTCTCTAGATGTGTTCCCTTATAACTCTGCCCAAGTATCCTTAAGTAGACCCTTCATTAAAATCTTTTCATTTGTTCCACCTGCAATGAGCTCTCCTTGATGCCAGGAATTCTGGCTGATAAAAGACTCAATAAGGACTTGTTGAAAGACTGCTGAATGCACAGAAATTCTTGGCATCCTTTGAAAATTTGACTGATTACCTCTGGCACTGGAAGAATTACTGGAGAGACACTTACAGGGAAAAGGCTAGCAGTGAACATTGAGAAGGTAACTCGACAGCCCAGCCAACCTTGAATGTGTGCACACAATGCCATTCTACTGGATGGGAAGTAATGAATTCAATACTAAAGCGAGCTACTGTTTTTCATTATGCCAATCAGTTTCTCAGGATTTTTGTATGCAGGCTGAATATTCTTGTTCTGGTAAAACGTAATGTTTGATATAGGGCACAGTGTTTACAGAATGGAGTGCCGGAGAATAGGAAGCAATTAAAATCATTGTTAAAGTCCAATTTGCAACTGACTAATTTTCTTAATAGTTTTAAACTCACTCATGCCGAAAATTAGAGACTTCGTTGAGTTTAGATACAGACAAGGGTTCAATAATTGCTTACCTCTCTGCATTTTTTTCCAAGAATTCTCCTTTTCTCTCTTTCTTGCGTGCGTGTGCGTACATGTAGATACGTGCGTGCATTCATGACATATGTATGTACTCATGCCTGTGGAAGATGGAGGTCACTGTAGGCTGTCTCCCAATGATGCTCTTCACTTTACTTTTTGAGACAGGCTCCCCCAGTAGCTGCAGCTGGCCTGGAACTTGCTATGTAGGCCAAGCTGGTTTGGATCTTACTGAGTTCCACCTGCCTCTGCCTCCCAAGGGCTGGGAGTAAAGGTATGCAACATCATGCCCAGTTCCTCGCTTTATTTATTTATTTTATTTTTATGAGACAGGGTCACTCACTGAAAATGGAGTTAGCTCATTGACATGGCGGGCCTGACAAGCCAGTGCACCCCAAGGGTCTGCCTGTATCCTCACCCCTACCATGTGGGTAACAGACATGCACTGCCACTTTCAACTCTCAAGTGTGTGCCAGGGATCTGAACTTGGGACCTTATGCTTGCAAGACAAGTACTGTCCTAACAGCTATCTGCCCAGCTCCTTTCCCGTATTTCTCATCTCCTTTTCTGTGTCTCACGTGGGCACTCATTCTCTCTCAAGGTGGGGTTTGGAGTCATGGTGTAATAATATCTCCCTGATTACTCATCATGGTGTTAAACAAACGAAGGCACTGTGGACCATGATTACAGACACAAAGGTTCGGTTGGCATGGCAAACGTTTCCAGTGAAAGGCTGTGATAGAACACGGGGTGATTTCTCATTTGTGTTTTGTTGTAGTTGGCAAGTGGTCGAAATACTTTACTGCTGGCTAGGCCTTTTCCTTCTTATCAACTGCTACAAATAAACTGGGATTGGAGAGAATTTTTCTCTCCTGTTAAAACTTTAAATTTCCTGGTGTTATCCCCAGGACTATTCTATATCAGGAAAGAGAAGGGATTTTTCCCGTTGTAGATGAACATTCAGGACATCCGAGTACAAGAGGAGGTTAGAAGGGAAGGGAGGTATGGAGACTGTAAATGGTGATTCTGCCACCCTAACTCCCCTGCAAAGTCAGGCCACGGGCCTTACAATCAGCTCTCTATGTTCCGTTGCTTGGCAGGTTAAGCAATGTTCCACAAGCATTAAAGCAACACACCACTGGGTCAAAATTGAGCCCATTTCAAGAATATGGAACAAGGGGAACTTGGATGCTTTTCTTTGCCATAGGGGAAAAGAGAGAGACCTTCTTTGGAGATTATTGGCATGAAATCCTTACTTATAGCATTGTAAATTTACCAGTCTGCGCACATTAAGGCATGCAAACATATTTCCACTCTAACTTACACCTTTCCTTCTGTTGTATTTTTCTATTTAGTGTGTTTATCAAGCAAAGAATATACTACAGAAGACATGAGGGATATTTCTATATTAAAGAATTTGACACTCTACAGGATATGATAATAGACTTGTCTGCTTTCAATACAATACTGCTTAGGAACTCATGAAATGTGCAGGTCATTTCACTGGGCTGTTCTGCCTGACAGGAGCAAGGTGTGGACCGAGTGATTTTCCTGTACTACCCATGAACTTCTGTGCTGAAGTGTGACACCCAACAGATTATAAAACGGATAGTATTGCTGCATATATTGCTAAGTATAACTGCTAAAGGAAGCTGGTGTGATTGTAGAAACAAATTCCACTCTCCGGTCTGAGAAGCGAAAGGGCAGCCCTGGGGGAGGGAAGATAATTCAGTGGGAAAAGTGCTTGCTGTGCCAACACGAGTACCCCAGTTCAATCCTCAGAATACATATTTTTTAAAAGGCAGGTGTAGTGACACACACTTATAATTCTGAGGCGGAGACAGGAAGATCCAGGGGTTGCTGGCCAGCTAGCATAGCCTTCTTGGTGAGTTCCTAGGCAGTGAGAGGGCCTCTCTAAAACACACTGCAGATGAATAGCACCTGAGGAACAACACCTGAGGGTGTCCTCTGGGCTTCACATGCACCCTCACATATACTTACACCCACACATATGTGAACATGCACACACACACACACACACACGCACACGCACACACACACACACACACACACACACACACACACACACACACACATACAAGACCCCCCAAAGCCACAGTAAAATGCTTAAATCACTTGTCAAACCTGACAGAACACAAATGGAAATCAGCATGTCTTCTGTCACGACTTAAAAAAAAGAACTTTTCAAAATTGTTTTTGGCAAGGAATGCATTCCTGGGTGAGGGACAGATGCATGGGTGTTGCAGGGTTGCAATGAAGAGACCACTTGCAGGACCACGTGGAATTTAAAGGATGGTTTATTACTTTAATAAAGTATGGCTGGGCCCCCTTAGCTCAGAAGGAGTGAGGCCCCGAGAAATGGGTTACCCAGATTTTTATAAGCACATAGCCAGTCAGACTTAATATCAAAAATAATACCAATTAAGGAGTAGCACGGAGCAAGCAAGCCAATTACAAAAGCAAGAGTCAGCAGTTAGTGTACTCCCTGCAGGTAGGTAAGTACACCCATGTCCTGGAATGCCCTTGGAGGTCTGCAGGGGGTGTCAGATCTCCTAGAACTGGAATTATAGATAGTGAGTGCTGGGAATCAAACACAGGTCCTCTGCAGGAGCAACTGGGGTTCTTAACTGCTGACCATCTCTCCAGCCCCCATTCTGTCACAACTTTAAAAGATATTTTATTATTTTTATTTTAAGTACATACATATTTTGGCTGCATGTGTGTATGTGAACCAAGTGCCTACAGTGCCTACAGAGGCCAGACAAGAGTGCCAGATACTCTGCATCTGGAGTTACAGATCATTCTTGGGCAGCATGTGAGTGCTGGGAATCCAACCCAGGTCCTTTGGAAGAACTGCAAGTGTTCTTAACAGCTGAGCCTCCTCTCTAGTTACTTCTGTCACAACTTTTGATTGGGTCTGCAGAAATGTTTGCCGTAACAGCCCAACCTTTTCATCTGTAATCACAGCCTACACTGCCTTTATTTAACACCCACAGTAAGTAATCAACATAATATTTCATGTCACTCATCCTGAGCTCCAGAGAATCAAGTCATTTGCATCCTGCTCTACCTTAGCCCTTAAATGCCTCCCCAAAGCCTGTGTGCTGAATACACAATCCTCAGATTGGCAGTATTAGGTGTTCTCATTTGATTGCTGTGATACTCTGACCAAAAGCAACTTAGAGGAGGAAAGAGTTTAAGATTCCAGGTCAGAGTCCATCATTGCTGGAAGTCAGGGCAGAAATTCAAGGAGGACTTGAAGCAGAAACTGGGGAAGGATCCTGCTTGCAGTCGCTCTTGTTACCTCACACTTAGCTAACTTTTTTTTTTGATACATCCCAGGACCATCAGCTAAGAGAATGATGCTGTCAAAAGTGGACTGGGCCCTCTTCTACCAATTAACAATCAAGCCAGTCTCCACAGACATGCCCACAGGATCTGGGAAGTCTCTCAATTGAAACCACCTTCTCAGGTGACTCTAAGGTATGTCATGTTGAGAGTTAAAGCTCAATAGATAGGAGTAGAAAAAGACCCTGAGGACTAGGCCACAGTGTGATGATCTTCCAGTCATCACAAGAGTGCTGGGTAGCTTCTGTGTCAACTAGACACTCCTGGAAGATGGAACCTTGACGAAGAAGAGTCCTTCATCAGATCGGCTTATGGCCAGGTCTATGAGGTATTTTCTTAATATAGGAGGACCCAGATCACTGTGGAAGGTCCCATCCCTGAGCAGGTGGACCAGACTGTATAAGAACAGTAGCTGATGGGGCTGAAGATAGCTCAGTGGTTAAGAGCACTCCATTAAGAGGGAGAGCACCTACCTGGTCCATTGTTTCTGTGGACACCGATGCCATCCAACCTATTATCAAGTCCAGTTCTAACTCTCTTGTAAGCTTTCTTTTGCACCTGGGCATTCCTTGCCACTCAGCTAGTGAATGCAGTTGAGTCTGCTCATCCTAAGGAAATAGCATCACAGAATGGGACCAGGAATCTGTCTAGAACTCAAGAGAATTTGCGGAACTTCTTCCAGTGTTTCCATAGCTGTTGAGCCAATATAAACATGTTGTATTGATTACTTTCTGTTGCTGTGATAAAATACCTTGACCAAAAGAAACCAAAAGAAGAGTTCATTTGATTTAAGTTTTCATGTCCAGAGGCAGGGCAGCAAGTGGCAGGCATTGTGGTAGATCAGGAAGCTGGCTGATCACATTCTCCTTTCTACCCAGGAAGCAGAAAGTAAGGTGGAATCTCACTATGACTTAGAAAGCCTGTACCTTGTGATGAGCTTCTCCGTAAGGCTGCATCTCCTAGAAGCTCCACAACCTCCCCAAACAGGACCACCGACTGATAGACATCTGAGCCTTTGGGAGACATTGTTCATTCAGATCACCACACACCAAACTCCAGCAGTGCACCAGCAGCATCTTAAGAGAGGCTCTGTGACCAAGGATGCAGACTTCCATGTCTTCTGGAATGAGAGTTCAAAGGCTCATCTAGGCTGGGGGCATAGACTACAATAAAAGGCTGGACAAGGAGGAGGAATATCAAGGCTTGGTTGGAAAAAAAATAAAAGAAAATAAAAGCAATACCATCTGCATCTTTGAAAAAGCTGAAACATGGGGTTGGAGAGATAGCCTAGTGGTTAAGAGCACCAACTGCTCTTGCAGAGGACCCAGGTTCGATCCCCAGCACCCACATGACGGCTGAGAACCGTCTGTAACTCCAATTCCAGGAGAACTCCAGTTCCAGGGGAATCTGACGCCCTCTTCTGACCTATGCGGCATTGCACGACACGGGTGCACAAACCTACACGCAGACAATACATTCATACACATATATAAATAAAATAAAATAAAATTTAAAAAAGAAAAAGCTGAAACAGATTAGATTATCTTCTTGGCCTTCCTGTTGTATTTTCTTAATTACTTAAGCCTGAGTCAGTCTCCCTATTTGATGAAGGAACATCTCTGTCTATTTCACAGACGGTTGTGTTCCCCTTAGACTAAATTAGAGTTGCCAGATAGGTAAAACTGGAAACTGTCTTCAAATATATAATTGAGTGGAACACATCTGATACCTGCTCTGTGACCTCATCCTTCTGAAAAGACTCACTTTTCTGATTTACACTGGTTCATGGTTTCCCGGAATGCTGCATAGCTTCAGTTTGTTGACTAGACACACCTGAGAAGAAGGAACCTCAACAGCGGCGTTTCCTCCATCAGATGGGGCTGTGACCCATGTTTGTGAGGCATTATTTGAATTACCACTTGATCCATTGTGGACACTAAGCAGATGGTCCTAGGCTGAATCAGCAAGGAGGCTGAGCATGGGCCAGAGGAGCAAGCCAGTAAGCAGCACTCTTCCATGGTCTGTGCTTCACCTCCTATAGGCTTCAAGGTTCCTGCACTGAGTCCCTGCGGTGATGGACTGTAAACTGTAAGGTGAAATAAATCCTTTCCTCCTTCAAGTCGCTTTTGTTCAGTGTTTAATCACAGCAATAGAAAGAGACTAGAACCCCCAGGCAGGACTAATCTCCAATGGCTCACTATTATTACTGGCTTGGTCACTGTCCTATTAGTTTTTCTGTTACTGATGCTCCAGAGACTTCCAAACTACACTCGACTGAGATTCTTTTTCAGGTGATTCTAAGCTCTGTCAAGATGATAGTTAATGCCCGCCAGGATGGCAACTCTCTTAATTGGCTGCCTCCTGATACTGGTTCCTCTCCTCATTCTGGATTTGTCAGGCTCTGAAGTCCCTGTGAATAAATACCCTAAGACAAGATACTTCAATGAAGAAGAACTTACTTTGTTTCAAGGTTTAAGGGGATCCTTGCCAGCATGATGGAGAGAAGTGGAGGTCTAAGCTTCGTGGACAGCTCCTTTTAAAGCTGATTCTACCACCTAGATTTTTCTACAACCTCCCAGAATACTGCCACCAACTTTAAGACATGACGCTGTGGAGGGAAAATTTCATATTGAAACCACAGCACTCTCATGGGGATATTTTCTTTCATCCCCTAAATAAAATAGTTTTACTCAAATCCTGGACTTAGGTTCCTCTTCTGAAGAACACACATCAGGCAGCCTGGTATTTGTCCTCTGGCCACACTCTTGGCTGTTGCCCAGGAAATGGAATAGATCTTGACTCTACAAAGACCCTCCCAGAAAATGTGGCTAGGTAGGTATAATGCTCATAATTTCATGGACAGGATTCTACTTCCAATCTCTGTGTCAAGGGCACCTGTGGATTAGAATGGGCTGCCACAGCGGCAGAGGTCAATTTCCAGATGCTCCCAGAATATCACCGACACAATTCTGGAAAATAAAATTATAAGACACCATCATACTGTTATTAGGAACCCTCACGATTCCAGACTCAGGAGGACAGAAATCATAATTGGTATTTCCTTTCATTTTTTTTCAGGCACTAACTTGTACATTATCTGTCTAACCAGAACAGCAGCCCCATCCTCCTTGAACCTGTCACAGCACAGTTCTGTAACATGCCGAGCTGTGAACTGATTCTGATGATACTTTAAAAGACAGCTGTACCGTGCAAGAGAGATGGCTCAGCATGACAGCAGTTGCTGTTCTTGCAGAGGATCTGAGTTCTGTTCCCAGCACCTATGTTGCATAGGCTCAGAACCTCCCGTAGCTCCAGCCCAAGGAGATCTGATGCTTTCTTCTGGCATCTGTAGCAATCTGAACTCTCAGGCACATACCCCACCCTCAGACACACACACACACATATACATCCAATTAAAAGTTATAAAATAAATATTTTTTTTGGTCTTTTTGAGACAGGGTCTCCCTGCAGCCCCAGCTGTCCTGGAACTCACTCTGTAGACCAGGCTGGCCTTGAACTCACAAAGATCCGCCTGCCTCTGCCTCCCAAGTGCTAGGATTAAAGGTGTGCGCCACCACGCCCGGAGTTTTTTTAAAAGATAGATGTATTGATACAGGAATCAGATCAATCAGCTTCATGATACATGAGCCACCACACCTGATTTCTATAATCTGCTTTAACTGCTGAGAGTGTACACCTGATTCAAATTGGAACAGTCCAATTCTCTCTTCCATAAATTCTGAGTTGGAATGTACCACAGCTGGTAATAGAAATGGAATATTTGCCTGAGAGGAACTTTTTCTCATTTTACATGTAGTCAAGAAAAGAAAGCCAGAACTTCTAGAAAGGTGTGGACGAGATGAATCAAATCTACCTGTAAGAGTCCCAGAGGGCAGAGCTGGTGCAAGGAGAAATTTTGAGAGGAGCATCTTGTTTTTCACAGCTAGGCTTTTATGAGGCCCTGCTGATGGGTCCAAAAGAATCATTCTACCTTAGAATGATTTTCCCTATTTGGATTTCAGTTAACTTAAGGGAATTTTTTTCAGTTCTTCAAAACCCAAAGAACCTTGCTTAAAACAACCACTCTTGACTAGCTCAGAACAGAGACCATCAGTTTCTTGCTTTTTTTTTTTTGTCTTTTTGAGACAGTGTCTCCCTGTAGCCCCAGCTGGCCTGGAACTCACTCTGTAGACCAGGCTGGCCTTGAACTCACAAAGATCTGCCTGCCTCTGCCTCCCAAGTGCTAGGATTAAAGGCATGCGCCACCACGCCCCCGGCCCAGTTTCTTGCTTTTCAATGCACCTAACACATTAGTTGGCAAACGGTGGACCTTCAATAGGCATTGGCCTAGAAAAAAAATAAATGAAAATATTAACAAACTTCAATGGAAGCTTCGAGAAATATGCTTCCTCTTTATAATCTAAAGTCGGCAGCAATACAAAAGCAGCTGACCAGTGCAGGTCCCTAAGCAGACTGAAATTCTTGCCCTGGGTTTGTTTTAATCAGTAATTGCCTGCTCATTTAATCCATTTGAGAAACAGCTTTAACCACTGTTCAAATGATTGGTGTATGTTTCTCTGGGATATGTAGTAAGGTATTAATTCACCTCGAAGCTTGTAGGCTTACTTATCACTCTCAGATGTTCAAAGCAATTCAGCACAGTTGAGTTCAGAACGGGTAACCCAGGGAACGGGGTTTTCAATTTTGGCAAATTTGACACCTCATCAGCGCAGGAGGAGGGCAGAATGTTGCAGGCTGTTGTTCCTTGGGATGTGCATTAAGGAAAGACCAAATTTAGTGAAAACCAAAGTCCCTCTTGTAATGTTTTATGATGGTTATAGTATTTGGTAACTCCCATTCCCCTCTAGCTGTGATGTGAGAGGCTCTCCCCTAACCCCTTCCAGCCCCCTGTGACAGCAATCTCCAGTTGTAAAATAGTAAGACCGTCAGCCAGCAATAATTTGCAATCCAAACAGACTTGACGCTCCCTGACATTTATTGAAACCTCAGACCCCGTGCACCGGTTTCAGTTTTCCTCTCATTGCTCTGTTTTTACAGACAGACAAGTGCTTAGATTTAGGTTTAATAATGAGGAGAAATTTCTTCTTGGCCTCCTCGTGCTTGTGTTGGCTGTACCAGGTCTTGCAACAGACGGGTGGTTGGAGTTAATTATACTAAATGGTGAGAACATTATTTGACCCCACCGGTTCAGCCCCAGAGGCCGTGCGCCTCCTTACAGACATACGCAGATGGAATGCTTCAAGGTCTGGACAGAGGGCACCGGTCAGGGAGGGAGAGCTCTCTGTTCAAGAGCAGGGGAATGCGGACTCTCACTATACTTAAGCTGGGGACTCTGTGCTCTTGGTCACAAGGACTTGGAAAACATCTTCTAGCCCGTGACTGAAGGAATAGTCATCTTCGAGAACGCATAAGCCTCACCCCTTTCTAGGAAAGAAAAATAGGAAGGCTTCACCACAAATGTGACTTTATAAGCCAAGAGGGGAAACTCTTATTCTATGTGTCAGTGGAGATGAGCTGAGGAGAGCCATATCGCAATTATGGTTGAGGACTGCATCTGTATTTAGGTCAGTGCATGATACATAGTCCCCTGCATATGCTTTCACGGTCATTGTTCTAGTCATGAACATGGAATGATCAAAGTACACCCAGCATCTAATTACCCTAAGAATAAATGGCTTTCCTGAGCCTCAAGAAGAAAACTTAAACAGTATGTCCTAGTGGAAATTCACTCATCAAAGTGTGGTGAGCTTATTTAACTGAGTTTCAGGTATTAAATTCTGTCTCATTGTAAAGTACAACATGTCCAGAAAGAGGTAACATGAACCTATTGACCTAACACTGACAAGAGATTTTTTTTTCTAGAATTGTCTTTTGCTGATGGATATCCATCTGTGCAGATCATTTAGAAAGGGCTTGGGAAAATGTAGGCAGTGAATGGCTAACACGGTCTGCTAACACTGTTTATGAAAGTGTTGTGCAGCACGGTGCTTTCAAAAACGCAGTAGAACAATTGCTTAAAGTTGTGTTGTCATGGTACATGACAATGGTGGTACATGCCTATAATCTCAGCACTCAGGAGGCAGAGTTAAGTGGATCTCTGTGAGACAGAGGTGATCCTGGTCTACAGAACAAGTTCCAAGCCAGCTGGAGCTCCGGGGACCCTGGCTCAAAAAACAAACAAAAATCCATCAAGTTAATAGGGGAAAGAAGAGGAAGGTAGTGTCCCTGACCTTTCCCCTGCCAGCCAGGGATCCTGGATGCTCTTCATCCTTGTCGTTATTTTAATATATTTTTAATTTATTATTTTTATTTTATGTGTGTGTGTATTGCCTGCATGTGTGTGAGTGGTCTCATGTACAATGTCCCTGAAGGTCAGAAGAAAGCAACATCAGATCCCCTGGAACTATCATGTATGTGCCCAGAATCCACCCCAGGTCCTCTGAAAGAACAGTCAGTGTTCTTAACCACTGAGCCATCTCTCCAGCCCCCATCCTTGTGTGTGTCTGAATGTGTGTGTGTGTTTGTGTGTGTGTGTGTGTGCACTTGCCCATGCATGTATATGGTGTGGAAGCCAGATGAGGACACTGTGGGTCTTCCTGTATCAAACTCCACTCTACTTTCTAAGGCAGGTTCTCTCCTTGGAACTTAAACTCATCCTTTTGGTAAGACTGGCTGGCCAGCAAGCCCGCAGCATCCCCATCTCTGTCTCTCCAGTGCCAAGATTACAGGCCCATACTGCTGCACCCTGCATCTTATGTGGGTGCTTGGAATACAAACACAGATTTTCCTGCTGCTACAACAAGCACCTTATCTACTGAGCAAGTTCCCCAGCCTCTCTCCATTCTTACCTTTTAGATATCTTACTTTATTGCTCTGTGATGACTATCATCTTCCCCTTTATATTCATGGCTAAAAGCAACTGTTTTAGAGAAGCAATATTAGAAGCCAATAAATAAAGAATATCTTGGACTATGGAAGCTAGAAAATGACTATAGTATTGGCTTTTAGTTAGTGTATGAGTCCCAATTGTTTTTATTTTAAAGTAGCATGATTCATTTCATTCAATAACCATAATTACCCCACCCCATTCCTATTCAAACCAAACCTACCTCGTTGTCATTACAGCTTGTGAGTGAGCGTGCTTAGTTCAGACATTTCACCTCCCCTGTGTAAACCATTCAAAGTGCATGTGTTTTGTGAATCACTAACATTTTTCTTACAGAGGCAGCGTGTGACTGCAAGTGTAATGTTCGTGTCTTGAAAGGCATAGGGTACAGAAATTTCCCTGTGCTCCTTAAACCTCATAAATGACTACCACAATGCCTAAGATGAATTTGTTGTCCAAAACGTTTATACAAAACAAGTGTAAAGTGCTCATTTTCCACAGTAAGAGATAATTGAGTAGTAGGATGTTAATTTAAAGTATAGGACTTATGAGGCAAGAGTTTAAATATTGTTATAATCAACTGTATGTACATAAGGTACAAATAAAGACATAACCTATACTTAATAGAAGATCTGACATATTTTTAAATGGACAAATGGCATTTATTGGAATGACTGTTTCCATAAATAAATGATAGCAGCTGTTTCACAGGCTTCCTTGCAACAGAGTGTGAGAAAAATACATGAGGAAAGTTGGACTGAAGCACAGGTAAGAGACAACTGTAGGCCGCATGATAGGGACAAGAATAAATTAAAGAAGGGCTAGTATAAGCAAAAGTGGGCATGCATCATTAGAGACAGAACCAAAGCTTCCCAAGAACCCATTGGGAAATCTGAATATTAAAAGGCTTTGAAGCTGGGTGTGGTGGTGCACACCTTTAATCCTAGCACTTGGGAGGCAGAGGCAGGCAGATCTTTGTGAGTTCAAGGCCAGCCTGGTCTACAGAATGAGTTCCAGGACAGCTGGGGCTACAGGGAGACCCTATCTAGAAAAGACAAAAAAAAAAAAAAAGAAAGGCTTTGAACAAGTTTGTTGCAATTTGCCTTTTGTGCCCTTGTTAATTTTCCTGAAAACAGGTTGAAAGAGAGTCATTCATGGTGGAGAAGTCAAACAGGAATGAATGTGTTAACACATTCAGAAAACTCAGATGTGACTAGAGATTGGCCCATTGTAATTTTCAGGCATCTGACCTGTATAAATACGGATAAGTAACAGAAATGAAAGAAAATGTACTAAAGAAAAAAATATATATGACAAAATATATGTATCATAATTTATTCTCACGCCCTCAAATTTGAACTTTACATAAATTTATGAAAAATTTCAGAGGCAGATTAATCTAATGGAAGACAACTATTCTAATATCTATTGCCAAATTTCTCTTGCATATGGCTTTAATTACATGCATTGTTAGGGAATGTGTTTGAGTAGATACTTGGCATTATTATAATTTCTAACATTTACTAATTTATAGGTTAAAGCAGTGTATTACTTAAGTCGACTCTCTCTGCTTGGCTAACCAATTCCCATGTGCTCCATGTCAAACGTATTTTATAATCTGTCCAATGTCATCTGTGTGTTTGTTGCTTGAAAATGGATAGCATTTTAAAAACATTTATTTCCCTTGGATTATTTTTAGAGGCTGTTCAGCTGGATATTTTACCTATCTACCAATTTAGATTTTGTTCAATAATGTTTAGAAGCTCTAATAAAAAGATGTGAGGACAATGAATTTGAAGTTCGTATAAGCACCAAAGATCAGGTATCATATATATAATAAACACCAAAGTCAGAATCCAGTGTCAATTCAACTGAAACCTATGGGATGAAGCTCTTTGTGTGGTTCATGTAGAGAACGAACTAGGACATCAAAGATGCAGGAACTTAGTGCAAACAATATAGGACAGATGTGTGCCTAGGCAGGAATTCATTTTCAGACACATGGAGGCATGCTGTTATGCATTTAGTTCTTGCTATTTATAGAGTCATTTTTATTTATGTGTATGTGTACACTCCGTGTGTGTGTGTGTGTGTGTGTGTGTGTGTGTGTGATTACACTTGGAGGCCAAAAGAGGGCATTGGAGCCCCTTGAACTGGAATTAAAGGGCAACCGAGAACTGCCTACTGAGGACACCGGGAACTGAACTTAAGATCCGACCACCTCTCCAAAATTAAAAAGCTCTTGCTTTTTAAATTTTATTTTATTTTACTTTTATGTGTATGAATGTACTGTCTGCGTGTAGGTTTGTGCGCCCGTGTCGTGCAATGCCACAGAGGTCAGAAGAGGGTGTCGGATTCCCCTGGAACTGGAGTTAAAGATGGTTCTCAGCCGCCATGTGGGTGCTGGGGATCGAACCCAGGTCTTCTGCAAGAGCAGTCGGCACTCTTAACCACTAGGCCATCTCTCCAGCCCCAGCTCTTGCTTTTTAAGAATATGTCTATTCTTTTGTTGCTATAACTACTTGTGAAATGATGTCATACATACACTTTTGTAATCAGTCAGCTTCAAGGGCCCAAGTCCTTGCCAGAATTTTTCTTATTTGAAAAAAATAAAAACGATTCATTTATTTTTACTTTATGTGTGTAAATGTTTTGTATAAGCACATTTAAAGGCATCTTTGTCATGTAAAATGTACAGAGGCCAGGAGAGTGCTTTGGTTCCCCCGGAATAAGCGACATAAGGTTGTTAGCTGTCGTTTGGGTGCACAGGACTAAACCTGAGTCATCTGGAAGAGAAGCCATGCTCTTAAGCATTGAGCCATCCCTCCAGCCCCCAGAATTTCTATTCTTGCTACTGCTTTGTTTATGAGCAAGCAGGTGTTATCTTCTTGAAAACGATCTGTTGAAATATAAACTCTCTTATCTTTACAAAAATAAGATTTAATGAAGATAGGGACTTCAACCTGAGAGATTTAAATAAGATTTAAATGAGGGACATAAGCTTCAACATTAGAGGAAAGATATTAGAATTTTCAGAAGCAGAATAGGCTGAAAGATTTATGATAGCGCTTATAAACACAAGACTTCAGACTGCCTGCCCAAGCATGACCAAAGAGCGGGTAGTAACAGATCTTATTAATCACTGTTTATTTAGTTTAACATTATCCTGTCAAGGATGTTTTTCCTGCTAGGTAGAGCTCATTGCAGGGGGCGGGGTGTAGTTTAAATAACATCCAAATACATAATAAAGATGTTCATAATAAGAAATTATGAATGAAAATTCAAAAGGGCGTCAAAACGTCCCCTCCAAAGGTTTTGGCTTTCTGCATCCATTCCCCCAAAACTAGGGAAAGATTTCATCCCCAGGATGATAAACAAGGTAGTAAGAGAAATTATGTCAGAGGAAAGAAAATCTCTCATTCTTTTTTTCATTTTGGATTAGTTTCCTTATTCCCCTTCAATAGTTTTCACAACAGTATTTTCTTCTCTTTTACTGTGTAATTAATGTTTCCAGAAATCATGTGTTTGCATCTGAAGTGAAAGCTTCCCTCCGGGAGAAGTACTCATAAAATGGTCAGTTGATATTAATGAATCCCCATAGCAATAAAGATTCTTAAATATTCAGGTGATGAAAATGAAAGTTGACCCTGGAAAAGACACATTGTATGTAATAATCTTTAGGTTCTCTTAAGTTATTTTTTTGCTTATGTACATATTACTTTCACTGAAAAACAGCTTTCTAATAGAGACCTCATGACTTACCCTTAGATACATGCAAAATAGAATTCCCAGTTCATTGAGATAATATAATTTACACCAGTCATTTTCTAATTTATTAGACATTATTAAAGCTGAAATGAATAAGGAAATATTAAATTCTGTTCTCCATTGTTGGTATTAACTCTACTCTACTTATAGAAATAACAATAAAAATTGTTGGACTTAGAAATAATGCTGTAAAGTTGTGTTCATGAGAGTAACGGTAACAGGCTGAGGGTGCTCATGAAAACCTTTAGGGATTAAGAGTGTAAATTGTCCTTGACCATGATCTAAGATTGTAATGCACTGTGGAACCAGTAACACATGACTGCATGGAGCAACACTTCAGTATCCAGGTATTCAATACGGTGAAAGTTCATGCTGTCTAATTTTTTTTTCTTAAGTTAATTTTTATTGAGTGCATTCCATACAACATTTCTTAATCAAAATTAGACTCATTCCCCATCCATGTCTACCCCTTATGGCCCCCGCCCTCCACCAGAGCTCATGGTTCTGTCATACATGTCAAGTCCTGTCTTGCATCTTTTTCTCAGTCTTTTATAACCTTTTCCATGCACAAGTTTACTGCTTTGGTCAGCTCTTTGAATAGGTTTCTCTCTATTTTTGTTCCCTTTAAGATTTTACATTATTCCAAAGTATGCATATGTATACTCCACACATAAATCAAAATTACAAATTCTGAAAATAAACTATAAGTTAATTCCTAAACATATTTAGAGATTCACATTTTAACAGTAAAGTTACATGCAGGTAAAAAGATGTGTAACTTTACATTCTTTTTTTTTAAATATGAATACATATCTTCCATCCATACATGCTGTCTTATTAAAGACACACCTCAGGAATTAAACTGTGTAACTGGAGACTCAGAGTTTAAGGAGTTACCAATGAAGGTTATCCAGACAGCACTAATGACATGTTGACCACATGGAAAAGAACCTAGTTGGGCTTTGTTTCCACAGTTGAATTGTGCCTGATGCTCAAAATATCCTAAGTTATTGCAGTAGCCTTCTCTTCCCTTATGTCTGAGTCTTGCTTGTCATTCAAGGTCTTCACTTCTTTACCAGCCACTTCTTTTTTTTTATTTTTCTCTATGTGTGTGAGTGTACTGTCTGCATGCAGGTCTGTGCACCCGTGTCGTGCAATGCCGCGGAGGTCAGAAGAGGGTGTCGGATTCCCCTGGAACTGGAGTTCTCCTGGAATTGGAGTTACAGACGGTTCTCAGCCGCCATGTGGGTGCTGGGGATCAAACCTGGGTCCTCTGCAAGAGCAGTCGGCACTCTTAACCGCTAGGCCATCTCTCCAGCCCCTACTCACCACTTCTGATTTACTTCTTTAGACGGTTTGCAGGGAAGACCAGAAATTATGGCTATAGGTAGGACCTCAAGGGAAAAATAGAGCCAAGACTAGAATTTAGGAAATTAATTATTCTTTGGTGACAGAAGAAAGATCCATATAAGAGATAAAGAAAAGTCTTGTGAAAGACAGAAGAATGAATGAAGCATTTCATGCTAAATTAACATACAGATGTGTTCATCATGCCTTACAAATAAATATCACTACACTGAAAGAGTATTCCCAAACATATTCTTTTTTTATTTTTATAATTTCATATGTGAGAATTCTATTTGCATTATTTCTATTGCTCCCAGTGTCCCTTGAATTCTTCCCATATCCACCAAACTCTGTGTCTCAATTTTTTCTTCCTCTTTGATTATCATTATATACATTTATACATTTATAAATATCCCTATATCTATCTCTCTATCATCTATCTATCTATCATCTATCATCTATCTATCATCTATGTATCTATGTATCTATGTATCTATGTATCTATCTATCTCTCTATCTATATCTAGCTAGCTAGCTATCATCTATCTATGCCCTGATTTCATTCAGACGTGCTTCTGTGTACCTGTATTTAGGGATGCCCAATAGGTATTAGATAACATCTCATGGAGTCCTTGGAGAAAACTACTTCTTCCTCCTCAGCATCTATTGGCAATTTCTCCCTCCATTTTTTTTTGGGGGGGGGCATTACACAGATCTTGTTAGACTACCATGCTGTGGAGATTTTATTAGTGCAATTTTCTTATCATGCCTAGATTGCATTAATCAGTAGCATATGTCTTCTCCCTCTGGCCCTTGCAATTTTTGCATGCCTTCTTCCATGATATTCCCTGAGCCATGAGCATAGAGGTTGCATTGTAGATGTATGGCTTAGTGCTGGACAACTCACAGTCATTTATGCTCTGCATTTCACCAGTTGTTAAAATCTTTAATAGTCTTCAACTGTTGCAAAAAGAAGCTTCAACTGTTGCAAAAAGAATGGTGAGAGGTACACTTGTTCGTAACTATAAGGATACTTAGAATATAGTAAGAAATTACATTGGTCTAGGAAAATGACAGAAGTAGGTTTTTCTCCAGGATCTGTGACCTCTCCAAGCAATGTGTACTTGGTTATGTGTTCAGTACCACACATGAGTTCCTTCCCACTGTGTGGACCTTAAGTGCAATAAGACAACCATTGGATATCTCTAAGACAAAGTACCACTATTACACCAGTAGAGATAACTTGCTGGGCCAGACATTGTTGAAGGTCATGGGCTTTACAGCTAAGTACAACCACTGATTGGTTTTTCTCCCTTGGCAGCTTGATAGGATCCCCTGATACCATGAGAGCTCGTCTTCAGGGAGAAGGCTTCCAGGTCAATTCCAGCTCCATTGCTTCAAGTCCTGTGCCTGAAGTATGTCCTATCTTCAACAATAGGATCTTACCTTCAAGTTCTAGGAGAGAGTCAGGGGTTGTGGCAGTGGCCTGTGTTATTTTGGAGTGTTTTCAACAACTTCAACCAGCAACTTGAAGGGAAGTTTCCTTACCTAACACTGTGATTTTAGTTACATAGCCCTCAGCTATACACATGCACTCACATTTATAGGTTTTCACGCACTATGTTGAAAAGGAGTGGGGCTAGCCTTGTCTCATTCCTCCTTTTCATAGACATGCTTCAAGTTTTTCTCCATCTAGAATGATATTGGCTGTGAGTTTGTCCTTTCTAGCCTTGATTATTTTCAGGCAGGTTCTCCCTAGTCTGATTCCCTCTAGGATTTTTATCATGAATTAATGTTGGATTTTGTCAAAGGCCTTTTCTGCATCTATTGAGATGAGCATATGATTTATTTATTTTTTTTATTGATGTTTTGTGTATTTCATACATCATTTTCCAATTCAGTTCAGGCATATATCCCCTTCCCTTCCCCCCACCCCACCCCTACCCATCCCAGATCATTCTGCCGTAACTTTTCTGCATCTTTCTGTTTTTTTTTTTGTTTGTTTTCATTTTTTTTAACAATAAGTGATAATTTGTGAGTACAAGCATCCTTCATGTAAAACCAATTTGCAAGCAGTTGTGCCCAAACCCACACAGCTCATGGGTCCCACCATCCAGCAGGGGGGGCTTGTATGTTCAATCAAGTTGATCAAATGAGTGTCCAGTCTATATTGTTGTAGTTTCACCATTCACCCCAATCCAGTCCTTACATTCTACTGCGCCCTCCTCTTCCGCAGATTGTTCCCTAGGCTTAGAAAGAGGCACAGGTGGATGAGAAGCAAAACAGTCTACTTTCTCTGGAGCCGTTGTCTTGGTCTCTAGTCAATTCTGGCTTTTTCTTTCATGGCTGCCCAGCTCTGTCCCAGGCCCTTTCGATCCTACTAATGAAGCACTTGCAATTGGATATATAGGTATTTAAACATTAGTAATTGTTATGGTAGGTTACTTTGGTATAGACACAGATGTTTGGATGGTATGTTAATCCATGAATTACATTTTCTTCTGTTAAGTATGACAGGGTCTTCGTGTGGTTTATAACATCTCCTAACCATTAGAGGATGTAAGCTTGTGGCATCAGGAAAAAGGTAAAGGCTCCTTGCCTCCAAACCGGGATATCTGCAGGAAGAGAGGCGATAAGGCCCTGCTGTTGAAGACCTGATATAAACATGGGAAAGATGTATGGAGACCACACTTGCAAGCATACGGATGGTCTCTGGAATGCCAGAGAGTGTTACCAAAGGCCACTAAACCAATAAAGCAGATATAGGTCTCCTTGAGTCAAGCAAGACTCCTCCGTCAGCACCAGCTACACCTCATCTGCCTGGAGATGCTGTGCAGCAGTGGCAGCCATATGTCTGTATATCCCAAATCTAATTGGCTATTAGCTCTCTCCTTGGAGGAATAACCCGTGGCTGATGCCACAAGCTTACATCCTCTAATGGTTAGGAGATGAGCATATGATTTTTATCTTAAAGCCTTTTATATGATTTATTACCTTTATTGACATATATATATATATATATTAAACCATCCCTACATCTCTAAAATAAAGCCAACTTGATCATGGTGGATGATCTTTTTGAAACATGCTTATATGTGGTTTGCAAGTTTTTTATTGAGAAGTTTTGCATCTATGTTCATTAGGGATATTGGCCTGTAGCTTTCTTTTATTGTTGTTGCTATGTCATTATCTGTTTGTTTGTTTGGGTTTTTTTTTTTTTTTTTGTATTAGAGTAATACTAGCTTAACAGAAGGAGTTTTGGAATTTTTTCTTCTGTTTTTGTCATTTTGCCTGTAGATCTTCTTTGGAGGTCTGGTAAAATTCTGCTGTGAATCTGTCTTGACCTGGCTTTTTATAGTTGAGAGGCTTTGCATTACTGTCTCAATCTCCTTGTTTGCTATGAGTCTCTTTAAATTGTTGATTTCTTTTTTGTTTAAATTTGGTGATTCTGTTGAATCTATAAGTGTATATGTTTGTTTTTGATTTTCTAATTTAATACATCATAGGTTTTTAAAGTATTCCCTTATAATGTTCTGGATTATTCCACATCTGTTGTAATGTTTCCCTTTTTATTTCTGATTTTGTTGATTTGGGTTTGCTCTTTCTTTCTTTTGGTTAGCTAGGCTAAAGATCTGTGCATCTTGTTTACCTTGGAAATAACCAGCTCTTGGATTAACTGATTCTTTGCATTATTTTCTTTGTTTCCATTCTATTGATTTCTGCTCTGATATTTATGTGTCTTCTCACCTTCTGGGTTTGGATGTGGTTTGTGCTTGTTTTTTCAGATTCTTGATTTATATCATCAAGTCATTCATTTGTGCTCTTTCTGATTTTTTACTATTTATAGCTTAGAAGTATAAACTTCCTTTTTAGGATTGTTTTTAATGTGTTCTTGAGGTTTTGCTCCGTTGTATTTTCATAGTCATTTTGTTCTGGGATTATTTTTATCTCTTTCTTGATTTCTTCTTTGATTATTCTCCTTTATTCTTTGTTTATTTTCCATGAGTTCCTATAGTTATCAGAGCTTCTTTTGTCATTGATTTTAAGCCATGCATGGTAGCACACAACTTTAACCCCTACACTCTTATACGGTGCCTGTTCTTGAAAATGAGATGAGTTTCTCGAGTTTCTTGTAGACAACAAAAAGACTGATTTGGTTTCTTAATCCATTCAACTAGCCTGTGTCTTCCGGATGGAAAGTCTAGTTCATTGATGTGTAAATTATGAATGAAACATGTTGGTTGCTGCATTTTATTTTGTTTGTGTCCTTAGTTTTGTGTTGCATCGTTATGGCTTCATTTGTTTTCTTTTTGAATCCTCTTGGGTATGGTTATTCCTTCCTCAGTCCTGTCTGTTGCTTCCAGTAGGGCTGATTTGGTGAATTCTTTCAGCTTATTTATATTATTAGAGTATTTTTTCTTCTTCAACTATGATAGGCAGTTCTTCTGGGTAATGCAGTTTGGGTTGAGATATTTGGTCATTCAGAACTTAAAACTCATTGGTCCAGTCTCTTCTGGCTTTTGAAGTTTGCCTTGAAAAGTTAGCTGTTATTCTGGTTTTCTCTTCTTATATAACGTGCTGCTTTTTGTCTTGTAGCTTTGATATCCTCTCTTTGTTCTGTGTATTTAATGTTTTTACTATGATTTGCAGTGGGGAGTTTGTTTTCTGGTCCTATGTATTTGGTATTCTTTGTGCTTCTATATATGGTCAATGCCACTGATTCTTCTCCTTCCTCTATACCTATAATTTATAGATTTGGTCTTTTTATGGTACTCCTCAGATCCTGAATATTCCATTACTGTTTAGGTTACTTATTTTTACATTTTTTGCTTGTATGGTCCAATTCTCCAAATTTGTCTTCAAGTCTTGATATTCTGTTTTCCATTTGATTCAGCCTTTTGGTAACACTTTCTCCTATCTTTTCTAATTGGCTTACTGAGTCTTTCAGTTCCATGTCCCATCTCAGCTTGAGTTTCCTTCAATAAATTTACCTTTCTAATCATGAGTTGTCTTTGTCAGTTCATTAAGGCACATATTTGTATTTTCTTCAGTTTGGGCAGGAGTTTATTTCTATCCTATGCAAGTTCCTTAAGGTATTAATTTGTCTGTTCTTAAAAATCCTTGAATTCTTTGATCATGTTTGTGATTCTTCTTTTAAATTCTTTGTCTTGGGAGACTTTTGGGTATTTCTCGTTGTAGACCACTTCTATGGGGATGGCAAGATTTGGTGGGAATATAATATCTTGGTTTTTCACATTCTTTGTGCTTTTGTGATGTGACCTGAGCATATAGACCTTCTTTTATTGCTTGTGCATCTGATATGAAATTCTAGTTTACCTTGGTTGAGTAGAGGTTTGGTTCTGTTTTCATCGCTGTTGTAGCTTGGTTGATTTCCTGATCAGGTTGAATAGTTTGTCGGTCTGTTTCAGATTCTTACCTATGAGGTTTTATTGGGGGGATAGGGCTTATTCCAGACTAGCCTTGTTGTTTCCAGATCACTGGGACCCCCCAAAGACCACCAGGACACATGGCTCCAATGTAAATACAAAGAGTCTTAATTCAAGCTTGAACTTGGACCGCAACCCTTCTGATGCAGCAGGCTGGGAGAAGTGGTCCCGTAGCTCGGAGGGGAGGATATTGTAAAGGAACCTGGTCTAGGGGAATTTTTCTTTATCGATTCAGACTGGACCTGTTTCCCAAGCCTCGGATGTATCTGGTAGACTTCAGCCTGGGGAAAAGTGAATACCACCAGGCCTGTTTCTCAATGCCCCGGATGCATCTGGTGGACTTCAGCCTGGGGGAAAGTGAATGCTTAACCTTTGTCCAGAGTAGAAATCTGGAATTAACTCTTCTCTCCTCAGCCTGGTATACTGGGTGGGTAATCACAGCTAGGAGTATGAGTGTGGAGATGGTGAATAGGTTCTGGCTAACTCATGGGCTAGTCTGGAGCTGGAACAGCATTTTCCAAGTCTAGTCTTCAAGGGTTGAGATGGCAACAAGGTGGGCAAGGTCCTGACAAGTTCACCATACCGGACTGGAGTTTTTCGTCAACCTGTTGTTCTGAGATTAGTTCCACTGGGGGGGAAGATGGTTACAGAGTGGATGGGGTTCTGATTAGCTCAACAGAGTGTTCCTGTTCTCAAACATTATAATATTTACAATTAAACGATTTCCTTTTTGCTGTTATGAGCAACCATGTAGATAGCAGGATCTATGCACACAATGCATTTTTTGTGAAAGTTACTTAGGGATTCCAATGTCTTGGGCACTGCACAGTCATCTATGTGATTGACAGTTTCTTTTAGTAAGCTGCTATGCTGGAAATAACCCCTGAAGATACTCCCCATGCCTAAAGTGCTAGCAACAATGGGAACATTTCCCCACAGGACTGAGTCATAGTGAAGAACCCAGGAGGTGAGGATATGGACAGATCTATCTTGTGGGAAAGTGAACAAGATGTGAGTTGAGAAAATGGCCCAGAAGATGAAAATCTTGATTTGTTAATCTTTTGGTTTTGAATGCCCCAGGGCAGAAGTAGAGGATGTTGGGATGATTTTGAAATATACTCAAGTATTATTTGCAGAATATAACAAGATCATATCATCTGCACCTGAGAGGGAAAAATAGCAACTCTGCAGCATTTTAAGATGAAATTCTTTGGCAGATGGAGCAAGTCTGATTTGCAAAACAGAGAGGCTGCTTTACTCTGCAGTTATAACTTCACCTGAATCACTATGACATGACAGGTCCTGTACAGCCATTGACTGTGTGGGAAAGGTTTGGGGTTCGGAATCTTCCCACTGGTGATGCGAAGCTTATCCGAACTGAACAGGTAAGTCACTAGATACAGGAGACTGGAGGGGAAAGGCAAGTAGACAGAGATGAGCTAAAGAAGTTGGCAGCCAACGTTTTAGAAGAGGAAGGAAGATCTTGGTTCCTTCTTCATGGAAATATTTACATCTTTTTTAAAAGATTGTTCTAGATCTGAAGGTTAATCACACATAGACATGTCTAAAGGCTGATGCGTTCAGCTATCTAAAACATTTGGAAAAATTAAATACATTTGTGTAATTCAGTCATTTCAATGCTTTATTAAAACACATCATTAAGGATCTAGAGAGATGGCTCAGCAGAGTGCTGGCTGCTCTTGTGGGTGACCTGGGTTTGGTTCCCAGGACCCACATAGTGTATCACAATACTTTAACTCTAGTTCCAGCCACTCCAAAACCCTCTTCTGACTTCTGCAAACATAGCTCTGTGCGACAAAATATAATGAAGGAAATTCTTTAAGACTAAAGAGAAACAATATATCACACCCAGGCCCACAAAGATGTGCATAAATATCATATATATATATATATATATATATATATATATATATATATATGCATATATATATTTGAGTAGTGTTTACATAGAAACACATATTTGTTTCTCTTAATTCCTTTAAATATGTATAACTATATAAGTTAAGAGACTGTGCTAAAAAAACACTGTGCTGAATCCATAATGCTTACAAATGTGTTATATATAAAGACAACACAGTTAAGTTGGGTCAGCATTGTGCAGAATTCCCACTGGCAAATACTGCGTTGTTAACTCAAAGCATATTGACATAAGACAAAGACAGATATGACAAACATAAAGCCACCCTGAAAGAGAAACATTAGAAAACATAAAGGCAAAACTCCCATAGTAAATTAAAATGGCATACCCAAAATGTGTTTTATATACTACACTACAACAGGAAAGAATAAAAATGGCATAATTAGCAAGCAGCCAAGCAAGCAGCTCTACATATATATCAATGATTACATTAAATATGAATGTTTCAAACAGTAATTAAATGGAACAGTTATATACTGCTCAAAAAATTTCAAATGATGGTAGTTATTATTACAGTTTTAATCATAACATGATGGAGCTATTTCATGACCAATGACTATCCAAGACAAAGGCACCTTTATGTCATTTTCATAGAATCTGGAAACATTGAAAATATTCACCAACTGCTGAATGAATTAAACAAACTGTGACCTGTGCATGCAATGTGATGGAATTTACTGTTGATACATGCCGCAACACAGATGGAGTTCAAATGCAGCATGCTACTGAAAAGAAATTAAACATAAAAATGGAAAGGAAAGAGTGTTTGGCTAGGTTCAGCATTAGTCACAGACACTGCACAACCATGAGGGGAAAATTCAGGGTATAAAAATATTCTAAAACTTTGTTTGATGTTGGTTAAAAGATTATGTATGTCCTGAGATAGAAATACTTTACTTTTATTTTTTTATTTTATTTTATTTTATTTTATTGGCGTTTTTGAGATAGGGTCTCCCTGCAACCCCAGCTGTCCTGGAACTCACTATGTAGATCTGGCTGGCCTTGAACTCACAGATATCCGCCTGCCTGCCTCTGCCTCCTGAGTGCTGAGATTAAAGGCCTGCATCACCATGCCCAGCATTCAGAATTTACATTCTTAAAATATTTTGTTTTTTAAATTTTTATTTGTTATGAGTGTATTGCTTGCATGTATAGAAGCACGCCCTTGTCACGCAGTGCCCATGGAGGTCAGAAGAGGGTACTGGATCCCCTGGAACTGGAATTACAGATGCTTGTTAGCTGCCATATGGGTCCTGGGAACTGAACCCAGCCCCTCTGTAAGAACAGCCAGTAAGGACTATTAATTGCTGAGCCATCTTGCCAGCCCCAGAATTCACATTTTTAAATAGGATGAATTTTTATCTGATACAAATCATAGTTCAACAGAGTCTCAAAGAAGGAAGCTGATTGAATTATAAAATCATTAATGTCCTTCCTGTGCATGGTTACACATATGAGTGCTTAGAGTTTTATTTTACTCTCAGAAGAATTGCTTCGTTACATTTTAGAATCCCTGGATTTTCACCGGTTTCAAAATTGTTTGCTTAACTGCTTATCAACTGGTTCAAAAACACAGTGTGTCCCTGGAAAATCAAGGGCTACCAGTTACCGTATGAGATCAGTTCCTGATGGACTCTTTGGTCCACTATGAGAGTACAGCTTTGTAGCAGATATTTTAGTCTGAAGAAGAAACCCCTCTGATAGCACCTAGTTAAGGGAACAACACAGAAGAAATGAAGAAAAAGCAGGAGACTCACTACTGTTCACCCTGCCTATGGTGAAAGTCAGGACATCAATGGCTGGCATGATGCTGCACACCTGTAATCTGAACACTTGGGAGGCAGAGATAGGAGGACTAGGAGTTCAAAGTCAATCTTGTCTCAAAATCTGAAACAAAACCCACAAGCCAGCCATGGTGGCTCATGCCTGTAATCCCAGCCCTGGCCTGTTTGAGGCAACAACATTGCTGCAAACTCCAGACCAATCTAGACCCAGTGTGAGATACTATTTCAAGTCAAAGAAATCCCCACAAAGAGAAAAATAGAAATACCTTGTTGACAGGGACGGCTGTGCTGGTTGAAAGTTGAGTGTTGGTAACTACAGTAACACGGGGCCTTTTGAAGAATTGGGCCTTACTAATGGACAGGAAACCAGCAACTGCCCATTTCACAGGTATCTACCTGTGTCTTGAAGTCCTTTGCCCATTGATACCCAGCATTTGCTGTTCAACTAGGTAACCTGAGAACTAACTTGGCACTCCACACATATTCTCATCACCCAAATGGAAAAGGTCAGATCAGCTGGTACTTCAATAGAACTGTTCCTCCACCTCCCCTACCACTCAGAAATCTATCCTAATGTGTCCCACTCTTTCAATATACCAGCTCATTGTGTGTTTGACATTTCACTTTTGTGTTCAGCAAGCATCTCCTGGCAAGGAAGCACCACCCAGCCATCCTGCTTAATCCTCAAGTTTCTCTCTGGAAACTGCCACAGTAATATACTCCGTTATGGGGCTTGTGCCATTTGGTTGTGTTTTGTTTTGTTTTCTAAGCAGAACAATGCTTTTTTTATTTGTTTGTTTGAGCACTGTATTGCCTGAGGAAGAAGGGGAAATGTCTGTTATTGCTTGCTAAACATCTACCCTATAGCCAGCCAAACCACAGAAGCTAATCTCAAATCAGGGAGTTAACTTCTCAAGGAAGGAGTCTTGTGGCTTACATTCCATTCAAACGTGGCACCTTGGGTTGCCATGCTTCCCCATCTAACTTTCCTATGGAGACTTCAATATGAATTGTCTCATCTGCTATGGTGAATCTACCGTGTTTGGGATGAGTTTGCTTCAAGGAGAGAAATAGCCATCAGCTCAATCTGTCAGGCATGCCGAATGTACTAGAGTTGGACTCTGTTTTCAAGGCCTGGTTTATGCATTGTTTTATTCATTCTGTTATTTATACTTAGCTTATTCTAAGAGTAGCATTCATTCATATATTGATGCTTCCAATGCACCCTTTAAATGCTGTTGCGAACCTTTATTTAACACAACAGGGAAGCAAAGTAAAAGTCTAAGATACTATTCTTGATGTTTGAGAATCTGTAGTCCAGTACACATTTTGCCATCCAAGAAGCAAGAAGTGCCAAGTCAGAGAGCTGATAATTTCACAGAAACATTATTTGCACAAAAGGTTTGTGACTACTCAGGAAGGAGGGTTACTACCTCATTCCTAGTAAAATGGAAAAGACATCACTGTTGCTAAGTCCTGAAGGAACAAGGTTGAACAGATTTTGTACATGGGAAGACCTGTGGCTGTGGGAGCTCAGTCCTTACATGACCGTTCTATCAGAGACAGGTCCTTAGGTGGAGACTCAGAGCTACTGAAAACTTGTGGCCTGAAGTAGGGTAGCTGGAAAACCACCTCTGTCCCTTTCATCCTTTCCTCCCATCTCTTTTCAGGGCCTGGAACTGGCCATACCTGACAGGAAGCAGCAGGCTAGAGATCCCGGTAGATCATGTCTATAACGTGAGCCATGTAGAAGAATAAGAATTCAGAGTGAATATGAAGGGACAAGCACAAAGCATATAAAAAGAAGATGCCTTTGACCCAATCATTAAGTTTGCTTTGGGGTAAAGCACTGAAATAGTTTGATCTGTATAATCTAATGAGTACCTCTGCTTTTATGAATAGAAAACAAATATCCTTTAAAAGATATAGATTTACAAAATAATACAAAGAGTGCTTATTAAGCTGTAATTATATTTTGATCTTGTTCACACCCCTTCCCCATCGACTCTCAGTTGTACCCACTTCCGGTGCTCCTGTATGCTTCCTGTCCTCCATGTTTTTTGAGGCCTACTGATCTACATTTGTGTTCCCCAAATACTCTTGGGTGTAGTTCCATCCAATGGAGCTAGGTCAGTGTACTCGGGGCTGTATTCTTGACTGACCGTCCCTCTCCAGCTCCTATCAGTTGCTGATAGTTCCTCAGCTGGGGCTGGGGCTTCTTGCCCGCTCAGTCCTCTCCAAGCTGGGATTTTGTCTGGCTTGGACGTGGCACTGGTTTCGTGCATGCTGTATGCACAGTTGCTGCAGACTCGTATGTTACCTGACCTGTGGTGTCTGGAAAACGCCGTTTAGTTATATTCATCCACCACCTCCACGTCTGTGATATTTCCCAAGCCTTGAGGGAGCACACAGTGTACTTCTGTTATGCTCATCAAACTCTGTCTATGCTTCAAATGTACCAAATGCATGTGAAAAGAGTGTGGAGAAAAGAAAAGTTGGAAGACAATCAAAGGAAGATACCAGGAGAGAAGAGCGAGAAGGGGACACAGGGATACAGAGTGAAAGGTGAAAATGTCAGGACAAATGAATGAGGAATATTTTCTGCTATTCTGTTCATTTTGAGAAATCTTTATTACACGACAGGATTTAATGAGGTATCTGAATTTCTGCCCAGTAACACATCCTCCGACCTCTTGAACCTTGCCTTTTCTTTCCAGGACACTTCTAGTCTGTGTTCCAATCTAGCTCTTTCCTTTTCTTACCTAGTCTCATCAGCCCGCACACTATCTTGCTGCTTACCAATTTATATCTGTATATTGGCTTGAATCTTTTAAAATTTTATTTATTGTTTTTATGTTATATGTATGAGTGTATGGCCTGCATCTGTGTAGGTGCACCCAGGTCCTGCAATGCCCGCAGACATCAGAAGAAGGCATTGGATTCTCCTAGAACTGGAATTAAGATAAATGTCAGCTGCCATGTGGGTGGTGGAAACTGAACTAGATCTATATCCTCTGCAAGAGTAGCCAGTGCTCTTAACCACTGATCCATCTCTCTAGCCCCTTTATTTTATTTTTTTAAGGTCAAGGCCCTACAGATAGATCAATATACAGATGTCAAAAATATTCCTCAAGTTTTATGTGTCTACAGTTCATCTTAATTACAAACTCAACACTATTTACTGAAGCTCAATCTTACCATCCTAGAATAGCCTTTTTCCTTCATATTCTACTTCGTCTTCAAATTCAAATCTTCAAGTTCCTTTGGGCTCTAGTGTGACTTTTATATATGTAAATATCCTCTATACTGCTTTGTTCTTCCTAACTGTGCTCTCTCTTCCCCAGTGTTGGACTTACCTGCCACAGCACCAAATCCAAACTCTGAGGTAGCCTACCCCTCCATAACTTCTCATAGCTGATTCCAATATCCATCTTAAGTCATGTTAATGCAATAATATCTTCTTACCTATTTTCACACTGCATTATAATATTCTAGATTATTGTGTTTTTATTACTAGAACAAATCTCCAGAAGGCACAAAACTGTATTTATTTTATTCACATTTGCACGAATAGTACCCAGCAAGAAAAGAACCTCACAAAGCATTCTTTATTACTGTATCCAAATTATAATATACAAAGATTGGTCATGGTCTAAATATCTCTATGAGATAATTTCTTCTTAAATAACTTTCTAGATGAAAATCAAACTCTACTGAATTTTGGACTAGTATTCATCTCATTTGATTAAAGTGACTCAGATCTGTTTGTGGTTGACTACAAGACAGTGATGAATATTTATGGCACATAGCTCTGCTCATCAAAGTTTACCTTTTCCAGATACTAATCTGATTCACCACTAAGTCATCCAAAGGCAAGAAATATTTCTCTCTTTCCTAGAATTATTGTCAAACCTTAATAATAGATGATAAAGCTCTAAATATGGTATCCTAATTGTATCATCTTCTCTTTAATGTACTTGCAACCCACCCATTTTGATACCATCTTCATTTCTTAAAAACCAAAAGTCCTTTCTTCTCAACTAAATACATTTTGGAAATGTCCAATAATGCATCAATACTGGGCACTTAGACTAATGAGCTTACCTGAATATTTGCCCGGTAAATGAAATGCAGCTGAACCATGTATGAGCAAGCTAGAACTTGGGTTAAACTTGACTATTGATTCATTCTCTGGCATCAGCACTCACACGAATCTTTGCCTCTCTTTAACCTTAGTTGAAGCCACAGACATTGTCCGATCTTGCTGGCACCTGTGCTGCATTCAAAAAATGATGAATGTGGAAGCTTTGGCAAGGTATGCTGTCATAATACCCATAATCTGAAATGAGCTCAAGGGATATATATCCATGCACCAACTTCAGGAAAGCTAGTTGCCCCAACATCTAGCATCTATTGCTTTTCCTGAAGTATCAAATGCTTCCTTATCAAACGGAAATGGATTAAAGACATTAGGGCCTGGAGTAGACAATAAAGGCATTTTTAAAGACTTTTCAAGTCTTGTTGTTTGTTTTGGTGGTAGTGGTTAGAGAGAAGACAAAAGCGTATTCAGTCCCTCTGACACCTACCTCATGTCAAGGTTTTCTGCGTAAGCCCTTAGCAATATAGCAGCATAGATCTGCTCTCACTGGAGGAGGGCTCAACAAGAAAAGCCAGTTTATAAATATATTAAATATGCTCTAGTTAGTACTTAGTCATTATCTGTCAATATTTAGCCAAGATTTAGGTTGAAAAGATTGATAGAGTGATAAGCCAAGGTAACGGCACTGATTGGTTCCCTTCATGCTCAGTGACTGGGTTGGAATCATTAGGGATTGATTCTTAGACCTGGTTTGTGAATCTCATCTTCGGAGGTCAGAGCCAGCATAACTGGAGTGAGTCCAGATCCCTCAGCTGCAACTCCTCTGGCCTGCATGTATGTAAGCCCAACATGTGCCCATGGAAGGTCAGGAGAGGACATCAGATGCTCTGAAACTGGAGTTATAGATGGTCGTTAGCTGCCATGTGGGTGCTGGGAATTGAACTCACATCCTCTGCAAGAATAACTAACCAGTGCTCTTAATTACTGATGCATCTATCCAGCCCTCTGTGTTTATCTTGGACAAGGCCCTCTTGTGATTCTTATTAATATATGTTTATCTGTCTACCTTGTTTCCCAATAGCATGCAGTTATTTCTGTGGCAATCCTCCTTCAGGACAGTGCTACAAAGCTGTGTAGAGGAGAGATATCAGTTATGTAGCCAGGACGTGTCTTATAAAACTCTGTTTTATTGCTTTTTATCTGATAGAGTGATAATTTCTTTATTTTGGAGAATGGCTCTATTTCCCTGTACTTTCCAGTAACTGGCTCCTTAATTTTATGATTCCACTGTAGGTGTGTTCTTAATTATGTGCCTTTATATCTCCTATGGGTGTGGAAGTGATATCAATTAAAAAGTATGAAATATATGTAGGTAAAGATGAATCAGCCACTGAGAGGAACGCTGGAACCGAGGTGTCCAGGAGCTGCCATATCACCCAGACTGACTTGGTATTTTGATGGTATCTTAACACTAGTCAGTGATGGAAAATTTTCACAATTCAGCTTTTACCAAATCCTTTGCTTTGTGCCATTCACATTTTCTTTTGATTTGATGAGAAAAATAACAAAAGTTTAAAGGTCCAACCTATGTTACAGATTAACTGACTATATCTCTTATTTATGCCACTCTAAAGGATTGTGGATGAGGCCTGGGAGAGCAACTGAAAGAGCTCTTTTCATTAAGTCTTTGGGAAATGTTAGAAGGCTGATGCCTGTCAGAATCTCTGTGTGGAGTGACATACACGGGGCGAAAGTGGATTCTTCCTTCTGGAGCACCGAGCAGAATGCATTTCGACCACATCAGGAAACTTAGAAATTACAAGCATACCACAATGTCTGGTTTTTTAAGCTGTTTTTGGATTTACTTATTTGTATCCTATGTGCATGAGTGTTTTGGATGCATGTATGTAAGTGTACTACATATGCAATGTGCTCGGAAGTAAGAAGAGGTTATTGGATGACCTGGAAGTGGAGCTGTTATGTGGGATCTAGGAACTGAACCCAGGTTGTCTGCAAGAGCCAGTGCTTTTAACTGCTGAGCCATCTCTTCAGCCCCTTCACAATTATTTTTATTAATGTGTGTGTGTGTGTGTGTGTGTGCGTGTGCACTCGCCCTTGTATGCACGTGTGAGCCATGTGTTGTGGGTCCCTGTGGAGGCCAGAAGAGGGCATCAGATCCCCTAGAGCTGGAGTTACAGCCAGTTGTGAGTCACCCAATGTGGATGCTGGCAACTGAACTCAGATCCTCTGGAAGAGAGGCAAGAGTTCTTAACCATTGAGCTATCTCTCTAGCCCACAGTTAGGATTTTTATGTGCATTCCAAGGATCCAACTGAAGCCTCCAGTCTTGCCCAGTGGTCACTTTACTGACAGGGCTCTCTCCCTAGCCAGCATCTGCACTTTTGATGGACAGATTATAAGGAGGGAATGTAGGCTTGTCCATGGGTGTGGGCACAAGAATGGTGGACTGAACTATGACGAGTCTCATAGAGTTCCACATAAAAGGACATGGTACATCCTAAAATGCCCAGATCAGTGAGAAAGGAATAGAGCAGCCCAACTTGAAGTAGCTAAGACTTCAAAGTCAATGAGATCACCCTTGTGGATTCCTGGAAAGAACTGGAGAGAATTTACTGGAGATTTGGATAAGGCTTTGCAGAGGACCACAGGTCGCACAGTATGTAGGAGGAAATACATGTTTTTATGTAAATGTGACCCAACTCATACCCCTAGGCTGGTGTGGTCTGAAGAAACAAAGGTTACATAATATGTATCCACTCTGCCAAAGACTTAGCCATTATTTCTTTCAAAAGTCCGCTAGATAGTGCCATGTGAGCTTGTTGACAATAAGTACAGTAGAATCTGGCTAAAAACTTATGTAGGGGAGTCCAAGGAGAAGTCTCATCCAGTAAAGGTGCTTGTCTCCAAGCCAGGGGACCTGAGTTTGATTCCAGAGCATGCATGGAAGGAGAGAACTGACCCCTGAAAGTTATCTTCTGATACAGACATACACACACACACACACACACACACACACACACACACACAGTGGCAAGCACCTACCAACACAAAAAAGCATACTAAACAGATTAGTGAGAAAATTAAAACTACATGTCTAAGGGCTGAAGATGTAGCTCAGTTGGCAGAGTGATTGCCTGGAATACACAAAGCCCTGGGTTCAACCCCTGGTAATCCAGCACTACGGACACAGAAGCAGTAGTTCAAGGTCATCCTTGGCTGCACAAGGAGTTGATACATGAGATCCACTCTCCTAAATAACTACATCTAAAATACTGATTAACTGAGTACCCTTTCTTCCATAGAAATGCTCTATGGCTATTTTTTTCACAGGGTCTCACTATGTATTCCTGGCTGGCCAAAAATCCATAGAGCTCTGTCTGCCTCTGCCTTACAAGTGCTGAAATTAAAGGTGTGAGCTATGGTACCTGGCTTGGTTGTGACTTCTCAATGTTTTGTTATAGATTTGAAGAAATGCATAGAGAAATGTATTGTGTGCATATACATACAAAGATGTAAACACAGACCTGCATGCATCTATTCACACATGGATATTCACATGTACAACACTATGCATATAAATAAATATTTATAAATGTTTATATATAAATATTTGTGTATTATATATATATATATATATATATATTATAATATATATATATATATATGCTTGTGGTGTATATTTGCCCTGGAAGCATAATTAGTTTTCTGACAAAAATATGATATATTAACACTATGTTGACCTAGAGAGATTTAATATAAGCACTCAATCTGCAGATGATTCAGAAGCTGAAGTCAATAATATGAAGCTAAATCCCATCTAAGTGTTCCTTTTATCCAATAGCTCAGGGATAATCCACTGAAAGAACGCTGGGGAGGAGCGTGGTGTCTGTCTCTTATCCTGCCATTAAGTTAAGTTAGGTTAGACAATCTAGACCTTGAGAAAGAGCTTTGACTAGATCCTTGCTGAAATTATTCGGACTCGTAGCCATGAGTGTAGAGGGTGCCAGGTAAGGTCTGGATCCCACAGACACTTAGTAACTGGAGTAAACCTTAGGTTTCCTTTCATTGGCAGGATGAAAATCTCATTATTTTCTGGAGTTTGTAGATACATATAGTAAGATAATATATATGAAGCTTCAGTAGATTGGTTGGAATGTGGTAAAAACTAATAGAAACTAATTCAAATTCAGGGCCTGGAGAGATGTCTCAGTGGTTAAGAGCACTAGCTGCTCATGCAGAGGAACTGGGTTCAATTCCCAGCATTCACGTGTTGGCTAACAACTCTCTGTAACTCCAGTTCCAGGGGCTCCAACTTCTTCTGACCTCTGCAGGCACTGCATGACACAGGTGCACTTATCCACACATGCAGACAAAACATTCATACACATAAAAATAATAATTAAAAATACTTTTGGCTGGGTATAGTTATAAAAAAATAAAAATAAAATACCTGGGAACAAACATAACCAAAGACACCAAAGATGTCTACAACAAAAATTTTCAAACCCTGAGAAGGGGATTGAAGATGACATCAAACGATGGATAAACTTCCCATGTTCATGGACAGGAAAAATTAATATAGTTAAAATGTCCATTCTACCCAAATTAATATACAGATTCAATGCAATCACAATTAAAATCCCCATGAATTTCTTCACAGACTTGGGAAAAAAATAATCCTTAAATTCATATGGAAAAACAAAAGACCCCAAATAGCTAAAGCAACCTCGAGTGAAAAATGCAATACAGGGAGGATCAGTTTACCAGACTTCAAGCTATATTACAAGGCTATAGTCATAAAGACAGCCTGGTACTGGCACAAAAACAGAAACATTGACCAATGGAACAAAATTAAAGATCCAAACTTGAGCTCATATAACTTCAGCCACCTCATATTTGACAAAGGGGCCAAAATAGCTCAGTGGAGGAAAGATAGCATCTTCAGCAAATGGTGCTGGCAAAACTGGATTACCATTTATAGAAGAACAAAATTCAACCCCTACCTCTCACCCTGTACAAAAATCAACTCTAAGTGGATCAAAGACCTCAACATAAAACCTGAAATTCTGAAGGTGATAGAAGAAAATGTTGGTAGCAACCTACAAGACATAGGCATAGGAAAAGACTTTTTTTTTCAAAGCCAGTTTTTTTTTTTTTTGAAGCTTTGTGCATTTTAGACAAAATTAGAAAAGACATTCTAAATCAAACAGCAGCCATGCAGGAAATAACGTCAACAGTTGGCAAGTGGGACCTCATCAAACTCTAAAGCTTCTGTACATCAAAATAAGCAATCAAGGAAGTGAAGAGAAAATCCACAGAGTGAGGGGAAACCTCCACCAGTGTTATATCTGACAGAGCATTAACATCCAGAATATATAAACTACTCAAAAAACAAGACATAAGAAAACAAATGAACCACTCAAAAGATGGAGTAAAGAGCTAGAGACTTCACCAGTGAGGAAGTAAAGATGGCTGAGAAATATCTTTAAAAGTGATCAACATGATTAATAATTAAGGAAATGCAAATTAAAACTACTCTAAGATATCATATTACTCTGTTAAGACTGGCTAAGATCAAGAAAACAAAAGATACCAAATGCTGAAGAGGTTGTGGGGAAAGGGGAACACTCATCCACTGCTGGTGGGAGTGTAAACTCGTATATGGGAACCAGTATGGAGAACCCTTAAGAGACTCAAAATGAGCCTACCACCTGACCCAGCCATACCACTCCTGGATATATACCCACAAGACTCATCCTACTTTAAAGATATGTGTACATCTATATGTTTATTGCAGCTCTCTTCACAATGGGAAGAGTTGGAAAAAACGCCCCTCAAATGATAAGTGGATAACAAAAATATGGTACATCTACACAATGGAGTTCTATGCAGAAGTAAAGAAAGATGACATCATGAACTTTGCAGGTAAATGGATAGAATTTGAAGCCATTATGCTAAATGAAGTAACACAGTCCCCAGAAAAACAAACTGCAAATGGTTTGTTGAAAGGCAAGTTGAGCAACATTATTGTTATATCTCTTTTTATATGAAAGCAACTGTGCTGTGATAATGTGAATCTTTTAATTGGCCCTAGGGATTAATTTACCACTTATTTTCAGACATTGTAATTACTGTATATAGGTGGAAGGTATGTATTCATATTTTAGAGTAATATAAAATTAAAGGGAAGAAATGTGAATTCCTAAACATATTTTGGAATTAACATACAGTTTATTTCCGGAGGTCATAATTTTGGTACATATGTGATGTTTATATAGGCATATTTTGGAGCAATCAATACAAATGGGAGGGAACAACAATAACATAAGGACTAGGTCAAAGAACTGACTGATACAGTTAAATTCTGCCCAAAAGAATAAACCTCTGCAGAGAAAAACTTTAAAAAGACTGAGAGAAAGATGCAGGACATGTATGGCAGAATGCATGAACTGGGGTGGGGTGGGGGGAAAGGAAAGGGGATTATGTCTAAATTGGACTGAAAATGATGTATGAAATACACAAAACATCAATAAAAGTATTTTATTTAAAAATAATAATTAAAAATATTCAAATCAATTCATTTTCTTATAAAGAAATACATTTTCAGGACTATTCTAATTATTCAGCAATTTAAGAGAGCTAACAATATATTTACTGTCATCAACTCAATCATTAATATTTTCAGACCATGAGTAGTGTTCTCATCTAACGTTCATACTTAGGAATGATATCCCTCAATGAGCTATTCCTATTTTAGGATGAACCTTAACAAATTTTAGGGAGCTATCTCATACAAAAAAATCACCAAGGGATGTTGGGTATAAGAGAAAAAATTACAGTTATTTCTGGTGTTGGTAGCTTGTGTTATCAGATTAAGACAATCTGGTATGTTTCGCTGCTTCTGCAAATCAGTCTACAATCAAGCAGCGAAGCTGACTTCAGTACGGGTTTCAACTCAATGTATCACAAACATCAAATCTACTAGGCTGGTTTAATTTTGATAGGATGGTCTCCTTCCTCAGCCACTTCCCTATGACTGTTGTCCTCAGAACATAGATGACCTTTCATTCACATGGTTAGAAAAGAATCTCACACTGGATTAGAGTTTGAACTGCATTATATTTAGATTTCCTTGTAACCTCGAGACTCTCTAATTCCAAGAAGGAAGTGGGTTAACAAGGATTACATTCTGAAAACCAGTTTCATCAGAACTGCTGTGTTAGGACCTGAAATGATGAAGCCTATTTTTTTCCCCCACAAACAATAGGACAGCCTTCTTTCCAGCTGAAGAATTTCCCCTGAGGAATTCTTGAGGTTGGAAGCTCTTGAAATCATGCTTTGGCAACATACACAGGCTGGGGAGCAAATGTACCCAGACCCCAACTAGATTTCTTCCTCTCCATGCCTTACACCCTTCTTTTAAACAATACAGACTGCATGACTTTATTAATTATCTGGATTCATTGTCTTTTTCTCCAGATTTTGAAACTTTTTTTAAGAAAATAAAAAAGTATATTTTGACAGTCTCATACATGCAGTAGGATGCTTCAGATTCCTTCTACTCTTTTTTATTTCCATCCCTATAAATCTCTTTCCCACATTCATGTCTTTTGGGGTATTTTTGTGAACCAGTGAGTTTAACCAGGGCCATCCAAGTGGCCATGGATATGAAAATACCCATTAGAGGTTGCTGGGCTCAGTAACGGGCTTTTCTGGCATCGATCAACAGCTGATAGTTCCCACCCCAGGGAGGAGAAAGGTCCCAAAAGCTCCTCCCTGTTCCTTGACTGACTGTTGAGAGTCCCAGTCACTTACAGGCCCAGCGCAAGCCAGAGGCTGCCGTGAAGGCACACATTTTTCATCCTCTTCCTGTCTTCCATTGAACAACACTGAAGAACTTGCCTAGCATGGACACAATTATTCAAGTCTAGTTTTTCTTGGCCCTAGCTTCAACCACAGATTTGGGGTTGTGTTTTATTGTTGTGTCTTTAACAATGACAGAGGAATGTGGGTGGGGGTGTTGCTGAGACACTGAACCTCAATGCCAGCATTCTGAAATAGTTTTTTCCCTCTCTAAGGACAACTAAACACATAAGCATTGGGGGAAATGGAAAGCTCACACTCTGACCAATGATAAAACCATTTGTCCAAAAGCCAGGTTTGCTTTGTCATTGTGACTTTACCTGGAATCCTTGCAATATGAACTACTTAAATGTCATCTTAGTTTCAGAAATTTAGATGTGTTTCGCAGTCATCCACAATCTCTCACTATTCCCACTCTTAAAATGCCTCTGTACTTTGCTGTGACTTCCCATATCTGCCCCCTCAGTATTCACACCTTTCATATTTGGGGGAGGGGGCTGGACCTCATGATTTGTTCCAAAGAATAGATGATGAGAAAAGAGAAAGCAACTCACTTGTTTGACTGTGATGATAAGACATTCAGACCCACCATCTCTTATGGTTTCTTTTCTATTCCTACAATGAAATACTCCAGCACAAAAAACAACTTAGGGTAGAATGGGTTTGTTTATTTGGTTTATAGTTTCAGGTCACAGTCCTTCCTGGTAGGGAGGTCAGTCTCAGGAGCAGGAGCTTGAAGCAGCAAGTCACAAAGAAATGACTACACCCTCACTTGCCTATGCTTCGCTCAGTTTCTAAATTCCTTGCCTAGGGAATGCTGCTACCCACTGTGGGCTGGGTGTCCAACACCAACTTAATTAAGGTAATATCCTAAGACATGACCACAGGCTGAACCCCAAGAGACAATACCTCACTGAGACTCTTTTGCAAGCAAGGTTATTCTAGATTGTGCCAAGTTAACAGTTAAAGATAACGGTCATACTGTTCTTGCTGGCTTGCCTGAAGCAAACTTCCAAGTTTCAGAGTTTCACAGGGCACAGAAATGGACCAGGGATCTGTCTAAAGTCTGTAAGAAGGTTTAGGGAGATGAATCAGTTGGCAAAGTGTTTGTCATCCACATGGGAGGACATGAGTTTCCCCGCCAGCACCCACATGAGCAATTGAGGTAAGATTGTAGAGGCTTCTACCTTCTTATAGCCTCTTAAGTTCTGTAGAGGTAGAGAGAGGCGCAGCACTGGGACTTGCTGACCAGCCAATCTAGGCAATGAAAGACCCTGTCTCAATAATAAGTTGGACAGTATCTGAGGAATGGTGCCTGAGATTGTCCTCTGACCTCCGTACACTCATGTATACATTTAGGCACACACACACACACACACACACACACACACACACACACACACACACACACACACACTCACACATGCACACACACACACACACACACACACACACACACACACACACACACACACACACACAAAGCCAGCAAGTAAACAAAGCTCTCGGTCTAAGAATCCATAAAGAATTTAATGGTACCAACAAACTATTGACATAGAAGTGGATTCTTCTTTAGTGTAACTTCAAAAGACAGTGCTACCCCACTGTAGTGCCTTGAGCACAGCCCATAAGGGGTGGTGGACAGCAGAGTGGAGTTTTTCCCAGAACTCACATTGGGTCCCATAAAACTGCCTATAGCTCAAGCTCCATGGAATCTAACACCACCTTCTTCTAGTAAGCATTTTGTCTTCATCTTAATGCTGAAACATATGTGGTTATGAAATAAGCATATACCAGTTCATCATTATGTTTAAACTGTGGAATTTATTCTCTAGTAGGTATTATATTAGATTCAGATTCTAAGAACCATGTTTGCATTACTAACTCCCATTCCATAAAACTTTATTGATTTAACGTCACTTTTTTTTTCTCTAAATTTTCAATGATCTACATTGTGGGCAATGCTGAGTGTTTTAATAACATAGTTTTATTTATTTGATTGAAAAAAGGACACAGATTGAAATCTGACTGTTGAAAGAAAATGTCAATTTACCTTTGACTTGTTTACTTAATCCTAAACCTTGCTCTTTAATATTTAGCACTTAATCTGCCTTAGGAGAAAATAAAATAGCAGAACAAAGATTCTTCCTTGTTTATCTAATTACTATGGACATTATTGTGATAAAGAAGTTGCTTGAGCAATTACTGGTAAATTACCTATTGTCACCATAAAATAAGGTCTTTCATGCAGTATCATAGACTATGTATTCATTCATTTATAAATACTTATTAAATGTGGGTCACTAGTCAAGATATTACAGATAGATCATCATCTTTATTTTAAACTAAAAAAATCAACACACAAACAGATGAGATTTGAATGAACAGAAGTATTTACAAAGATAATCAGAAAATCCTATCTTTAAATACTTTATTTATTACTTTTATTTTGTGCATATGAGTGTGTTGCTTACATGTATGTAAGTGCACCTGTGTCATGCAATGCCCCTAGAAGTCAGAAGAGGGCGTCAGATACCCTGAAACTGGAGTTGGGGACAGTTATTAGCCACAATATGAGTACTGGGAATTGAATCTGGTTCTTCTGCAAGATGAGCCAGTGCTCTTAACTACTGTGCCATCTCTCCAGCCCAGAAGATTCTATTTTTATTAAGGGAAGTAAGCTTATTAACATGGCTTTTTGTTCTTTAAGGGCATGTTTCACGTATCAGGTGAGGACATGGAAACGAGGAGCACCAGGGATAAAACAATGGAATGGCAATAGAGAAATGTGGGAAACATTGTCAACTATTCTGTCCAGTTACTTAAAAATAGGTTATGCTGTCAAAAGTACCTGCTTATGGCGAGTTCTAGAATCTCAGAATCAGCTGCTCTCGCCTTCTCTGCAGTTTCTGTTCCTGCAGAGACAACCTTGAAAAATCCAGTAGCAACTATGTTGCACTGATTGGCACAAGCAGCTGAGGAGCATTCAGATATAAGATTGGGGGGGGGTAGTTTCAGATACTTTTGTTATCACAGGGACCTTGGCTCATCTCAGGATTTATTTATAAGACTCTATCAGGGAGATTAACATTCCACCCACTTCCTGTGTGGTATGTAGCTTCTACACCGTGAGGGATATTAAGGAATTAAATCCACATTTCTTCCTATTCCTCCTTGATTTTCCTCCCCAAATACAAGATAAAATAGTTCATTCAGGTGACATAATAAAGACTATTCATTGTAAACTAAATGCAGATTCTTCAGGAAGTTTATATCTGAAATAATTCTGTGCCCTCTAAATAAAGTAATAATATAAGTAAATATGTCAATAAAATAAAATCATATTCTTGATAGTGATAGAAACTTTGAAACAAAGTACAAAGTATCCATTTTGATAGCAAGCAAATTTCAGGCAATTAAAGAAATCATGACGCGTTCTCATCGCCTCCAAAGCATATATTCATTTTTTCTGTAGGACAGTGTGAGGGTCTAAACAAAGAATATTACCTTTATAAGGACCAAAAAGAGAAAGGATAAAAATCAGAGAAAAGAACAAGCAGAGATGTGAAGAGACAATGGGCCCCAGTCTGAGGCAGTGGGCAGGACCAGGAGTCTAGGAATCTGGGACCCAAGGCAAAGAAGCAAACCCATTTCCAGCACTCTCTCCTTTCTTCCCTGACACTCCGCCATCTTTATATTAATTGATTATAGTTTTCCACTAATTATTTGCACATGAAATTAAACAGACGCCTGGAAACCAATAAAGCGATCTCTCTCCTCCCCTTCCTTATCTTCCCCTTTCCTTCTCTCCCCTCCCTTCCCTCCTTTCCTTTACTTTCCCCTTCTCCCCTTCTTTGATGAAATCTGTCAGGTTAAATGCATAAAGCCAGATTCAGTGAAGCAAAGTGGAGCTTCTTTCTCCTGAGGTATTTGCTGGCTGCCAATTTTTGGAGCAGGATTCTGCAACATTCTTTCGGAGGGATGTGAGTGAATATGTTGATGTCCCGTTCACACATCCCCTGCTCCCGTGTTCCAGTCTTTCCTCTCCAGTTCCCTGAATAGAAACTTTCCTTATCTTTTACCCAAATACTGAGTAATGAAGTTGGAGTAATTAAAGTATTATTTTTCTTTAATGCAAAATTTTCAAAATTGTAATTTAAAATGAATCGGTGGGGGCTGGGGATATAGCTCAGCTGATGCAGTGTTCGCTTAGCATAGACAAAGCCCTGGGTTCAGTTCTTAGCACCATATAAGCCAGGCTAATGGAGTGTCCCTGTAACTCTGCCCCCCCTACACACACACACTGGGAGGGTGGAAAGAAGATCAGAAGCACAAGGTCATCCCGGATGAGTTCAAGGCCAGCCTGAATCAAAGAGAACATGTCTTAAAGAATGAATAAATATACCAGAAAACTCCTAAAATGATAAAGACTTTCAGTAAAGTGTCAGGATACAAAATTAACTTACAAAAATCAGTAGCCTTTCTTTACACCAACAAGAAGCAACTGAAGAAGGAATACAAGGAGACCTTCCCACTCACAAAAGTATCAAAAACAATAAAATACCTAGGAACAAACCTAACCAAAGACACCAAAGACCTCTGCAACTAAAAATTTAAACTCCTGAAGAAGGAGATTGAAGAATACATCAGAAGATGGAAAGACCTCCCATGCTCATGGATTGGAAAATTAATATACGTTCATTCTACCCAAATTAATATACAGATTCAATGCAATCCCATTTTAAATCCCCATGAGTTTCTTCACAGACTTGGAAAAAAATCCTTAAATTCTTATGGAATAAAAAAGACCCAAATAGCCAAAGCAACCTTGAGTGAAAAGACCAGTACGGGGGGGTGAGGGAATCTCTAGACCAGACTTCAAACTACATTACAGGGCTATAGTCATAAAAACAGCCTGGTACTGGCACAAAAACAGAGCTGTAGACCAATGGGACAAAACTGAAGATCCAAACTTGAGCACACACAATTTCAGCCACCTCATATTTGACAAAGGGGACAAGAAGACTCAATGGAGGAAAGACAGCATCTTCAGTAAATGGTGTTGGCAAAACTGGATCACCACTTGTAAAAGAATAAAACTAAACCCCTACCTCTCACCCTGGATGAAAATCAACTCCAAATGTATCAAAGATCTCAAAAAACTCTGAAGATGATAGAAGAAAAGGTTGGCAGCAACTTACAAGACATAGGCGCAGGAGAAGTTTTCCTAAATCAGACAGCTGCTGCATAGGAAGTGAGGTCAACAACTGACAAGTGGGTCCTCATTAAATTCAAAAGCTTCTGTACAGTGAAAGAAACAATCAGTGAAGTGAAGAAAAAACCCACAGAGTGGGAGGAAGCCTTCACCAGTGATACATCCAACAATGCATTGACTTCCAGAATATATAAACTCCTCAAAAAGCAAAGAAGAAAACAAATGACTCACTCAAAAGATGGAGTAAAGAGCTGAACAGAGACCTCACCAGTGAGGAAGTAAAGATGGCTGAGAAACATCTTTTAAAAAAGTGTTCAACATCATTAATACTCAAGGAAATATAAATTAAGACCACTCTAAGATATCAGATCACTCTGATAAGACTGGCTAAGATCAAGAAAACAAAATACACCAAATGGTAGAGAGGTTGTGGGGAAAGGGGAACACTCATTCACTGCTGGTGGGAGTGTAAACTTGTACAACCACTGTGGAAAACAAGATGGAGAGCTCTGAAGAGACTCAAGATGAGCTTACCACCTGAACCAGCCATACCACTCCTGGGTATATACCCACAGAGAAACATGCACACCCATGTTCATTCCAGCTTTCTTCACAATAGCAAAGGGCTGGAACCAACCCAAATGCCCCTCAACCAATGAGTGGATAGAGAAAATGTGGTACACCTACACAATGGAATTCTATGCAGCAGTAAAGAAAGATGGCATCATGAACTTTGCAGGTAAATGGATAGAACTAAAAGATATCATGCTAAGTGAAGTAGCACAGTCCCAGAAAAGCAAATAGCAAATGGTATCCCTCATTTGTGGATGCTAAAAAGCCCTGAGTTGTAAGGCAAACTGAGCAACATCAACCTTATCGACCCCTTTCCCTGAAAGCAACTGTGCTCTGATAATGTAAATCCCTTAACAGGCTCTAGAATTAACCCAGCACTTTTTAGACTTTGTAATCTTGGTATATGGTTGGAGGATACATAGGCATATTTTAAAGTAATATAAATTTAGAAAGGAAAAATGTGAATCCTAAAATATATGGAAATGACAGTTTGTGTATGGATGATATAATTTTGGTATAGGTGTGATGTATGCATATGCATATGTTGAAGCAGTACAGATTGGAGGGAGCAATAGCAGAGGAACAGGGACAGGGAACCAGGGAACCGACTGAAACAGTAAAGCTCCCCAAGGACAATATAATCTTCTGCTTTGAAAAAAAAAAAAACTTTGAAAAGAGTCAGAAAATGATTCAGAGCAGGGATGGCAGGGTGCATGAATTCAGGTAGGCTGGGGGCATGGAAGACAAGATGAGTCTAGACTGGACTGAGAAACGATGTATGAAACGCACATAACTTCAATAAAAATATCAAAAAAAGAAGCTAAAATGGGGGAGATGTGGAGAGAACATTCTGCAATAAATAGACTCAGCAAAGGTCTGGCCAATAAATATAAATAAATAAATAAATAAATAAATAAATAAATAAATAATAGATAGCTAAATAAATAACAAAACAAATCACCAATCCCTAGTTCTGTCTGTTTATGTTGTAGCAAAATCTAAATTAGTCAAAGATGCAGCTGTTATGTATAGGCACTCAATTTTGGACACATTTTCTTTCTTTCTTTTTTTTTTTTTTTTTTTTTTTTTTTTCCAGACAGGGTCTCCCTGTAGCCCCAGCTGTCCTGGAATTCACTCTGTAGACCAGGCTGGCCTTGAACTCACAAAGATCCGCCTGCCTCTGCCTCCCAAGTGCTAGGATTAAAGGCGTGCACCACCACACCCGGCTTGGACACATATTTTCAAGCACAAATACTTGTAAACTACTGGAAGCATGACTCTTTTAGAGGTAGAATAGAACAGCAATTGGGGTAAAGTTCATCTATAAACAGGACATTTATACCTCTCACTCTGAGACTCAGACATAAGGCTGAATTAGTACTTTCTTTTTGTTAGTGGTACATAAAACAATGGTGTGACACACACCTGTTTTTGTTTGCTTGTTTGCTTATTTACTTGTTTATTTTTTGAGACAAGTTCTTGCTGTGTAACCCAGACTGCATCACACTCATGATCTTCCTATGTCAGTTTGGGAGATTACAGGCAATATTCTATACCTGGCAGCATACTATTTTTGGTATCTTAAAATACAGTAGGATTACTCTGTATCTCAGAATATAGAAATACCCAAGTTTCAGTGTCAGGAATGAGAAACTGAATAGAACATGTTAGTGTATACTTTTCAGTTTTGAAGAAACAGTGAAGGAGAAAGGTGTATATGTGTGACTCACTCACGTTGAGCATTGGCCCAGCATGTTCAAGGCCTGGGCTTAATTCCTAGTACTACAAAAACTAAGTGAAGGCAACATATTGTAACAGAGTGCATTACATAAACTTGTAAATATGCATGTTTAAATATACTAAATATGATTATTTAGCATTTATGTACAAGAATGATACTACTATTTATTTTTAGATTTCATTTTACATTTTAAAGTAGCAAGAAATTACCATTTTAGGATTGTTGTTTGAAAGACAAATGACAAGAAGGAATCTTAGAGTCCTTGAAATTAGCCCTTACCAAGCCATCCAGTAAGAAAACTAGGGACTCAGGATGTAGCTCATTTGTTAAGATGTAGTTCATTTATTAAGAGTGCTTGCTTAGCATGTAGGAAACTGGTTTCAACACACAGCACTTTGTAAAACTGGGTATGCCTGTAATCCCAGCACCTCAGAGATGAAAGGAGGAAGAGCAGAAGTTCAAGGTCATCATCTGTTACATAGCAAGTCTGAGGCCAGTTTGGGCCATAAGAAACTCACAAACAAACAAAATTTACAAAGAAAACTACACCCATAGTGGAAATGGTGGAACACAATTATAAATCTTACAGTTCAGGGCTACATAGTCGGGTCGGTCTCCAAAACTAATTAACATTTTGCTATTAATTATGCCAGTATATTGATGGAGAAGTAAAAGTTAGGTCTATAACAATTCTTACTCATTTTATTAAACTGAAGATTTTCACCAAGTCATATCTGGATAGCTATATTCTAGTTATTATCTCTGCCACTGTTAATATCAGTCAGATCTTAGTAACTGGAATACTAAAGTGGAACGATGATGGTCATGACAGAAAATATCATGCCCTGTTATTTGCTTATTTCATTTTTACCATAATATACCACTACAAAAAGAAAATACTACTTCTAAGTTTTACTATAAGGTACCACTAATTCTGTAGTGCAGCTTGAAATAATACATACTAAAATATGAACATGTAAATGATTAAATTATAAAATGTAACGATGCTTGAAGGATAAGCTAGGTATCCTGATTCCCAGTTCACTGTTATCGTTCACTTGTAAGTATATAAGCTAGGAATTAAGACTTACAATCATAAAATTCTAAAGGGCTGTAAATAGCATATCCAGCATATCTATGCTCTTCCTATGTAGTTTTGAGATGATCTACAAAAATAAAAGATATAAAACTAAAAACAAAAAAAAAGGATAAGGCTGAACGAATGGAAGAATGGAAGAGATGGCTGACAGTTCCAAACTCCTGGTCACACAGAAGACCCTTGTAAAGCTCTGTAGGTCTCAGAATAAAACAAGAAGTCATACATGTGCAACACAGATTTATAGGGATGAAGGAGTGGAACATGGGTAGGAAAAGATGAAAGTGTGTGGGAGTGAAATTAATCAGAATGTATACATGATAAAACTGAGTTCTACAGAGCCCTATTGGCTGCTGGTTTTCAGCATTTCAACAACAGTCTAGACCTGATTAGGTGAGTGGTGTACACTGTGCAGAGAGCAGAAGACCGGTAGTCACGTACCAGAACTACAGTTCTTCAACCAATGTGTTCAATGCATCCCTAATACAAGGCCATCACCATTCTAGTCTAGTAGTTCTTACTGTACCCAGGCCACTCAAACTTGGCCTACTGCCATGTAGCATCTTTGGGCAAGGCTAGACCTCCATTTCCTCAACTTCTCAGTAGAAAGTTTGCCCTGGAACCTCCCATAGAGCTGAAGGCCATGCTGGCCTGTGGAGCCAAGGTGAAAATTAGCAAAAAGAACACACCAACCAGAACTTTCTTCATCTTGACGCTTTGTCTGAGGACTGGCTATCTACTCCTACAACAAAAGGAGTTTGTATTTCAAGATGTTTCCCAGATGGCTCAGTGGGTCATTGCTACTCCACAAACATGAGGACACTAATTCAGTTCTGGACCACTGGAGTAAAATCCAAGTGTAGCTATGCTAGCTTGTAACTTTAGCCTTGGAGGGCAGAGGCAGGAGGGCGACTGTGGCTTATTGGGAAGCTATTCTAGCATAATTAGTGCTAAAGCATCTCCATAGGCCTCTAAAAATGAGATAAAAATAAAAGTAAAGATAGAGGACATGAAGTCTAAGGTAGTTGTGGGGATGGGAATGGGGATCTGAATATGATTAAAATGCATTATATGAAATTCTCAGAGTCAATAAAATATTTTTAAACATAGAACACGGTGGAAGAGAGAGTAGAGATAATGTTAACCCATCTCTCCACTCCCACCCAACAAACTTCTTCATGCATCAGTGGACTCAAACTTATAGAGGATTACTGCTAGGTGAGGGAGCGTAGGTCTTCTTTAAGGGAGTGGTGCTAGATAGGCTGACCAGGCTCCAGGGAATGTACTCACACCAATGGACATCTGGGGAGGCACAAACTTACATATATGAAAGAATACATGAAACCCAGAGGGTGGTGCAGATAGGGGAACAGGTCTAGATATAATTAAGACATATGGTACGAAATTCGCAAGAATTCAGTATATATATATATATATATATATATATATATACTTGAAAAATACATAAGATAAAGAGGGATGGGGATAAAAACAGATGTTGATACACATGAACATGTACATACAGACTTTGACACACATGAACATGTGCATATATTTGCCAAACATACATTTGCCAAAATCTGCCTACTATCATATGTACATACATACAAGTAATTCGTATTTCAAGAACATAATTTTTAAGTGATGAAGTCAGATGTATTTGTTTAAATAAACAAGCAAAACTCAAAATTAAACCTCTTCCGTGGCTACCCACACTAACAACAACAGCAACAAGCACAGGGCCAGATTGGTTTATTCTCTTGTTCAGATAAAAATGAAGATTAATGTGCATTAGGGAAATTCTAGAAGCAACTCTGTCTAGAAATACACTCAGAGTTCGGGGTTTTTTTTGGCATGTGTTGATGTTTTCCATAGAATCACCACCCAAGTGGGGGTACCTCTAAATAATCAAAATGCCATCCCATCATAAAGAATGAAATTCTAATAAAAGCTGAGAGAGAAATTCTTCCAGCCAATCCGCAATAACCATCCCTTTGTTTCTAGAAAGGGCATTAGAGCCACGGAGTAAAGAAGGGAAACCCTACAGACCTCTGTTCACTGTGGGCATGAAAACCTCGCCACCAAATGTAGGTTTTGACTCTTTGCCCAGCACAGCTTTGAAAGCGTGGCCATGAAGTCCTAACTGCAAAGTAAATGCTCACTCAGTATTTCTCCATAAAGGAGAGGAGGAAAAAAAAAACGGGGGGGGGGGGGGGACAAAATAAAATGGGAGCGAGTGTAGATCATTTTATCAGAAAGACTACCTGATTTGAATGTATTTATTCTTAGACAAAGACTATTATACTGCTGTATAAAAATCAATCATTTCTTGACTGAGAAAAATAAAAATAAAATATTCTTGGTATTGGTAGGATCCTCCTTAGAATCTTCATCTCCTCTCCATCCCATAGCTTGTACTCCACTGAATAAATGAGATGCATATATTTTCTTCAGCAACATTTGCCAAAACACACAGTTTCCAAAATCCTTTCCATATTTTACAGTCCGCCGCTGCTTTGGTTCTTATTGCAAGTAAGTTTTATGTCCAACCAAGCAGCGCTGATAATGGATATGAGGTTCTGTTCATTTCATGGTGGTCAAATGCAAATAGAAGGGTTAGGCTCTTCCCCGAGGATTTCATGGTGTTTATAAAGGGGCAAAGCTAACCAGTGGGTATGTTGGAACCAACTGTGTACACTAAGAAAACACATAAAATAAGCTTTATGTTTTGATGGAACTGATGTCATAAATAGCACAATAACTTATTCATTGAAACTTTGAATGTCCTCTCTGGGTATTTTGTACTAAATACTATGCATTATTCCCCCCTATCCTTGCAGCCAGTGGCCACCGACGCATCTCCCTCAGGGCAGGGGAGGAGGGTAACCAAGTGACCCTCGGTGGAAAATTGGTGACTATGCTATAATTGTAAAAAATGCATTAAGAATGCATTATTTCCAAAAATAAAAACAGACGTGGAAGTAAATGGGAGAATTACTGGGAATGTGGAAGAGGACGGGCAGGGGATCAATATGAATAGAAGGAGAATGTATCATAAAAGTATATTAAGGGGCTGGAGAGATGACCTAGCAGTTAAGAGCACTGACCGCTCTTGCAGAGGACCCGGGTTCGATCCCCAGCACCCACATGGTGGCCGAGAACCGTCTGAAACTCCAATTCCAGGAGAACTCCAGTTCCAGGGGAGTCCGACACCCTCTTCTGATCTCCTCGGCATTGCACAACACGGGTGCACAAACCTGCATGCAGACAGTACATTCATACACATACAGAAATAAATAAAAAAAAATTTTTTTTAAGTATATTATATCCGGGCTGTAGAGATGGCTCAGCAGTTAAGAACACAGGCTGCTCTTGCAGAGGACCCGGGTTGAATTCCCAGTACCTACATGGTGGCTAAGAACTGTCTTTAACTCCAGTTCCAGGGGAATACAACAACTTCTTCTGACCTTGGCAGCATTGCACGACATGGGTGCACCAACCTACATGCAGACAATACATTCATTCACATAAGAAATAATAAACAAAAAGTATATTATATCATGTATTAAAATATTATAATGAAACCCATTATTTTATACAATGAATGTATACTAATAATAATAATATGAGAATTTATTTTAAAGACACTCTATATTCCTCTCTAAATTTCATTGTCTTGTCCTTGAAAAGCCCAGGGTCATTCCAACTCTACATCCTTCTGAGAATTTTTAAGATTCTACAACACTTTATTTTAAAAATCCATTCTGCCACCATAGAGTATGGAATGAGTCAAGCCATGATGTTGGCCCAAGTGTCTTACCTCTGCATGGAAATAAAATCTTACATGATCAACTTAAATAAGAGCTGGAAGTCATTACATCCTACTAATTCCTGGGTTTTCTTTGAGGAGCTGAATTCTTCTAAGCTCTTATTCCTTCACTCAGGAAGCAAAGCCAGTAGAAATCCACTCCATGGTTGGTGACTGCCTGTTAAACACCTTGCAGACACCTAACAGAACGCATGCACTGTATAAATGCTAACAACTGTCACTACTTGTATTAGTCAGGGTTCTCTCAAGAAACAGAAGCAACAGGATGAATATATATAACTATATACAATTTATTGATTTGCTCACGTGACGGAGCTCAACAGTAGCGCCGAACTGGTGAGGCCGGGAATCCAGGGAACTGCTCAGTCCGCAAGGCTGGATATCTCAGGAGTCCCAGTCTAGTTCTGAAGGCCCGAATGGATTCCAGGAGATCTGCCAGTCTCAGTACACGCTGGGATCCGAAAGGTTGATCAGCGCAGCGAGACAAACTCACCAGATGAGAGAAGCAAGCCGCAGGAGGAAAAAAAAGGGACCAGCTCCCGCTGCTGTGGCCTTAAATACTGCCTGCCGGCAGAAGGTAACACCCACATTTGGGGTGGGCCATCCAGGTTGAGGTGGTCCAATCAGAAGACCCTTTTCTCTTATTTGTTTCTTAGTCCAGTCAAGTTGACACCCAGGATTAACCATCACACTACTCAAATCTTCCTTAAGCAAACATTGACTCTGCAACTCTCACCTGGTTAATACTGATTGTCCACTTGACGGGTTCTAGATTCAAGAGACAAACCTCTGCAGGAGAGTATCTTGATTAGGTTAAATTGAGTGGGAAAGCCGAATACCACCCTTCCACAGGCTAGGATCCCACACTAAAGAAAAACAATAAAACAAGCTGAGTACCAGGTTTCATCTTTCTCCATTTCCTGACTGAAAATATGATGTGGGCAGCTGCCTCATACTCCTGCTCCCCCTTTCCTTTGTCATCAAGATGGACTGGATCTCTTTAAACTGTAAACCTAAATGATCCCTTCTTCTCCTTTAAGTTGCTGGTCAGCTACTCTGTCACAGCAATGAGACAAATAGTTAATGCAAACTGTTCACAAGCACCTTGGAAAATATCCTAGCGCACCTGACTCCCCTCCAGATAGGTTTAATTCTAGGCACAGATGCACTTGAACATCTCTACCTTTTCAAGGAATGACCCTCCGAAGGGGTAGGTTGTTCTGCAGATCTTCAATAATATTCATACTGTGTAAGAGCTACCATGTCTTTTTCCTACAGTCAAACACAATCTTGAAATCCCAGCTGAAGAAATTAGGGCATCCTTTTCAACCCAAGCACAGGTGCAGAGTTCAGTTTCCACTCACCCAGCCATATCAAGATGACTATAGGAAGCTAAGAACCTAGGGTGGAGTAACAATGTGCTTGACGAGCAAAGTGAGGCTGCAGAGGCTGGGCTGTTCCTAGGGTGGGCCTGCTGCCCTGACATCTGAGCCAGCTTCTGTAAAGTTCTCTGAAACTCACTCTGTGAGGCAACTCCTCTCTCCCCAAAGACTTTCCAGGTGCAAGCAAGAACGGCATCAGCATCAAGTGGCTTCCACAGTTTTCCAACCCCAATGCGCAACACTAAGTCTGTTCCTATAGCAATAGTGTAAAAGGGAGAGGTCAGGAGAGAAAACAATGGCTGAGTGTCTCCAGGGACTGATGACTCCTTGGCACTGTAAGAGGCACAACAGGATGGTTTGCCACTGAACTATCTTGCAGCCCCTCTCTGGAGGGACCATCATACTAACAAGGGAGGAAGATGTGAAAATAACCAAACTGAGTAGCAAGGTCGATGTTGACTAGGTGAGAGTCTCACTGATCTCACTCGGAAACTCTGTAGAGAAGAGACCAAGTCTGATAGCCAGCTCAGCAGGTAAGATGGGCAGATAAGTCAAGCAGCTCTGTGGGCCCAGGCTGGGGGGGAAAACGTTCCCTGACCTTTGAACTTCCCTAAAATGTAGGAAACAGAAGTCCATGTAAATTCTATAAATAATTATGTAAGTTAAACTTTCTTTTCAGAAAAAAAAAAAATCCTAAAACATTCTCTGGTGAAAACATGATCTTTCTCTGTGTTTTAGTTGTCAGTTTTGACAAGAATGATACAAGCTAATTAAATTTTTGTTAATTTATTTTGTCTGATTCACTGACTGCCTGTCACACAAATCCCTCAATAAGTTAGATTTCTCTCTGCTATAAACTTTCTACTCTTTCTCTGAAATGCCATTAGGTAAACGCATGAAAAGTGGACCTGTTTTACTCAAATAAACACTAAAAGCACTTAAACTCAATCCACCCTTGATACTTCAGCTCTTCGTGCCTGCTTTGGAACGGACCTAACTCTTTCCAGCTTATAAATCTCCAATTGGGACCATTACCCCTTAAGAAATAAAATCCTTCATGTAGATAAAACACAAAGATGAAGTTCAGAATTGATGTCAGATGAAACACAAGCAGTACTCCTTTCTGCTTTGAAATTCTTAAGGAATATTGTCTCACCTCATTTTTCTTTGAAATAAAATCAGAGATTGACACAGTGTCATCACTTCCATCTATCTGTCTAGAGTGATTGAAGCCTTTGTCTATCAGGAGGGACTAGAGGATGTTCCTTTTCCAAACATGCAAAGACCCTGGTGTTTGATTAGCTATCAACAGTCTGATGGTGGTCCTCCAGCCTTGTTTGCTCTCTCACACCAGCTTTGTGGAAGTCTCCATTCTTCTTCCTAACTCAAGGTGTCACAGAAGTGCCAATCCCATTTCAAATTCTCCACCCTCACTGGGTCATCTCTTCTGCTTGACTCCTATCATAGCAGTGGAGAAGAAGAGCTTTGCGATATGCTACTCAGTCTTTGGAAGTGCCTTGACAGAAAATAGAGGGAGAATTTTCTTTAAGGGAGACAAGCAGGAGCCAGGATGCTTAAACTACCTCTAGAATTCATCAGAAAGAGTTAAGATTTTCCTTTGTTTGGAATTAGTCACTTCACATTCAAAGAATCTTTGCCTAGGAGATCAAGACTGCTGTTTTGCTGTCTTGCGTAATGTGGTCAGTTCTGCATAAAAAGCGCCTGCATTCTTTTTATTTGTCTTGGCAGCACAGGACTCAGGTACGTGACTTTACCCTCGTAGATAGTCTGGCTCATTAGCTGCTGTCTCTAGGTTGCCTCCACTATTTTGCTCCCTTCTCTGAAGCTGGGGTTCACTCCCAGAACATGGTGCACTCTCCCTCAACTCAAACTGAAATTAAACAGCAACCCAAGACCAAAGAGACATCGTCATGGATTCATGAGTCACCCTGTGCTACTGACTGATTTATCAATGCTCCAGTAAATTCAGTGTCAATCAGTACTTAGCATATATCAAATGATAAACATGGCAATGGCTACCTGATGGATTTTTGTTTATTTAGATTTTTTGAGAAGGCGTAGCCCAGGTTGACCTCTAGCTTGATGTATAGTCAAGGATGCCTTTAACTTCTGGCCATATTGTCTCTGCCCCCTTAGTGCTGGGATGACGGATGTGTGCCCTCTTATCTGGTTTATGCCATGCTGAGAATCAAATCCAGGGCCTTTCCCAACTGTGTTACAACCCCAGCTCTGGCTAATGTTTGATTTAAAGTCTTTTTCTTTTACTCATTCAAAAGTCTGGAATTGAGTAGTGATCTGTCTACCCTAGGTTTCTATTGTCAAGAACTTTGTAAAAGCTGCGAACTTCTCTATATCTCGTTGGTGAATAAAATACTCAACCTCCAAATTTGGATTTTTTGCAAGGCTTCCAGAAAACCAAAATCAGCTTTGGAAGAGAGAACACAGACTCTGGAGACAGGTGTGGAACATGCAGGGATGTGAGCCTTATACTACCTACATCAGAAAGTCACTTCCCTCCTCCCATCTTCAGAGAGGTGGGGAAAATTTCTTTATGATGTGAACTTAGAACATGAACATTAATAGTGCCCTCTATTATCTGTTCCCTTCACAGGAGCACAAAAGCATGGTAGGGAAATGACACAGGAGGTAAGTTCTGAAGTATGAGGAAACTCTGGAAAGGGCTTAGGACTAGGATTTCCTTTGCATTCATTCACTGGGTTATCCATATTCAGAGAAAAGGAATATTACATTACACTTCTAATTTCATTTCCTCTCTGACCTTGAATGTACCTAAGTGCTCTCATTGAACTGCCCCAGGGAAAGTTAATGTCCATTCCAGACCAGAAAGATGGGGGGGGGGGTGCTGCTGCATGAGTGGTATCAGCAACCGGTTAGCCTAAAGCCAGTGAGATAGTGGTTTTGCCTGACTAGGCCAAGGATTTTCTGCAGTTTGATGAGACAGGAAGGGCATCCCAGTCTCTGTGGAGAGGATACAGGGATGAGTTCTCGGTCTGGGTCATAATGGATCACATCCCAGGTTCACAGTCTCCAAATTTTCCCCTACCTCAATGGCTTTAAATGTTCAGTAAATTAGGCTCCAATGTGATTAGACACTTCATAAGTGGCCTTCTTGGGGGAAATTTGCCAGGACAACTGTTGAGTGATGTCTCAATTTATGGCTCAAGGGGGACAAAGCATCTCTGGTAATGCCATTAAGTGGAAAAAGACGAATGTAAATGTACCGTTTTCTCCTCTCGGTGGTAACTTTAAAATGTTTTAAAAATATTTTCAGCCCCAACGTCACAGCATTACAGCCATGTGAGGAGGAAGAGAAGGAGGCTCCAGGGGGAAAAGACAAACTCCTACATGGCCCTCCTCCAATTTCTCCACTTTCACTCCACAAGATACTTTTATTTCCCCTCCCAATTGCATGGAAAAAAATAATAATAACATTCTGCTCCCGACCTGAGTCCTCTAGTTAGGGCTATTCAAGGTTTAATAAAGACTTAATAAAACTCCTACAGTGTCTAATAGCAGTGAATGTCTGAGCAGGTCACAAGGCAGAGCCAGCAAGGACAGCTAGGAAAGTGTTTCCTCTACTTTCCCTTCTGATTTGCTGGAAGCTCAGATTCTCCATGGGGCACTTGAGGGCATACATCAAGGAGTGCTGCGGAGTTTTCAAGCAACATTAAATTGCTAAGAATAAGACCTCTACCTGTTTGACCCCTTTTCCTTCTCATCTGGTCTCTCTATTCCTTCACTATTACCCTGGATCTGAGAAACGACCCACGGAATTGTGGTGGGGGTGTGTGTCTAAAAATAGGCTAGGCTGGCTCGGTAGAGAATACCCCAAAGGTTATGGATTTTGTCATGGGCAAACACAATCTCCTTGTTTCCCTACAGGGTCAAAACAAAGAGAAATTTGCCAAAGCTTCCACAGATTAATCGGAGAAGAGAGCTGACTTCCTTGGACTCCACCCTGTCTAGACACTGCAATCCCAACGCCCCCCTGGTCACTTCCCATCCCTGATTAAGGATACCATAAATCACGCATGGCCCATGGAGGAAAATGGTTCCCTTGGATAGAAAGGCCTTGGTTTGTGGGTTCTAAGCTTTTCAGCTCCAATAAGAGTGTACAAAGCTTTGTTTTGCTTCCCACCTTATGTCAAATCTGCTTCTCCTCAACACTGTGAGATCATCAAGCCTGCCACTGAATTCTACCACGTTTTTCATGGTAATTTACAGGAAAATGTTTGTAAAGAGATACATAGTGGTAAAACTTTGCCTTGTCTGATAATGATGATGATGATGGTGATGATGATGATGATGATGATGATGATAATGATGATGATGATGATAATGAAGAGGAGGAAGTGAAGGAAGAGGAATGGGTGTGGGTTCTTTGTGGTGCTATGGATAAAAAATATGTTCTTACATATCTCTGTCAAGCATTCTGCCAATAAGCTACATGCCTTGTTACATATAACACTGTTTTAAAATCTTATCAAGTAAGATGCTACTTCCTCATTTTTGGTATGGACCTGAAAGAGAGGATAGGGATGCTTTTCCTTAAAGTAAGTCAGAGAACAGTACATACTAACAATAATGTCTAGTGGGATGGAGAGGGTCAGATTTATCTGTGAACCTGGCTCTGACCTGTGTGATTATCTAAAGCAAGGATAGAAATTTATCCATGGCCAAGATCCGCTCTGTTTCATTGTGCATATAATGTAAAGAAGGAAATGAATTCACAATTTTTGCATCTAACACTCATACACATTATTCATAAAAAGCCAGTTGTTAATGTTGAAGTTAATTTAAGACCTCACCAGGAACAAAGGATTTCTATTCATGATCTCTTTAAAGGGAATAGTCTTTAGTGAAATGTTGGAGACACGTGTAACGAAAATGGTAGCAATTGCCAACAGATATTCAGAGCTTGACATGTACACCAGAAGTTCATATGCTTCAAAGGAGAGAGGAGATAGCATATGGTATCAAGCCTTGCTGGAAAGACTGTGCTGCAAGTAATTAATGAATGCCTTAAATAAATGACAGGTCTCACTCAGCTCAGACATTCTTTCCTCTTATCCAGACTTTGTCCTGTTTGGATTACTTAGAATTTTTCATGTATTTCTCATTAGAGCCTCACTTCCTATATATGAAAGTCAAGGTAGACACTGTTGCCTTACTTGTATAGAGGAACCAAGGAAGAGTGATTGCACCAAAGTCAGTCTGTTTAGGAGAGGTAGGTCTTTCCAAGAATCCTTGCAGCTCTCTACTTGATAAATTAACAAGCTGCCTGGAGAAGCAACGTAGATATGCAATGCTTTCCAAAGAAGCTGTGGTCTCCTCTGCAGGACCTAAAATAAAACAGCTTATGACTCCCCTGCAGATTCACAAGAAAGTGTGGTAGAGCATCTTACATTCACCTCCGGGCTAAGTCCTTACCTTTAGCTGAATATATTGGCATCTTAAATAAGTTGTAAAAAAACGAATAGATTAAAGGCCATATTGCTATGTGCCTTTAATCCTAGCAAGCTGGAGGAAGAGGCAGGCAGATCCCTGAGAGTTTGAGGCTAGCAGGGACCATATAAAGAGCTTCAGCCTAGCCAGGGCTGCAGAATGATACCGTGTATAAAATAGAAATTAAAAGAACTGCTAGAACTTTGAAAGCAGCTCAGTTAGGAGAGAGGTTTCCTATCATGCAAGAAATCCTGGCTGCATCTCCAGCATTGCTCACACCAGGCTTAGTGATAGGCATCTATTAATCCCAGGACTCTGCAGGTTCAAAGTCATTTTTAGTTATGCATTAAGCTTGAGCCTCTCGTGGGTAAAGCAGATCCTGAGTTCAAAAAGAAGCAGAGAAGCTGGTGGAAAAGAAACTGAAACAGGAGGAGGGGTGGGAGGAGGAGAAGGAGGAGGAGGAGGAAGAGGAGGAGGAAGAAGAGGAGGAGGAGGAGGAAGAGGAGGAGGAGGAAGATGAGGAGGAGGAGAAGAGGAGGAGGAGGAGAAGAGGAGGAGGAGGAAGAGGAGGAGGAGGAGGAGGAGGAGGAGGAGGAGGAGGAGGAGGAGGAGAAGGAGGAGAAGGACCAGGGCCAAGATGAGGATGAGAAGGAAGAGGGAGGAAAAAAAAGGAGGAAGGAGAGAGGAGAAAAGGAAGAAGAAAGAAGGCGGAGAAAGAAGAGCAGAGCTGGCACCATCATCACCACCACTGCCAACATCGGGACTATTGCTAGAAGAAATGTGGGAGGTTGCCACTGTTCCAAATATCCATAATTTTTATATCCAAGAGCCTCTAAAGAACTGACCCGACCAGGAGGAAACAGAACATCGCCTGGGTCTGTTCTTTACCTACCACGGAAGACATTAGACCGGCCTAGAGTGCTCCAACTCTACCCTGAAGCTCCCTTAATTCTCCCAGCAGTCAATCCTAGTGCAAAGAACACATCCAGAAATAGCAGAGTGGGAACGCGGTGGCTTCCAGCACTCTACACAGTCTGCAGTAAGGTGTTTTTCTCCCTTGAATATTGAATTCTTGGATGAGATGGAAAATAAATTTCATCAGAATGTCAGACTTTGAGACAGGTTAGGCCTGGGTAGGGAGGTGAACGGAGAAGTTCTGCAAAGAGATGTCACATTGTCAGGATGTGGCAAACAGTTTATCTTTCAACCACCAAGGACACAAATTGGCCCGGTCTGGCATGGACTGGCGAATTGAATTTCCCCTCTCCGGCTTCTGCCAAACCACCTTAAATCCTGACATGTACAATGTTTGCTTCCTTTAGTACAGAGCCTCCCTGGAGACCAACTGCCCAGAAGCAAAGCTTCCTGGCCTAGGCAAGACTGTCCAGACGCGGTCCATCATGGCCGCGGTCCATCATGGCCCCGGTCTATCTGTCAGACTGTTTTCCATCCTCGTTCATGGAGTTCAGAGTCATGAACGAAAATAGTCTGATAGCTCTTTGGTTTTCATGTAACCCTGCAATCTGGAAAAACACATAGAATCTACCGTGAATTTAGTCTATGTTCAAGATGCAGCATAGTCCAGTGCCTGGCCAGCAGGGCTGAAGTTAGCCGTCTCTCCAGAGTCAGGCTCTACTACTAGATCTGTGAAGTGATACTGCTTCCTGATCTCAAGAAAACATCATACAGAGTAAAGAGCCAAACTTGTAGCTGAGCTCTGGCTAATGCATTCAGTGAAAGTTCTAGAATGTGAGGCTGGAGAACTGGCTCGGCCGTTAAGTCACTGGCTGCTCCTGCAAAGGACCTGGGTTCAATTCCCAGCACCCACATGGCAGCTAACAACTGTCCTAACTCCAGTTCCAGGGGATCCAAATTCTTCTGACCTCTGCAGACATTACATGACATGGCTGCACTTATACACATGCAGGCAATACACTCATACACATAAAATAAAAATAATAAAATATTATAAAGAAAGTTCTAGAATGTCTTTTGTATATTAACCTAACCTCCCCAGTTCCATATACCCTTTGACCCCATTTAAAAAAATATTATTTTTATTTCATATTCATTGTCACATGATGCATAGTTTTATGGCTCTTTTTTCCTGTGAAAACTAAAATTGACATTTTTATTTTCATCTGTAAAAACAAAAACAGGCAAACAACAACAAAAACAACCCTTGAAATGGGTTCAAATGATGTAAATTCATCCTTTCAAAGAAAGCAGAAGGTAGACCCTAACATAAAGAAAAAAGTCTTTAATTAATGGAGGCTAATTTTAAAAGCACTTAAATAATATCAGATTTGCTTCTGAAAAACCTAGGTTTTATTCACCTTACCTTACTGTGTTGACTAATAACCATACTATGAGTTGACTTTTCTTTTTTATAATTATAGCATCTAAAATATAAAAATCCACAAATAATCTGTTATTAGGTTTGATCTTACTGGAAATTCTTAACCACAATTTTCCTCCCTCAAATGATGAATTGTCTTAGTATAAGTCACTGCATTTCTTTTTTTAATTTTTTATTATTTTTTATGTGTATGAGTGTACTGTCTGCACGTAGGTTGGTGCACCCATGTCGGAGGTCAGAAGAGGGTGTCAGATTCCCCTGGAACTGGAGTTAAAGATGGCTCTTAGCCACCATGTGGGTGCTGGGAATGAAACCCGGTTCCTCTGCAAAAGCAGTTGGTGCTCTTAACCGCTGAGCCACCTCTCCAGCCCCAAGTCACTGTATTTCTATAACAATGAAAGTCATTCTGGGGGCTGGAGAGATGGCCTAGCGGTTAAGAGCGCCGACTGCTCTTGCAGAGGACCCAGGTTCGATCCCCAGCACCCACATGGCGGCTGAGAATCGTCTGAAACTCCAATTCCAGGAGAACTCCAGTTCCAGGGGAATCCGACACCCTCTTCTGACCTCTGCGGCATTGCACGACACGGGTGCACAGACTTGCATACAGACAGTACATTCATACACATACAGAAATAAATAAAATTAATAAAAAAAAGAAAGTCATTCTGAGTCTACACATCATGAAATAAGGAACCTAATAGGAACCAAAAAAAGATGAGTCCCAATCGACCATGCTCAGCATTGTAGCATTGAGTGCTCCCAGAACGTTCCACCAATACCTTCCCTCTCTAAATATTCATCACTCAGCTCATTATTTCCACACTCAAAGTTATGTGATCATCATGCATGGAACAGCCACCATCTTTCATTTTCTGCCACATTAAATACAAGACCCTTTATTTTTATTGATCTTAACTCTATTCCACGCTATTCATCTCTAACATTGTAAATTTGTACAGTTTTCTTTTTGTTGCATAATACTCTGTATGCTGCAGGTCGGTTTGAACTGGCTTAGAAGCAGATGGAGAGATACCTCTCCCTACCACGTACAAGATGCATGGGGTTGTGTGATACCAAAGTGAATGACGTGGAAGTCAGAAAGTGGAAGAGAATAAGGTGTAGGGGTCACTATCAGGCCACAGTCTCCCATCTTTCCATCTCTATCATTAGTTAATTCTAAATATTTTATTTTTATTTTATGTCCATGCATTGTATTCTCTGCATGTATGTAAGTGTCATGCAGTGCTGGCAAAAGACAGAAAAATGTGCCGGATCCTCTGATACTGGAGTTTCAGACAATTGTTAGTTGTCATATGGGTGCTGGGATTTGAACCTGGGTCTTCTGCAAGAGCACCCAGTGCTCTTAACCACTGGCCCACATCCCTAGCCCCCTCTCATTAATGAATTCTAATATACTGATTCCATTTCTCCAATAGCATCTCAGCTCTTCTAATTATGGTAGCCAACACCCATGTATACATTACATTAACGGAAAATAAATAAATGGAAGACATGATATAATTTAGTGGAGGAGAGCTTGCCTAGCATGCATAGTGTTAATGTGTCCATTTCTCATTAACCACATTTCAAGAGGTCAACAGTTCTATATGCATAATGTCTTCTGTATTAAGCAGCACAGATGTATTAACTGTTTACAAGGAGACATGAAAAAGCTTCTGTTCACCTCAGATAGGGCACCAAATACAGAAACAGAGAACTGATTCCATGCAAGTGTAGTTTGGTGAACCACTGAGTTTAATTAAAGTTATTTACAGGAACATGGGTGAGGGTTACCCACAGTAGCGTGAACAACTTATAGGCAGATATACCCCACTAAAGAAATTGTCTCCTCTCCCCAAGCAAACATTAACTGTCTATATATCCTTCAAGACAGATGAGGCCTTGGGAATTCCTCCTCCTAGCAACTGTTAATTGCCTATGAGGGAGAATCCTAGTCTCCTGAGCTCCTTCCTGTTCCGTGAAAATAAGTTCCTGGCCCCATCTTGCATAAGTCTTCTTCAAGTGATCCAATAGCTCGTGACCTTTCAAGAGGGCATCAACTATGCCATTCTCAATGGACAGCATTCCACAAGAGAGAATACATAAATTTACACCATTAAAAAATTCCCATGGGGCAGTAGTGTATTTCTACATACCTCCTCACTGAAGCCAGGAATTTAGCCATTACCTGCAGAGTCTCTGACAAAATTCTGCCATTTTCCTTCTAAGGGCATCCTGAATGTTCTCAGATCTTCCCAGTCCTAGTCATGTTGAAATCAGGTATGAGCAAGAAAAGCAACTTAAAGAAGCAAAAGTTCATTTCAGCCCACACTTAGAGGCTGTAGTCCATCAAGATGGGGAAGTCGTGAGGGCAGGAGAGGTGGCCGGTCACATGCCACCCACAGTCAGGAAGCAGAAAGAGAGGGATGCTGATGCTCAGCTCCCTCTTCTTTCCTCCAGTCAAGGACCCCAGCAAAATGGCATTTCTGTCTCACACCATATGGATTCTGTACGTTGAGGGGTACACAATAGAGCCAGTTGAATTATTAAAATTGAGTTATATGTGGTATCAATGTAATGCAATGCTCATAACACTATGAACCAGTGTAACCCCTTTACCGTACTTTACTTTCTTCTTTGTAGGGAAAGAAGACAAATGATGCAAACAAGATACAAAGATATCAGGAAAAGATAACTGTTACAATATTTTAAAAGACACAAATAGGGACTGGAGAAATGGCCTAGCGGTTAAGAGCACCGACTGCTCTTGCAGAAGACTCGGGTTCGATCCCAGCACCCACATGGTGGCCGAGAGCCCTCTGAAACTCCAATTCCAGGAGAGCTCCAGTTCTGGGGGAATCCGACACCCTCTTCTGACCTCCGCGGCATTGCACGACATGGGTGCACAAACCTGCATGCAGACAGTGCATATATACACATACGAAATAAATAAAAAAAATAAAAGACACAAATGAAGAAGTAAATCAAGGCTGAAAATGGATAGCAGAACATTAGAGACAAAGCCCCCAGATCATAGTTTCATTTAGGCAAAGACTTTTGAGGTGATTTTTGCAGCTAGGTTGGGAATGCAGTGAGGTCAAACAAGTTGTACTGGATCTCCTAAATCATGAGAAGGACATTGCCCATTATACCAGCCTCCATTTACCTTGACTTTAATTTCAGCAGCTCTAATTACCCATCATCAACCATGGTCTGAAAGTATTTTTAAATGGAAAATTCTGGAAATAGTCCAGATTAACCTATATTTTAGGTTATAATGTTTCTGCCTCATTATCATTGCTATTATATTTTGTTCTGTTTTGTTTATTTTTATTGAGCTTTTGTACATTTAATACATTTCTTAATCAATTTGAGACCCCCTTCCCCCATCTCTGCCCCGCCCCAGAACTCATGCATGGTGCCTTACATGTTGAGTCTTGTCTTGCTTCTTTTTAAATTTTTCAATTCAGAAGTTTACCATTTTGTCCTTTTCCTTGTTCTTTGAACAAGTCTTTTTTATTTTTGTTCCCTTTATTTTTATATTATTCCAATATATGCATATATATACTCCACACATATACCAAAATTACAAAGTCTGAAAATAAACTATAGGTTAATTCCAAAACACTTTTAGAGATTCATAGTTTAACAGTAAACTTGCATTCAGGTTAAAAGAAATATAACTTTGCTTGCTAAATTACATAGCAAGTTGATGCATATTTGTACTTTCAAAAAGATGTTTATTCTTTCTCATAAATCTTAGAACTGAGGAAGACACATAAACTTCAAGCTACATCTATAATAATATCAGTTAATGTGGTATTATTTTTACTAACAAACTACCCACCTTGACTTACATGTAAGGATTTGGTACTAGGATCCACAAATGAGGGACACCAAATGTTGTTTGTTTTTCTGAGGCTGTGTTACTTCACTTACCATAACAGCTTCTAGTTCTGTCCATTTATCTGCAAATTTCACGATGTCATCATTCTTTACTGTTGCATAGAACTCCATTGTGTAAATGTACCATATTTTCATTATCCACTCATCAGTTGAGGGACACTTAGGCTGTTTCCAGCTCTTCACTATTGTGAAAAGAGCAGCAATAAACATGTTTGTGTGTGTATCTGCCATAGGATGAATCATTTGGTTATATACCCAGGAGTGGTATGATTGGGTCAAATGATAGGTTCACTTTTATTCTTTTAAGAGTGCTCCACAATGCTTTCCCATAGGGGCTGCATGAGTTGCAATCCGACCAGCAGTTGAATGAGTGTTTCCCATTCTCCACATCCTCTCCAGCATTTGGTATCATTTGTTTTCTTGATCATGGCCAGTCTTACTGAGGTAAGATGAAATTTTAAAGTGATTTTAATTTGCATTTCCTTAATTATGAATGATGTTGAACACTTTTAAAGATGTTTCTTAGCCATCTTTACTTCTTCTCTTGGGAAGTCTCAGTTCAGATCTTTAATTGGGTCATTTGTTTTCTTGGTCCTTTGTGTTTTGATTTGTTTTGGTTTGGTATTTTTTTGGTCTTTTTGAGACAGGGTCTCCCTGTAGTCCCAGCTGTCCTGGAACTCACTCTGTAGACCAGACTGGCCTTGAACTCACAGAGATCCACCAGCCTCTGCCTCTCAAGTGCTAGGATTAAAGGTGTGTGCCACTACACCCGGTGGTCCTTTGTTTTTTGAATAACTTATATACTCTGATATTAAACCTCTGTTGGTTGTGTCAGATGTGTCACTGGTGAAGATTTCCTCCTACTCTGTGGGTTTTCTCTTCACTTCTTTGTTTGTTTCTTTTGCTGTACAGAAGCTTTTTAGTTTAATGAGGTTCCACTTGATTGTTGACCTTATTTCCTGTGCAAGTAATGTCTTATTTAGAAAGGTTTTTCATACACCTATATCTTATAGGTTACTTCCAATGTTTTCTTCTATCATTTTCAGTTTCATGTTTAACACTGAGGTCTTTGATCCATTTAGAATTGACTTTTGTTCAAAGTGAAAGGTAGGGATTTGGTTTCATTCTTCTACAAGTTGTGAACCAGTTTTGCCAGCAGCAATTGCTGAATATACTGCCTTTCCTCCACTGTGTCTCCTTGACCCAATAATCAGGCAGCTGAAATGGTATGTACTCAAGTTTGGGTCTTCAGTTTTGTTCCATTGATATGTGGTGTTATTTTTGTGCCAGTAACATGCTGTTTTTATGACTATACTTCTGTAATATAGTTTGAATTCTGGTAGAGGAACCCCCCCCCCCCTGCATTACTCTTTTTTGCTTAGGTTTGCTTTGGCTATCTGGGACATTTTGATTTTCCATATGAATGTTAAGATTTTTTTCTAAACTCATGGAGATTTTGGTTGGGATTTCATTGAATCTATATATATTACTTTTTGTAGCATGGTCAATTTTGCTTATATTAATTCTTCCAATCCATGAGCCTGGGAGTTCCTTCCATCTTCTGGTGTCTTCCTCAATCTCCTTCTTCAAATATTTAAAGTTTTTATTGTAAAGATCTTTGATGTCTTTGGTCAGGTTTGCTCCAAGATATTTTATTTTATTGGGGCTATCATGAATGGGAGGGTTTCTATGTAGTTCTTCTCAAATTGCTTGTTATTGGCATACAGAAAGGTTACTGATTTGTGTGTGTATGTGTGTCTGTGTGTGTTTTTGAGACAAGGTCTCTTTGTAGCCCCAGCTGGCCTATAACTCATGCTGTAGACCAGGCTGGCCTTGAACTCACAGAGATCCTCCTGCCCCTGCCTCCCAAGTGCTGGGATTAAAGGCTACTGATTTTTTTTACATTTTTATTTTTATTTTTTTATTTGTTTATTATATTTGAAGGGATTCACAATATAAGAGAACGGTTGCTTTCAGATCACATTGACATTGCTCAGTTTGCCATACAATTAGGTAATTGGTGCTAGCATCCACAGATGAGGGATACCATTCATCGTTTGTTTTTCTGGAACTGTGTTACTTCATTCAACATGTTATCTTCTAGCTCCAGCCATTTACCTGCAAAGCTCATGATGTCATCTTTCTTTACCACTGCATAGAACTCCATTGTGTAGATGTACCACATTTTCTCTATCCACTCGTCAGTTGAGGGGCACTTGGGTTGGTTCCAGCTCCTTGCTAACGTGAAGAGATAAACATGGCTGTGCACGTATCTCTGCGGTAGGATGAGTCTTGTGGGTACATGCCCAGGAGTGGTATGACTGGGTCAGGTGGCAAGTTCATTCCAAGTCTTCCAAGGGTTCTCCACACTGCTTTCCATAGTGGCTGTACGAGTTTACATTCCCACCAGCAGTGAATGAGTGTTCCCCTTTCCCCACAACCTCTCCAGCACTTGGTATCATTTGTTTTCTTGATCTTAGCCAGTCTTATTGGAGTAAGATGATATCTTAAAGTGGTTTTGATTTGCATTTCCTTAATAGCGACATTGAACACTTCTTATGATGTTTCTCAGCCATCTCTAATTCCTCACTGGTGAAGTCTCTGTTCATCTCTTTGTTCCGTCTTTTGAGTGGGTCATTTGTTTTCTTTCTTCTTTGTTTTTTGAGTAGTTTATATATTCTGGAAATCAATGCTTTGTCAGATGTACCTGTGGTGAAGGTTTCCTCCCACTCTGTGGGATTTCTCTTCACTTCCTTGATTGTTTCTTTTGATTACAGAAGCTTTTGAGTTTAATGAGGTCCCATTTGTCAATTGTCAACCTTAATTCTTGTGCAGCTGCTGTCTGATTTAGGAAGTCTTTTCCTACTCCTATGTCTTGTAGTCTGCTGCCAACTTTTTCTTCTATCACCTTCAGAGTTTGGGGTTTCACATTGAGGTCTTTAATACATCTGGAGTTGACTTTTGTACAGGGCAAGAGGTAGGGGTTTAATTTCATTCTTCTACAAGTGGTGATCCAGTTTTGCCAACTCCATTTGCTGAAGATGCTGTCTTTCCTCCATTGTGTCTTCTTGGCCCCCTTGAGGCTACTAATTTTGTAGATTAATTTTGTAATCTGCCACTTTACTGAAACTGTTAATTTTTTCTAGGAGTTTTCTGGTGGAATTTTTGGCATCCCTTAGGTATTATATTCACGTAATCTGCAAAAAAGGTTAGTTTGACCTCCTGTTTTCCAATTAGTATACTCCATTAATTTCCTCCTCTTGTCTTACTGCTCTAGCAAGAGTTTCAGGTACTATATTGAAAAAGAATGGAGATAGTGGACAGCCTCGCTGGGTTCCTGACTTTAAGGAGAATGCTTCTATTTTTTCTCCATTTAGAATGATCTTGGCTGTGGGTTTGTTGTATGTAGCTTTATGTTGGGGAGTTTTCCCTCTGGTCTAATTCCCTCTCGGACTTTAAACACGAAGGCATGTTGACTTTTATCAAAGGCCTTTTCTGCATCAGTTGAGATGACCATGTGGTTCCTGTCTTTGAGTCCATTTATCTGATTTATGACATTTGTCAATTTCCATATGTTGAACCATACCTGCATCTCTGGAATAGATCCAACTTGATCATGGTGGATGACCTTTTTGATGTGTGTTTGTATGCAGTTTAAAAGTATTTCACTGAGAATTTTTGCATCTGTATTCGTTAAGGATATGGGTCTATAGTTTTCTTTTTTGGTTGTATCTTTGCCTGGTTTTGGTATTAGAATGATGCTGAATGATGCTGGCTTCATAGGAGGAATTTGCGAGAGTATCCTCTGTTTCTATCCTTTTGAATAATGTAAGTAATATTGGTTGTAGTTCCTCTTTAAATGTCTGATAGAATTCTGCCATAAATCCATCTGGGCCTAGGCTTTTTGTTAATCTTTTTTGTTGTTGTTTTTGCCATTCTATTTAATTTTATATTACTCCAAAATATACATCTATACACTCCACACTATAGGTAAATTCCAAAACACATTTAGGGATTCACAGTTTAACAGTAAGCTTGTGTGCAGGTAAAAAGACATTTAACTTTACATTCCTACATTTTATAGCAGTTGATGTATGTTTTGATGTACTTTTAAAAAAGAGCTTTATTCTTTCTCATAAATCTTAGGACTGAGGAAAATAGAGACATAACCCTCAAGCTATATCTACAGTAATATCAGTCAATGTGGTGTTATTTTTACTAACAAATTACCCACCTTGACTTACATATAGGGAGTTGGTTCTATAATTCACAAATGAGGGACACCATGTGTTGCTTGTTTTTCTGAAGAAAAACATCATGAAATTTTCAGATAAACAGATAGGACTTTTTTTAGCTGGAAGGTTTTGTATTAATGTCTCAATTTCCCCATATGTTATGGGTCTGTTTAAGCTGATGATCTCTTCTTGGTTAAGCTTTGGTGAGTCCCATGATTTCAGATATTCATCCATTTCTTTAAGGTTTTCAAAATTTAATAGAGTACATGTTTTTAATGTATTTCAGTATAGTGTTCTGGATCTTTTTGTTATCTGTTGTACTGTTTCCACTTTCATCTCTAATACTGATGATTTGGAATTATCTTTCTTTCTTTCGGTTAACTGGGCTAAGTTTACCCTTTCAAAGAACTAGCTCTTGGACTCATTGAATCTTTGTATTTTTTTCTTTTGTTTCCATTTCATTAATCTCTTCTTTGATTTTGGTTATTTCTTATAGTGTGTTGGGTTTGAGATCCATTTGTTGTTGTAATTCAAGTATCTTGAGTTGCAAAGTTAAGCCATTTATTTGTGCTCTTTGTTTTTGTTTTTGTTTTGTTTTATATAGCCACTTAGAGCTATAAATCTCCCTTTTAGTACTGCTTTTAAAGTATCCCAGAACTTTTCTTGTGTTGTATTGTCCTCATTTAAATCCAGGAATACATTTCTTTCTTTCTTTTTTTTTTTTTTTTTTTTTTTAGACAGGGGTCGCTCTGTGATCCCAGCTGGCTTGGAGCTCACTACGTAGACCAGGCTGGCCTTGAACTCACAGAGATCCACCTGCCTCTGCCTCCCAAGTGCTGGGATTAAAGGTGTGCATCCCCATGCATGGCCTAAGATGATTCTTAGCTGCCATATGGGTGCTGGGAATCAAACCAGGGTCCTCTGCAAGAGTAGTCTTAACCATTAAGCCATCTCTCCAGCCTTTATTTCTTTCTTAATTTCTCCTTTGACCCAATAATAACTCTGGAGTATGTGTTTAATCTCCATGAGCTCCTTTAGTTAATAGGACTTCTTCTGGTGTTGATATTAAGCTTTATTGCATTGTGGTCTGATAAAATGCATAGAATTGTTTCAATTGTTTTGTATTAGTTGACATTTTTTCTGCTCTCCAGTATGTGGTCAATTTTGGAGAAAGTTCCATGGGGTGCCAAGTACAGAGTATATTCTTTGGTGCTTGAGTGGAATGTTCGGTAGATGTCTGTTAGATACATTTGGTGTAGCATATTGTTCAGTTCAAATGTCTCTTTGTTTATTCTTTGTCCAGTTAACCTGTTTAATGGACATGGTGGGGTATTGAATCCCCTACTATTAATGTGTTGGGATTAATCTGTGCCTTAAAGTCCTGTAAAATTTTATTTATGAAGTTCGGTGCACCAGAGTTTGGTGTGTACACATTCATGATTATGATATTTTGGTTAATTACTCCTTTGATAAGAATGAAATGACCCACTTCATCTCTTCTGATTAGTTTTAGTTTAAGACAAAGTCTATTTTGTTTGCTATTAGAATAGCAACTCCTGCTTGCTTTTTAATGCCATTTGCTTAGAATATTTTTCCTACCCTTTCACCTCAAGATAGTGCCTGTCCTTAAAGGTGAGATGAGATTTTTTGCAGACAACGAAAAGATGGATTTTGTTTCTTAATCCATTCTAATTGTCTGTGTCTCTTGATCATTGCTTTTAAATTTTTGCATTGATAAATTTATGAGTTCAACTTTGTTAGTTATATATGTCCAAAATGAGCATAGTTATAAAGAGTCCAGTACTCTTCCTGGTTCAGACACCTACTGAAGGGTCTTGGAATGTATCTCCCTTCAGTGGGGCTGACCACTGTGTTCTTCCCCATTGAAAGTCATGGGGCTCTATAAAAATAAATAGGGAAAATGAACTGTCAGACATTGTTCCCTGTAGCTTTCATTACCTGTTCATTAATGTTTAGTACAAATAGCTATCAAAACAGTGAAACATCTCTGTATTGTCTGATCATATCTGTAACTATTTACAGTCTGTGAATAGCTGGACTCTACACTGAATTAGTAACTATATAATTACAGATTGAAATCAATCTACACAGCAAGATGTTCAGAAGATGGTAGTGTAATCATACTTTGTCAGATCTTTTCTGAAACTGTCATTTCTCCCCAGAGGAACAAATACAAGTAGATTCTCCCATAACAACTAAGTCAAATTCAAGTCAAAATGACAGTGAATTCCTATTGATGTAAAAGGAATGAAGGAACTCACACCTTCTTGACTTACTCTTTGGTTCTTGAAACCAAATACCTGACTAGAAGCAATTTACGCCTTTAATCCTAGCACTTGGGAAGCAGAGGCAGGTGGATCTTTGTGAGTTCAAGGCCCGCCTGGTCTACATAGTGAGCTCCAGGCCAGCTGGGACTAAAAGGAGACCCTGTCTCAAAAAGACGAGAGAGAGAGAGAGAGAGAGAGAGAGAGAGAGAGAGAGAGAGAGAGGTTCTAGCCAGGCATGGTGGTGCATGCCTTTAATCCCAGCACTTGGGAGGCAGAGGCAGGCAGAACTTTGTGAGTTCAAGGCCAGCCTGGTCTACATAGCGAGTTCCAGGACAGCCAGAGTTACAGGGAAACTCTGTCTCAAAAAGAACAAAAGAAAAAAAGAGAGAAGAATGTTCTTTTGGCTTACATTTTAAGAGAAGATATCGTCCTTCATGGTGCAGAAAATACCGAGGTGGCAAGCACACAAGTCATCTAGTCACATCACGTCAGGAAATAGACAATGGGCAGGAAGTAAGGCTGGCTATCAAGGTACAAAGACCTCTGCCTCCAGTAACTGACTTCCTCCAACAAGTCTCTACCTCCTAAATTTTCTACAACCTTCATAACTAGCTGGGGATCAAGCATTGAAACACACATTTGTGAGAGACAGTTCACATTCAAGCCATAAGGGCACCTCAGTGTATCACTTAATTCTACTTTTCTTCTTTGAACAATGGTGCCAGTGAGATAGGTATATAATGACAGCAGTGAGGGTCAAAACAAGTTTTCTACAGAAATTCTGAATGTCAGTTGCTTAATTAAAAGTCCCACTGAGCAGCAATAGGTTTGTAGAATAAAAGAGAAATACCTGTAATGTTATCATAGGATACTTTCCCTTCTCTCTCCTCTCCTCTCCTCTCTTCTCCTCTCCTGTCCTCCCTTCTCCTCTCCTGTCCTCCCTTCTCCTCTCCTCTCCTCTCCTCTCCTCCCTTCTCCTCTCCTCTCCTCTCCTCTCCTCCCTTCTCCTCTCCTCCCATCCCCTCTCCATCCTCTCCTCTCCATCCCCTCCCCTCCTCCCCTCCCCTCCCCTCCCATCCTCTCCTCTCTCCCTTCATCTCCTCTCCTGTCTTTCCCCCTCTGTCCTCTCTTTCTCTTCTAGCTTCCTTCTTCCTCCTCCCTCCTTTCCTTTTTTCCTTCCCTTCATCTCTCCCCTTCTTTCTCTTTCTTTCTCTCTTTATTTCTTCTTTCTTTCTCTTTCTTATTTCTTCTTTCTTTCTTTCTTTCTTTCTTTCTTTCTTTCTTTCTTTCTTTCTTCCTTTTTCTTTCTTTCTTCTCCCTCATCTGCTTCAGTTTTTTTTTTATCCATCTCAAGAAGCTGCACACCTCTGTGTCCCATGCCCAGTACCCCATGAAATATAACCAGCTTTCAAACTGAAGACTTAAGAAAATGAAAGCAGACACCAACAGGGACCGAATACCGCTGACTCAATGGTCTAGTGCCTTCTGACATTACACTGTATTTGAATAATTACTGCACACCAGCCTTTCATGTCAACTAATTGGTTCAAAGGAAATCATATACCTTATCAGGACACATTTAAAGTGAGGCCATAACTGGTGCTTAGCAGATCTGGTCTTTCCATGGCCTCTAAAAAAAGAAGAAAAAGAATGGAGACTGAACCTGTGCATGTTTTCATGTATAATATTTACATTTGATCAGAAAGGAACAAAAGGGCAGCTTGGTCCCAAATGTGTACAACATGTGGGCAGATGTCAGCTTCTGGGGTCACTTGAATGGCATTTTATGGCCGAGGACACACGATGCAGCTTGTTTCAGGCCATTTGAGCAGCCGTCAGCCCCATCACTCTTTGCTCATGGGCATATGGTGGGACGTCATTAACCCTGGAGACCGTGAAAGTGGAACCATGTGTGCCAAAGCCAGAGACGGTGTTTTCTCCACTCTCCTACTGCAGGTATCAATGGGTCATCTCTGCCCATGGCTGCTGTGTTTATTAGACACTATGTTAACATGCTGATATTTGCACTTTGATTCATGTAGTACTGGGGGATTCAGACTGAGCACTGGTTAGGGAAGGGTCTCTGTTTTTGAACCAGGAAAGTCAGAGGTGAAAGATGGACCAAAAAGCCCCAGGTGCATCTTTCAGGAGCATGTTTAACTACTGCTCACCAATTAGGGCAAAGCCCTGGGTCTGTCATCATAGGGGTCGTGTAGACCAAGACCTTTGATACAGAATGCCATCTGGAGCCACTCCTTGGTTCTATTAAACAGGACGGCTTAATGGGTAGAATCTGAATGTGCTAGTTGAATGTAAGTTATCCTTCAGCCAGTTGCTTTCATGAGGCTCCCATTCCACATGAATTTGTAAAGTCATAAGAGAACTTTCAAGTCTTACACTAGACCCTCCATTTCCTCGGTGGGCAGTTTTTACCAAGCTGAGAGATATATTTTTCAAGGTGTTTAGGTGTTTTATTTTTTTACAACATCTGTTTTACTTTGTAAGGTTTGAGACGATAAATTATATTTTGGAAGACAATTTGGGGTGTTGTCAAAGGTTGATCACATACCTTGGGGCAAACTTATGTGCAAGTTTCTCCTGTAATCTTTGAGTCTTTGAAGACCTAGTCAAGCTCATGCTACACAAAGCCAATGATGGCTTGTTCACCTGATTTTATCCATATTCTTTTTTTACGAATGTGTGTGTGTGCAACGTGTGCACGTTTGTATGTGTGGGGTACATGGGGGGGGTACAGTGATGGCAAGAGGACAGACAACCTTAGGTGCTGTTCTCTGAAACATTATCTACCTCCTTTGAGACAGGATCTCCGACTGGCCTAGAGCTAGCTAAGCAGATTACATTGACTGGTCATTGAGCACCGGAGATCCTCCTACATAATGCCCTCAGTGCTGAGATTACTGCCTGGCATTGAAAGCCAAGCACTTTACTCACTGAGCCCCTCCCAGAATTATTGACATCTTTTAAGTTAAGGTAAAGTTATTGAACCCATCTAGACATCCTTGTCTAGATGTCAACTTTTCTGCTGGTCTTCCTAACAGCAGAGTCCACCCACTTTTCTCTCTATGGATACAGTACAGAGTAAAAAGGCTGAATTCAGACTGAGTCTGGAAGGAACCACTGTGGTGATTTTATATGAATATAATATTCATCCCTTTCATCTGACTTTTTCATCCAAAGACCATATCTCCCTCATAACCCAGCATCTGTAGAAAACTATGGTGATTTTATATGAATATAATATTCGTCCTTTTCATCTGACTTTTTATATCTCCCTCATATCACAGCATCTTTAGACTGCCCTTCCATATAAAGATAATTTGCATATGTTTGGCAAATTTGTGAACTGCATCTCAAGCAAACTTGATGTGGTTTCCTTGTGTGTAATGATGCTTAATCAAGGTTTAGTCTAGTTTGTGCAATAGATGGTTCAGTACACTTAAATGAGGCAACAGAGCCCTCATCCATGCTGCATTTTCCTGACAGCTTTGAATTCAATATATACATATATATGTAATGATAATCGAGGAAGAGGACAAGAAACTGAGTGGGAGAAGTGGGAACATAGGGGAGTCTAGAGGGTATGCGACATACACACAACAATCATGTATGAAATCCTTAAATAATAATAAATAAAAATAAAAAACCAGCTTCTCACAGTCATAAAAAGTTACACCATGGGCTGGAGAGATGGCCTAGCAGTTAAGAGCGCCGAACGCTCTTGCAGAGGACCCGGGTTCGATCCTCAGCACCCACATGGCGGCTGAGAACCGTCTGTAACTCCAATTCCAGGAGAACTCCAGTTCCAGGGGAATCTGACACCCTCTTCTGACCTCTGCGGCATTGCACGACACGGGTGCACAAACCTACATGCAGACAGTACATTCATACACATACAGAAATAAAAAAAAAAAAAGTTATACCATACACATGAAAACATGCACAGGTTCAGTCTTCGTTCCTTTTTTTTTAGAGGCCATGGAAAGGCCAGATCCGCTAAGCACCAGTTACAGCCTCACTTTAAATGCATCCTGATAAGGTATATGATTTCCTTTGAACCAATTAGTTGACATGAAAGGCTGGTGTGCAGTAATCATTTGAATACAGTGTAATGTCAGAAGGCACTAGACCATTGAGTCAGTGGTATTCGGTCCCTGTTGGTGTCTGTTTTCATTTTCTTAAGTCTTCACTTTGAAAGCTGGTTATATTTCATGGGGCACTGGGCATGGGACACAGAGGTGTGCATCTTATTGAGATAGATAAAAAAAAACTGAAGCAGATGAGGGAGAAGAAAGAAAGAGAGAAAGAAGAAAGAAGAAAGAGAGAAAGAAAGAAAGAAAGAAAGAAAGAAAGAAAGAAAGAAAGAAAGAGAGAGAGAGAGAGAGAGAGAGAGAAAGAAAGAAAGAAAGAAAGAAAGAAAGAAAGAAAGAAAGAAAGAAAGAAAGAGAGAGAGAGAGAGAAAGAAAGATTAAGGGAAGGAGAAAAGGAAGGGAGGGAGGAGGAAGAAGGAAGCTAGAAGAGAAAGAGGATGGAGGGGAAAGACAGGAGAGGAGATGAAGGGAGAGAGGAGAGGAGATGAAGGGAGAGAGGAGAGGAGAGGATGGGAGGGGAGGCAAAGAGAGGAGAGGATGGAGAGGAGAGGATGGAGAGGGGAGGGGAGGGGAGGGGAGGGGAGAAGAGGAGAGGAGAGGAGAGGAGAGGAGAGGAGAGGAGAGGAGAGGAGAGGAGAGAGGAGAGAGGAGAGGAGAGAGAAAAGGGAAAGTATCCTAAGATAACATTACAGGTAATTCTCTTTGATTCTACAAACCTGTTGCTGCTCAGTGGGACTTGTAATTAAGCAACCAACATTCAGAATTTCTGTAGAAAACTTTTTTTAATTTAACTGTATCTGTCAGTTCTTTGACCCAGTCTTTATGTTGTTGTTGTTCCCTCCCCCTTTGTATTATTCCAAAATATGCCTATATAACCATCACATATGTATCTAAATTATGACCTCTGAGAATAAACTATATGAATTCCAAAATATGTTTAGGCATAGCCAGTCTTACTAAAGTAAGATGAAATCTTAAAGTGGTTTTAATTTGCATTTCCTTAATTATTAGCAACATTGAACAGTTTTTAAGATGCTTCTCAGCCATCTTTACTTCTTCATTCATGAAGTCTCTGTTCAGCTCTTTACCCCATTTTTGAGTGGGTCTTTTGTTTTCTTGCTCCTTTGTTTTTTGAGTAGTTTATATACTCATGCTAATGCTCTATCAAATGTGTCACTGGTGAAGGTTTCCTCTGACTCTGGGTTTTCTCTTCACTTCTTTGTTTCTTTCACTGTACAGAAGCTCATACTTATGAGATTAGTGGCATTGGTCTTCCTGTACAAATAATCTGAGGGTATTTTGTTTTGTTTTGTCATGAAATAGACTACAAGTTTTCTGGCCTGAACAAGACTAAAAAGGAGTTGATATTATTTTTTCTCAGAAGTTCTTTCTGTACTTGAACCAGGTGGTAGAGAAAGCAGCTCTTCCCTCAGTTATGACAGAGCTGGAAAAGTCGACAGAAACAACAAAGATGCCCTAAGTCTCCACCTGGGTAAAGTCCCCATCATATCCTCTGTTGGGGAGTGTAAGAAACAAGGATGGACTCTCAATAAGGAGATGTAGAAGAAGCACTGTGGACAGTGCTTTGTAGGAAAAACAGAAAACTCAAAGGTCAAAGGCATGGACTCTGCAGGAATCTTGACACAGGTAGAATAGTCAGCAAGAAGGTAGGTTTGATGGTTAATTCTGAGTGTCAATTTGCTGGATTAGGGATGAACAAATATGAGAAAGATACCTTCAGACTGGACAACCTCAAGCCAGATGGTCCACCATAAATGTGGGCATGACCTTCTGCAGGCAGCCAGTATAAAAGGTCATGGCAGAGGGAGCTGGTCCCTTTTTCCTGCAGCTTGCCTTCTCTCTCACTGGTGAGTTTGTCTTGCTGCTGTGATCAACTCTTTGGATCCCACTGTGAACTGAGACAGGTAGATCTCCCAGAATCCATAGGGCCTTCAGCACCTGATTGGGACTATTGAGACATCCAACCTCATGGACTAAGCAACTGCCCGGATTCTCAGCCTCTCCCATGCAGCACAGCTATTGTTGGACTACTTGGACTCTATCCTGAGATAAAGTCTGTCCATCTAAAATAAATATGGATCCATGAAAAGTTCCTGAAACGATAGAAAAATATTAGAGGTTTCTTGCTTATTTGCTTACTTTTATCTGTTTTCTCTTTAAGTCAACTTAAATTGGGATTATGGGAAGACAGGGTTCTGTTTCTTTTACTACTCTGACTTAGGACATTTCTTCATGAGCTGAAGAGGAAACGTTCCTCTTCCATGGCTATTTAACTTTGCCATCTTTGCATGTGTGCCCCAAGACTATCTGCAGATTTCCTTGTGCTAAGTAGCCTTGCTCCCTCCTGTCCAGTAGCAGAGCCAGTCTAGGAATACTGGGTGTGTGGTCTTCACAGAATATCTTATTATAGCTCTCACTGTTGTTTTTGCTACTTGACCATGGTCCAAATTGGTCAGAGATTCATTAAAACCTCCAAAGCAGCTGTTTGGGGGGACAGAGAAGAAGGTGTGAAGATTAAGGGCTTGAAGTCCACCCTGTTCGAGGATGTACTTAATTAATTGTGACAGGGGGTTCCTGGCCTGATCAGTATTCTTGGCATTCTCAAGTCTTGCAAACTGACACTGGTTTATTTTTGTTTTCATTATGGACTAAACTCTAGACACTTAGGAGATTTCAGTCTTTCCTTCCTTAATCCAGCAAGAATGGAGGTGTTGATTCTTCTATAAAATATACAACCAGTATAATGTCTCCAGAAGTAAACTGCTTCTAGGGTTATAGATGACAAAGGGACCAGTCTTTTCTGTCATAGGAGCCCTTTAACTTCTGCTCCTTATACTAACAGTGTATTGCACCCCTGACTCATTTATCCCTTACCCCCACTGGCAGTACACATAAGTCTGAAGCACCACATTGACCCTAAGTTTACTTTAAGTTTTGCTCTTAGTCTCTTCCTTCAGGTGAGTGACAGGAACTCACATGTATTCTCAGCCATGATCTCCTTTTTGGAATCCTGAAAGCAGTGTCAAATGAGACATGTAATAAGAGAGAAAAAGGTTATCATTCACTGAATTAATTACTTTCTTTTGCTGTGATGAAACACCATGACTAAGGGACCTTACAGAAGGAAGAGTTTATTTAGCTTATCATTCCAGTTGGATCAGAGTCCATCTTGGCAGGGAGACATGGTGGCAGGAGGTGGGTGGAGCAGAAAGTTGAGTGGTCACATCTTCAAGCAGACTCAGGGAGCAGAGAGCAAACCGGGAATCCAGCAAGGCTTACAAACTCTCAAACCTGTCCCCAGTCCCCAGTGACTTCTCAAAACAGCACCACTGACTGGGACCACAATGCTTAAATACTTGGAGTCTATGTGGTACATTTGCATTCAAACCACCACATTCACAGACATACAATCATTAAAAATAAGCAACTAAACTGGATATAAGCCCACTCTATAAGATGGAATTTGTGTTACTGTTAATTGACTCATCCAACTGACCAACCAACCAACAAACAAAAAACATGACTGGATAGGTCAAAGACATGCTAATAAACTGTCCCCTAAGTTCTCAACTTTGTAACTGTAGATTAGTACATCTCCTATCCCTCATCAGAAAAGCTTCATTTTAAAGTAGATGACAAATAACACGGAGACCCACAACTAGTCAACATGGAGATTATGCAACTATGGAGTGCTCGGACCTAAATGGGCCACATATGTAACACCCTCCTCCCCTAAAGGTTCAGAGATCTTTTTGGAAAAGGGTTTAGAAAGACTGTAGGAGCTATAAGTAGGAGATGTCCACAGTGAAAGAGTATTCATTGGACCTAAGGGCACAAATGCATATCTAAAGTCATGATGATTGCCTAAATTCTCAACAAAATCAAACCAGCCAAATTTCCAGCATGGGTGTGACAGGGCTCATGAAGTTCCACCCCTAGCTGAAGAGCTTTTGGCAATCCATGGCTTCTGGGGGGAGGACATCATTTTCGTCAGGGACTTTGCCCATGAGCAGGTGCTTAGCTCCAATAGAGAATCCTATATCCCTGCACATAGACCTAAGTGGAATCCATGGGTTAAAAAGAAAAAGAGTACACGTAGTTGGGAGGGAAAAGTGGGGAAAGATAAGCAGAAAGCAGAGTCAAAGGAAAGGGGGGTAGATCTGATCAAAATGCATTGTATGAATGTATAAAATTCTAGAACAATTAAAACTTAAAATAAAAATATATAGGACTAAAATCATCCTGTATTTGGTCTTCTCATCTATTCTGAGCTATTTTCTCTCTTGCACTGACTTACAATATATATTGAAATACACGTGTGGCTTATGAATTTTCTAAAACAAATGTGTTTTCATTCATGCAATTTAGAGAAAAGGAATGTAACCTTCTTAAGATATTTATTACATTGTTTACATTCATACCACAAAGGGGGGTGTAGAAAAAGAATGAGTTTTGAGTACTCAGTCAATGGGTATCCTATACATGGGTCTTGATATGGAGTTGCTAGTTAGTGCTTTTTATTTTAGTTTTTAGAATTAATGCACAATGTTGGGTTTCATAATATTTTTTCCAAATATCATTTGTTTCTCTTGATCCTACCCTTTCCTTCCAGGCCCCTGTCCCTTCTTGAACCCTTTCTACTTTCAGTAGCTGGCTGCTGGTTTTTATGTCAAATGTGTACTATTGTCCTTGCCCCCTTGCCCATCCCCTCTTTCCACTCTCCTGGCCCTGTACCTAGTATCATGACCCATCCCTACAGTACCATCCACATATATACTGATATACATAATGTATATTGTACAAGTTCACCTGTATATAAGAGGGAACCTGGGATATTTATCTGAGTCTGGATTCCTCTTGATCAATATGTTTTCCAGATTCATCCATCTTCCTTCAAATTTCATTTGAATTTATGGATTGAATAATGTTTTGCTGCATGTATGTATTGATTTTTCATGTCCATTTCCTGGTTGATGGACACCTGGACTTGTTCTGTTTCCTTGTTATTGTGTCCACTGCAGCAATAAACATGGGTGTGTAAGACAAAACTTCGACGCACCCCGAGTTCTGAAGCCAAAGTCAGATATTTCTTAGACTATCTAATCATGGAGATAGGACTTTGGTTATTGTGTTCCCTAGTGTACATGAGCCCCTGTGTTTAATTCCAAGCAAAGTGCGGCACTCATTATACTTGTGGGAGACTTGATACCAGTGAAGCCAGAGCTTATCAGAGACAAGGCTCACCAGAGTGCCACGGAAAAAGTTCCTTCCCTGCTTCATCAAGAGCTCTTTTCACTTGGAAATCATCTGTAAAGAAGACAGAGGAGCATCAGATGAATTCAAATTTTGGTTTAATAGTTGGATTACTATCTCAGCACACCCGAAGTCTCCATGGCAAATGGTGGTCTGTGGCAGGGAGGATCTCTGAAGAAATTGTCTCTGGACTTCAGGACTGAAAGGAGAAAAGGAAGGTGGAAGAAGCAAATATTCCTCACCCTTCCCCTGGTCAATCAGAAAAGCAACCAGCTTCTGGGTAAGAGTTCCTCTCCTTGGGTGAAATTTGTGTCAGAAAAGAAGTTGAGGGTCTGAAGAGTTGACTCAGAAGTTAAGAGCATGTATTGGTCTCCCCGAGACAAGCAAGACTCCTCCATCAGTATCAGCTACACCTCAACTGCCTGGAGATACTGTGTAACAGTGGTAGCCATGTGTCTATATATATCCCAAATCTAATTGGCTATTAGCTCTCTCCGTGGAGGAATAAGTCACAGCAGATGCCACAAGCTATGTCCTCTAGTGGTTAGGAGATGTTATAAGCCTCAGTAAGAACTTGTCACCCTTTATAGAGAAACCACAGTTTGCGGATTAGCATACCATCCAAGCATCTGTGTCTGTGCTCACAGCTTAGCTTGCCATAATAATTAGTACTGCTTAAATGCCTGTACATCCAATTGCTTGTGCTTTGTTAGTATGACTAAAAAGGTATCACTGGATAAGCTGTCAACCCATGAAGGGAAACAACCTGAACAGATTAGAGTCCAAAATGACAACTCCAAAGAAAGTAGACTGTTTTCTTCTCACCCACTTGTGCCCCTTTCCCAAAGCCTAGGGAACAAATTGTGGAAGAGGAGGCATGGTAGAATGTAAGGGCTGTGGAGAGATAGGGGTGAATCATGAGACTGCAGCATTATAGTCTGGACTCCTAATTGATCAACATGCCTGTGCATACAAGCATCACCAACTGGACTATGGGAACCTTGGATTGTTCAAAATTTGGACATAGATACTTGCAAAATGCACCAGTTACCTAATTGTATGGCAAACTGAGTAACATCAATGTTATCTGAAAACAACTGTGTTATTATATTGTAGAATCCCTTAAAAATAAACAAATAATAAAAATTTTAATCCAGGGGAAAAAAGAAAAAATATGTATGAAACACACAAAACTTCAATAAAAATTATAATAAGAACTGTATAATTTTTTTTTTTAAAAAAAGAAGTTAAGAGCACGGAGCCGCCCTTGCTGAAGACCTAAGTTCAGTTCACAACATTCATGCCAGGTGGCTCAAAACTGCCTGGAACTCTAGATCCAGGGTGTGCAGGGCTCTCTTCTGGCTTCTGCAGGCACATATCACATGTGCACATTCTCTCTCTCTCTCTCTCTCTCTCTCTCTCTCTCTCTCTCTCTCTCACACACACACACACACACACCACACACACTAAAATAAATCTTAAAATAAAAGAGGAGTCAGACCAGTGAGACAGCCCAGTGAGTAAAGTGTTTGCAGCACACAGTCCAACAACCACAGTTCAAACCCTGGAATGATGTAAAGTGGAAGGTGGGACTCTGCTTTAGAAAGCTGTCCTCCGAACCCACATTCACTGGACTGCCTGTAGCTACACACGTCATACACACAAATGATGAATATTTTTTAAAAGAGTGTGGCTGTAAAAACATTTCTCTAATTCCATAGGAATTTTTTTTTCTTTTCCCAAGTGATAAGAGATTCATACAAAGCAAGAATCTGAAGCCGGATGGACACATGAAACCTGGTTGAGACCTGAATAAAATCCACACTTCACAATTTTGAAGCAATTACTTCAATTCCTGCAGATTTGGAAGGAGAAAAATACTTAATTACAACCAGAAGGAATGTATTTTACACATTCATATGTTTAATTGTAACCAGGAACAAATGTATTTTATAAAAGACCTCTGCCAGAATCAAGCAGGAAAAGTATTTATAGAAACATACAGAGATACCGAAAGTCAAAAGTTTCTAGAACATATATCGGCAGATATAACTATATATCCTCTGTGTATGAGAGAGTGGATCTGCCTGAATAATATGTGGACATTCCACAGGCTTCATTTAGCAACATCATTATTCATAAAGGCAAATCTACTTTTAAATGTGTAAAAATATTTGCATAATAGAATCCTTAAGTCGATGAATTTAAATTGCCTACAGTTTTATTAAATTTTGTATTACATATATTTATTAATTGAGTGTGTATATTTGTGGGCTTTTGTGCCAAAGCCCATGTGTAGAAATCAGAGAACAACTTGCAAGAGTTATTTCTCTCCTTCTACCATGTGGGTCCAAGGATCAAACTTGGGTCAGCAGGCATTGTATAAAGTGCTTTGATTCACTGAGCCATCCCAGCGGTCCAGCTTTAAAAATAAGTGTGTATGCCTTCATCTACCGGAAATTACCAGAGCATAGACCAATGACTATTCCTTAAGAAATGTATCTATAGCACTTAGGAAAATAAAATTAATTCATCTTTTATCTGAACTCAGAACCTTACCATTTTCAGTGGACCCTAAGTAATAGTTTTCATTTCAATTCATCTCCTTGGCCTGTGCCTCAATAATCCCACCTTTCAAAAGTGGACCCTCTTATGCATAAAGTGCATATGTTGATGCCTGTTTGTATAACCACCTCACCATTGACCTATCCACTTTAATGAAACTATACCTTTTGGTTTGGAATAGGAAGCAGAGAGATTTACTATGTGATCAAACATAAGGGAGAAAAATAAGACATTAGTGCTTGTGTTTGTCTTAGCATTAACCAATGAGAAAAAGAAGGGAAAGAGACTCACAGTAGTGCCAGGCATTACAATGGGGCATCTGTCTTCAGCTGTGATGTATCATTTTTAGTCTCTTTCCTCCAAGAGTGTCTCAACAACTGCATTCCTGGGGCTAAGAGCCCAGGTTCCCAAATTCTCTGTTCTAATTCTTGATTTTAGGAAAACAACATTCTTTGCTGCAAGCACAGAAAATATGCAAGCACACAGTCCATAAAACATCTTCCTAAGGGCAGCTGGAGAAGGGAGTGGGTGTGAAGAAGAGCCAGGTGGGAATGAATGGTCCCTTAGAAAGGAGGAAGTGCTGTCCCTGCCAAGAGCCAGCCCATGGCCACCTCTGAGCACCCCTGGGCACCTTTCGGAGAAGTGCTCTGAGTAAATATTTGGGCACTTCTCCTCCTCAGAACTTTCATCAGTACACTGCTCATGAGCAAACTTTCTACAGTGGTAAGTAAGCGTGCCAAACTCAACGCATCTCAATGTGACTTTCCTGGAAAGGGAAAGAATTGGATAACATTTTCAGCATAGTTTTTAATGAAGGAAATGCTTTTCCTTCTTCCTCCATTGTCCTGTGGATGATCTTCTCTTTGTGGAGTAGGGGAACTGAATGCTATTTTCTCCACATTGGCAGCCATGGATCCATCAAGGAAGGAAGTTGTGATGCTCTGTACAGACGAAAACCAGGGAGAGCCTCCTGGCAGGGAAGAATTGATCTGAATTCACAGCCACATATGTTGCATGTGTACATATGTACATATGGGGGGGGCTGGGGTAGTTTCTTGTTTGAATAGCATTCACCATGTTTTCTGACTTCTGATTTTTCCCTTCATGTGGAAAACATGGGCTTATGGGAAAGTGACAGTCTACCCTGTGCATTCAAAGGCTGGGGGCATAGTAAGATTCGCTCTACACTGGTTTCCACTGATTCTTTCTGAAGGATGGAAAGTAAAGAAATTGCAGCCTATAGAATCTTTGCTTCAAAATCTTTCAAAGAGCATTGCAATGGCTTCACTTAGTGCCTCTCTTTGGTGCCTCAGAATACATAAGCTCGTTTGGTGGAGAAGAAGTAACAAAATACCTAAAGAGTGAGCTTGAAATCTCAGCACTTGGGAGGCAGAAGAAGATGGATCTCTGTGAGTTCAAGGGCAGCCTGGTCTACATAGTGAATTCCAGGACAGCTGGAGCTACAGGGAGACCCTGTCTCAAAAAGACAAAAAAATAAAAATATAAAAGAATGAACTTGAAAAAAAAGTCTATCTGAAACATCCTGAGAGTGCTCAGCAGGTAAGAGCATTGTCAAGCAACATCGATGGCCAGAATTCACTCTCTGGAACCTATAATGGAAGGAGTGAACCAAGCTGTAAGCTGTCCTGGCACATCCACAGACATCCTCTCACAACATACATATACATCACACACATACCATGTATATCACACAAACATATATAACACACATAACCACATATCTCATAGAAACCAACATCACACACATATCACATATCACACATACATCACACATATTACATAAACATCACATATGCATCATTCACACATACATAACAAACGTATCACACACACAACACACATCACATACCCAACCTCACATAGATATATCATAGATACATCACATGTACATATCACATACATCATACATATCACACTCAAATTATATACTCTCATACACATCACACACAATACACACATATATCATATACCCCACATACATATAACATGCATCATACATATCATATACAAACACCACATGCATCACATGAACATCACAAACTTACAGACACATCACACGTACATTAAACACATACACCAGACACATATCACACACATATGTATCACATACCCATACAATAATAATGAATAAAAACATTCACTTTAAACATACAGCTCCTGACTTTAGTGCCCTCTGATTGGAGGTTGGAGGCATTTTATGTCCTGCAGGACTGGAGAATGTGGGCATCCAGCCGGTAGGCCAGTGAGCACAGCAGCCGTCAGATTGCCAATCATTGTCCATTTTGCAGTTCAGAATTCTATCAAGCTCCTAACGAGGAATATTCTCCAAGGAAATAGGAACTTGAATAAGGGTGATCTATGCAGATTATTTTCTATGTGGCATGTGCTTTTCTGAGAATTGCACGTGTTTGAGTAATTTATTCCTTGCAGTTGTTTTACAAAATTCTAACATTATTAGCTTTACCACATTATGGATGAGAAAACTGAGATCCACAGCATGTGCAAGATCACGTAGGAACTGGCAGAACAGAAAAATGCAGGGTCGTTAGCAAGTACTCTGTGCTCCTTCCCTCTGCCCTGTGAGACTGAGACTAGACCAGATGATGGGGGCTGTGATGAAGGGTGCTTTCCCAGTGACAGTGAGATGGAGGGAAAGCAACAAGAGAAGTCTGAGGATAGCCCAACTCAGGTTACAGAAGGAAAGTAGGGCCCTCAAAGACGGAAGGACAGAGGTGCTGGAGAGAGGTAGAGCAGTGCCTGGCTTGCAGGAGGCTGTAGACTTGATCTCCAGCACCACTCCTAACACAACCAAAAGATGAAATGCATTGACATTCATACTGTCTTACATGTTCCCTTGAGTAACTGATGATTACCTTACTCTTCCAGTGTTCCAACACTGTGAATGTGCGTCCATAGGGATGAAGATTCCACTCAGTACCAATCTGATTCCTCCGTCTTCTAGGACTCAAGATGGGATGTTTTTAGAAATAAGGTCTTCCTGTCAAGTTTTGCAGGGTGACCAAGATTATTGGAGATAGCTGTGGTGTTTGGGGTGTATGTTTGTGTGTGTGTGTGTGTGTGTATGAGTGTTTGTATGTGTATGTGTGTTTGTGTGTGTATGTGTATACATGTGTATGTGTGTATGTGTGTATATGTATGTACATGTGTGTATGTGTGTAAGTGTATATATGTGTGTATGTGTATGTGTGTTTGTGTGTGTACGTGTATATGTGTATATGTCTGTGTGTATGTGGTATGTGTGTATGAGTATGTGTGTATGATTATGTGTGTAAGTGTATGTGTGTATGTGTGTATGTGTATGTATGTGTGCATGTGTGTATGTGTTAGGTGTGTGCATGTGTGTATCTGTGTGTGTATGTGTATGTATGTGTGCATATATGTGTATGAGTATGTGTGAATGTGTGAATGTGTATGTGTGTAAATGTGTGTATGTGTGTTTGTGTGTACTGTGTATGTGTGTATGTCTGTGTGTATGTGTATGTGTGTATGTGTGTATGTGTGTGCATGTGTATGTGTATGTGTGTATATGTGTATATGTGTATGTGTGTATGTATGTGCATGTGTATATGTATGTGTGTATATGTGTATGTGTGTATGTGTGTATGTGTATGTGTGTACATGTGTATGTGTATGTGTGCATGTGTGTGTATGTGTGTGTGTTTGTGTGTATGTGTGTGCTGTGTATGTGTGCATGTCTGTGTGTATGTGTATGTTTATGTGTATGTGTGTTCATGTGTATGTGTATGTGTGTATGTGTGTATGTGTGTATGCATGTATATGTGTGTATGTGTGTATGCATGTATGTATGTGTGTATGCATGTATATATGTGTATGTGTGTATGTGTATGTGTGTGCATGTGTATGTGTATGTGTGTATATGTGTATGTGTGTATGTGTGTATGTGTGTATGTGTGTATGTGTGTATGCATGTATATATGTGTGTATGTGTGTATGCATGTATATATGTGTGTGTGTATGCATGTATATATGTGTATGTGTGTATGTGTATGTGTGTGCATGTGTATGTGTATGTGTGTATATGTGTATGTGTGTATGTGTGTATGTGTGTATGTGTGTATGTGTGTATGTGTGTGTGTGTATTTAATTAAAAGAGTCTTTCAGGTCAGTTATCCCTCTCCATATTTCCTCACATTTGTTCTTTTAGTTAGCATCACGTTAACATCAGGATAAGAACATTCTTTTTCTACGAATGGACTGTGAAGGAAGCAACCCTATGATAATCCTAATTCCATGGACCTGCCTAAACCCCATGTGTTTGTAGTGGCACAGAAGGCACATTGTCATTGCTGCCAAATGGCATTCATCGATGATATCCCTGCACACACTCCAAGGGTACTGGCTACCAATTCAGCGGTTAACTCTAAATAATCAGCTGATGTTTTGTGCCTGACAAGAACTCTGGTGAAGTTAAGCCATTTTTTTCAGTTAGTGGGAAAATACACTTTGGTTTCTGAAGTCTTTTCAGTCAAAACCTTGATCCATGTCCTTTCCTTTTCAGTTTGGTTTCAACGATTCAGGGAATCATTGAACCAATCAGGGAACACAAATTCTGACAGAGACCTGGGTTCTTTCAAAAGATGCTCAGTCTTCCTCCATTCCTGGAAAAGCAGTGGGAGAATAAACAGCTAACACACAAGGTATAAAGTTCAGCCTCATTCCTACCCAAAGCACAGAGCTTGGGCAGACCTTCCTTCTCCCTAGCTTAACTCTAATATAGCCTTCATTGAAGGAAAAAGCTCTGTGGTTTGATGTAATCTGACTTGTCCATTTTTGCTTTTCCTTCATGTATCTATCTATGATCATGTTCAAGAAAACCTTTCCTTGGGCCAATATCCTAAACATTCCTGACTTTTCTTCTCATAACTTGTTGATTCAGGTCCTGAACTTATAGCATTTATCTATCCTTAGTTGATTAATATATGTCCTGAGAGATAGAGATTCAGCTTCATTCTACTGTGTGTGTTCTTCTTTAGCAGGAACCCACGAAGGCTGGTGAATATAAAGAATTGAAAGAGATAAATGTTTCAGTAAATGGCTGAGAAAGGGATTCATGATTTCATATTAAATTGGTTTGCTAGAGTCACTCCTAGGAGTAGAGCTTAGTAAGTACAATAATGCCATAAATAGAAAGTTCCATTGTGGATCACAGTGCATTAATATTCTTTTGAAAGATATGACAATTCAGCATAAAGAAATTTCTCAGTTTCACGGAGCAAAACAACAGCAAAAAATAACATGTTATTCCCATTTGCCTCTGTGCACATCCTGTTTTTCTGATGCTATTTATTGGAGATTCTATTCTCCCTCATTACACATTCTTTGAAACTTCCTCCAAAAACCATTTGTCTATAAACATATAGTTTAATTTCTAGGCTTTCTACTATCTTTTGTTTTTCTGTCAGCTTGTTTTTACACCAATATTAGTAAAGTTTAGATATCACAGCTTGGTAGTTATTAAGGCCAATAAAAGTATGTTGAAAGAAAGAAAGAAAGAAAGAAAGAAAGAAAGAAAGAAAGAAAGGAAGGAAGGAAGGAAGGAAGGAAGGAAGGAAGGAAGGAAGGAAGGAAGGAAGGAAAGAAGGATTCAGGGCAGAGTTATAAGCATGCCTTGAGAAATTAATGTAATTTGTTCTGATGATAAATAGATAGATAAAGGCCAAGACCAAATCATATTTGAATTCTACCATTTGTTAATGTTCCAATTACTATTAAATACCAGACCCCGGGCTAGGTGCTTACAAATAGTTACAACATTGGAACACTTTATTATTCTATTCATTACTTATTTTAATTTGGGAATTTAAGGCTAACTCCTTATGGAAATGAGATTTTTAAATTATTTATAAGGGGCGACAGGCACACCTCAAATGTGTCCAAGTTGTATCAGGTAACCGTATGTGCATATGAATGCCAGAGTGTGTATGGAGGTCAGAGGGCAATTTTCAGGAGTCAGTGCTTCCCTTCTGCTGTGTGTGGGATAGAACTCGTGTCATCAGGCTTGACAGCAAATTCCTGTACCCACTCAGGCATCACACTGACCCCACAGACATTATTATTTTTTAACAAGTAAGACACTGATATGACAAAATTAGCAGTATCAGGCATAAACGTTAATAATGAGTAAGTCTGAATAATAAAGGTATAGGTCATTGTTCTAGTAGTAGAAAAATCATCACCATATCCCAAAAGAAGGCAAAAGAGCATAGAGACCACCTGTGTCTCCCTCATGAGTAATATTTTACCTTCTGGCCTGTGCTTTTTACACCTAAATTTCCTAAAGAAACATGACTTGTTTAATAACTGGGAATACGAAAGTGCTGAAAGTTTCCAAGAACCAGAGTCAAATGAACAACGTGTCTTAGTAACGAGCAGGCTCTACTTTATATGAAGGCATTGATACACAGCACCATCAGTATCCATCCCCAGTTTTTTTTTTCCACCAGAAGCCTGGTGATGTAAATTAAAGTAGTGAGAATTGAGAGAGAAGGGGGAACTCTGAGCCGCAGTTCCCTGCCTCCACCTCTGTCTTGGAATGACCAGAGTTTCAGAAGCCCCAGCCGCGTTCAGCATCTCACCTCTGAGTCTGTGTAAGAAATTCAAGATTGGGATCTGGGTCTGAGCACACAACTACAGAAAGCTGAGTGTCCGACACCTACCTGGAGCCCTCCACCCATGGGGAAATGGCAATCTGAATCATAACGTCTCTGTTTAAAAGACACTTAATTTAGAAATGTGCAATATGGTGAACAGGCAGGGAACCAAACCAAATGTTTGCAGTAATAGAAATTTCCGTATGCTGTACAACATTTAAAATATGTTATTTACCTACGCTACCTCTTCAACAGCAGGAGCTTTCTCCCGGGCTACAATGACAACCTCTATCCGGCCGCCAGTACTAATACTAATGCTACACACTGTTCTCACTGTGTGCACTCTTGATTTCTAGGCAAGCTGCCTCCCTCCAGAACTACCCGTCGGTTAAGAACTTTCCACAAAGCCCTCCTCCCCTAGTGGGCATCCGTGAGGGATGCGCAAATAAAGAAGTGAAAGAAAATAAATGTTTCAGTAGAGTGCTATGAAAGGGATTCCATGATTTCATATTAAATTAGTTTCCTAGAGTTAGACCTAGCAGTGGAAGTGAATAATCACCTACTCTCCTACACAGAAAGCTTCTCCATGGGTCACATTACATTAATCTTCTTTTGACAGATAAGAAAATTCAAGGTTAAGAATTTCTTACCATCACTTAGCAAGAATGATATCAAAATAACCCATAATATTCATTTGACTTATAGAGATTAACAAAATAAATAGGAACTTACTTAACATCCAAAGTGTCATCGCTTTAACCATGGACTTGGGTGTGGGGGGTGATAACATCATATGTAAGCAAAGACAATATTATAAGGTCAAAATGTGTCATAAGGAAAGTGACAGCTCAATGGAGACTTTTTTTGGCTCTTGTTAGGTGAATCTGCCTAAATGCTTTTCATGACTAAGCAGGCAGCAGCTGTTCGAGACACCCACCTTCCCAATGCCCTTGACTCTTGTTAACCTGTGTTACTATCACAAACACACTCTGCCCCTGCGTGGTGGCTCATTCACTCAGGACCATCTTGTCAGGTGAATTTATTCACCCACATCCCAGGCTGGCAGCTGGGTGCTAAGCAGACATTCGTTTCTCCTTGCCTTGCTTAGTGTTGAACGCTGAGACGTTTAAGGTGGCATTGGATGAGTGGATATCGAAATGTGAGGGAAAGAACTAACCAGAACCATCCAGCCCTAGTTTCCTGAATAATAGCTGCACATTTTGAAATTTCTTATTGAAAAATAATGCACATGCAGGAAACATGACTATATTGAATGCATACAGTGCTGTGAAGTCTCCAAGTGACAACTGAGCACCCCTGCATAGCCAGTGTCCAGGCCAAGAAAGAGAAAAGTCTCCAACCTGTAAAATCCTAAGTTCCTTGTTGTCATTTTTCCCTATATAGGATAATCTGGTCAGTATCCTGACTTCTTAAAGCACAGACTAAGATGAACTTAAACCCCGGATCCTCCTGTATCCTCTTACAGAGTGCTACAAACATGACCATGCATCACCTCACCCAGGTTACTGACTGCAGGGGACAAACCCCAGTGCTTTGTGTGCCCTGGGCAAGGACTTTACCAACTGAAGTACACCCACAGCCTGTCAGCCTTCGTTCATCTGACATGATGATTTTTATGTATTGTGCAGTTATGTGAACATGTGGTATGCATATGTACATGCTCTTGCATGTGTACATGTATGTGTTTCCTCTCCCCCCCCAAATCTAGGATTACAGACTGCTCACAACACCGCACCTGGCTTTTTATAGGTGTGCTGGAGATCTAATTCAGGGCTCTGCTTTTGCAGCAATCACTTTGTTGGCTGTGCCATTTCCCCAGTCCCAATATCTTGAATTCAAACAGCATGGATTTTCAACCATTTGTTCTAATCCAGAATGCTAACCTTTTCCACATACCTCCAAAAGTCCACATGGTCAGATTCTTCACAACAACCCTCTCACTAGCACCAATTTCTGTAGGAGCTGCTTCTCCGTTGCTGTGATAAAATCCCATGACCAAGACAACTTATAGAAGGAAGGGTGTATTTGGCTTGTGGTTCAAGAGGAGTAAGAGTCTATTAGTCCTTCGCTCCCACATCTAGAAGTCCAGGTAGTCTTGCTTTTCATTCACAGTTTCTGTAAATTCCATAGAGAGACAATTGATTTAGGACTCTAATGATTTTCCTTACATAGAAATCTCCAAGCAAGTGTAATTTTAATTTTTATTGGTGTTATAATCAGTTTTTAAATTAGTTCCTTGAAATGCAAAGTTGAAGATGCTACATAATAGCACTTTTGTAAAACAAAATTATTTAAAAGTATATTTGCCATCACATCAAGTATATCTTAGTGCTTTGCTATGTGTTCATTCTTCTCTTGTATCAATATTTGCACATAATATTATGGGCTTTTAGCTGTATTATAAAGTTTCATAATCAATGCTTATCAATTATAGATACATTTTAGTAATAGTACTTAATATGGTTTAAACTATCTTACTCTATATAATATTGTAGACTATTAACAAAGTTTGACATTCCTTTTCTTTCTGAAAAATAAGCCTGCAGTGAAGGATTGGGAGACCTAAATTTGAAGACTGGCCCTTTTATTAAATGTAAAATATGAGAGAATAATTAATCTTGCATGTCTAATGTCTTCAGCTTTAAAATGAGTTGTAGCATATGACATTTACCATCTTCTGCAGCAGACCAATTCTTTTTGTCTGTAAGAATATACAAACTGGAGCAGTGAATAAATGGTTGAAATTAAAAAAAAATAAAAGAGTGTATTATGGCAGAGGAGGCATGGTGGTAGAGGCATCCAGAGCAGAAAGGTGAGTGATCACATCATCAAACAGGAAGAGGAAGTAGAAAGAGATCAGAAATCTCACAAAGTTTAGGATCTGTCCAAGCTCATCCCCAATGACAGGACATGTTTCCTCCAGTGTGGCGCACCTCCTGAAGATTCCGTTACCCACTCCAACCCACACCAGGAACTGTGGACAAGTGTTAATATACTCTGAGCCAAAGGGGTACATTCATATTCAATATACCACATACTACATGGAAAACTGAACGGGAAGTGATTCCTATCTATCTGCTTTCTTCATTCACTGTGATTTTTGTAAGGTCCATCCACATTATAATACAGAATAGTAGATTTTTTTCTTTTTTTATATCACTGTGTATAATTTTGTAAACAGAACACATGTCTTTGTCCACTGTGCAGCTGAAGATCCTTTGAGGTGTTTTCAATTATCAACAACTTCAAATGCTGTTGCTATGGGAATTCTGGTGTATGCAAGTGTCTATGAGACATAAATTTAGGTGAGGGACTTGTGAAATAACCCAACAGGGAAAGGCACTGGCCACCAAGCCTGAGGACCTGAATTCTCCAAAATTTAAATGGTGGGAGAAGAGAAAGGATACCTTAACATATCCATTAATATCCACACATGCACTGCAGCACACACAACTCCACTACTCATCTAAACAAAAATATAAACAAATGTAATAGTTCTTTTTAATTTAGGAATGAGCTTTCTGGGTCATTCAGTACACACATAGCTTTATTGGATATTATCAAATAACTTTTATTTGTTTTTTTTAGAAATATTGGATTAGCATTGCTTTCTTTAAGAAGTAACATGGGGATTTAGTTTAGTGACAGAGCACTTGCCTGGCAAGCGCAAGCCCCTGGGTTCCATCCTCAGCTCCGGGGCGGGGGGGGGGTAACATGATTACATTAAAAGACTGTAGAATTTGCTCACATTATAAGAGTAATGACCAAATTCACATTATTGTTGAAGCTTGGTGGTACATTTTTTTTGTCTTTTTGAGACAGGGTTTCCCTTCAGTCCCAGTTGGCCTGGAGCTCTCTATGTAGACCAGGCTGGCCTTGAACTCACAGATATCTGCCTGCCTCTACCTCCCGACTACTGGGAGTAAAGGTGTTTGTCAGTAAACAATATTCAAAAAATATAGTAGATATATAGAATTTCCAATTTACATAATTTACATTCTAAGGTATTATTATATAGTTTTATTTTGAGGATTATATCCGTTTAGTTATTACAGTACTTTCTAATTTTGGTTGTTTTTTTTTTTTTTTTTAACTTCCCAGACTGTGATTTTTTTATCTCTACAACTTCAATTAGGGCATAGGGGATGACATACTGGGGCTATACAAAAGTAACAACAACAACAACAACAACAACAACAAAAAATGGAAGTGCTTTTATCAAGTCACTTTCTACCAGCTTCTATGAAGTTTGAGTTGCTTATAAAGCTTGCTATGTCTTCAGATTTTACTTTCTGTTTATTTAATCACACTTTCAAGTGTGATAAAAAAATTACTTTTTTGGCATTTCTTTTTTTTTCAGATCATGAGGAACATAACATTAACTTTGCTTAGTTTGCCTTACAACTAGGTACTTGGTGCTAGCATCCACAGATGAGGGATACCATTCAGTGTTTATTTTTCTGAAACCATGATACTTCACTCAACATAATATCATCTAGTTCCATCCATTTACCTGCAAAATTCATGACGTCATATTTATTTACCTCTGCACAGAACACCATTGATGCCTGTGGGTCTGGAGAGATGGCTCAGTGGTTAAGAGTGCCGACTGCTCTTGCAGAGGACCCGGGTTCGATTCCCAGCACCCACATGGCGGCTAAAAACCATCTTTAATTCCAGTTCCAGGGGAATCCAACACCCTCTCTTGACCTCTGGGGAATTGCACGACATGGGTGCACCAACCTACATGCAGACAGTACACTCATACACATAAAAAATAATAAATTTTAAAAAAATAAATAAAAAATAAAAAGATGCCTTGGAGTTTCCCACTGTAATGCAATGCTCTATTCTCAAGAACTTACTTCACAGAAAGGATTTCCGGTATTTCTGGATCAAGCTTCCCTTCCAGTGGTGCTACAGAACTGGGGATCAAGAATCTCTAGTTGTAGCAGGCTATCTTATGAACCAGAGGGTATTTAGCACACAGCACACAGTTGTGGCAATCTAATCTGTCACCAAAGAATACCAAATATCAACAGGGACAAAAAGATTATCATTGACTAAGATCCACAGAGTATTTGCCTAGCATGAGCAATCTCCTATCCTGTATCTCCAGTACCATACAACAAAGCAAATCCAACACCAAACAAAACAGCAACAAGAAAACCCCTCTGGTCCAGATCCATTTATGACATTCTTGAAGACTTCTAAATCTGTGTAAGCTCTTAGAGGTGACCCCAGTCATTGGGGTGCTACATAGAACAAGCCCAGCAGCAACTCAGGGTGCAGAACAGTGGAACAGAGGCCAAGGTTGATGGAGAGTCTATCAGGATCTCTGGGTTTCCCCCATGACTGGGAGGTCAAAAGTTCATCTGCAATAGTTTAAGAATGTGCGGTTACTTTCCCATCACCACTTGAACAGAAAAATCCCTTCGATTCTTCTGTGTGCCATCCAACCCCCTTGAATGGAAGCACAGTCATTCAGAAAGCTTCCTGGCCAGCCAGGACCTGCCTGGAAGGAGAAAGTGGGAGACTCAACAGTTGCAATGGATTCCTGTTAGTTTTCAAATTTGCAATATAAAAGAAAGGGCGGGTTGCCAGGAAATGGTTTTCCTATTCATCTCCCTTAAAGCAAATATATCTTGATGCCAAGTTTTTTTTTTAATGTGTGTGGGGGGGGGGGG